>CM028125.1:13093977-13113378 GCA_016254315.1 Anopheles parensis | reverse complement strand
TTAAAATATATCACATTTATAAATTTTGCTAAATTGCTCAAAAATGAGGAAAATTTTACATTTTTTCAAGCAGGGTATGGAACTTGGTGCCTCGAATAAATTCTGGCACAGACATCTCAGGGCATGGCCGTGCAAGAAGAAAATGTAGCCATAGGTGCCATCTATCGACCACAGGTTAAAGATTGGCGATCCGTTGGATACCGACCGAGTTATAGGCAAAACTTGGTGCTAAAATGAGCCTTAGGAAATTTTCAAATTTTTAGATTTTTTTATTTTTTTTATGATTTTTTATTCTTTTTTCTATTTAAAGCATTATTTGAGTGAAAATGAATGAATAAAAAGAATGAGAAAACGATGAATAAATTACTTTTCACTACGCGAAAATCTACTTACAATTTAATCGTAATTGGAAAATAAATCAAATTCAGGCCACATTGCATAGCCTCCGAACCACCCTGTACGAAACTCACACTGGTCACACTGGGCGCAAACGTCAGTGACAGTAAACAAAAGGTTTCCCAAAAATCATAAATGTGGTACTTTTGTAGGTAGTTAAAACCGCATGCGACGCTCCATTTGCATTTATCCGTTTAAAAAATTAAAGATTAACGTTTTAGTAGCGTACAGTGAAAATGGCGTACGAACTCCTATGGGATGCTTCCTATGAATATCTAGAAAAAAACGTTTCCTTCGTAAATTCGCTCACACGATTAATGCTAGAAAGAGTATGTACAATGCAATATCCAACTTACTGCGGCCAAAAACTAATGTTACCCTTACTGTGCTTATTCTATTAAACAGGCAAATAATCATCGCTCTCAGCTATTCAGTCAGGCCCACAAAAAGAGTCCCACATTCTTGGAGGACTTCAAAGTAGCGCATGATGAGGTGCAAAACATGGGCAAAACACTGCAAACGGTAGTGAACGATTGGAAAAGCTTGTTTGCGGAAGTTACCTCAAATTTGTGCAAACAAACAATCCCGCAGCCGATTGCGGCCAGTGCCGATTTAACCTTCGATTACATCAAACCATTGCTCGAATGTGAGTATCGTCACAACAAAGTTAGCCAAAAATGATATCATGTTTATATTCGTTCTTCCAGATAAAGCGAATGAGAAAGTTCAGCTAATTGTCACTTATATCCCGGCATCACCGGAAGGTATTTTTTACGCGATGGACGAATCTCGGAAAACAGACTTCCGTGCCAATTTCACACCAATCCAAAAAACGTGCAAAACTTTCCTGAATAAACCGCCGCCCGCCGGGGTTGTGTTTATGGTTTATATAGACAATCTATGGACGCGAGCTGTTTGTAATGTGGCGACGAAAGGTAAAACTCCAGTAGCAATCTATCTGCTGGATCTGGGTGAAATATTGCCTTATGAAGATCATGTTCCTAAAGCGATGGTTCCTGCCGAGTTCATCAGCGTACCGGGGTATGCGATGAAATGTACAATCGTCCCCAAGGCTATTTCGTTTCCATTTAATCTGTACGATGTTGTATCTTGTAACGTGGTGGCGGTAGAAAATGATCTTCTAGTATTGGAATATAACGACGAAAAGCAAGCATTTTGCTGCTCTATTGCCGAGGAAACGATAATGAAGACTGAACAGGCACAGCAAGATGATGTGGCCAAAAGAACAAATGCAAATAAATTAAATAACAATCAAGATAAGCAAGAATACTCCAAAACTAGTGGAATGTCCACAAAAGCAGAACCGGCGCAACAAGCTGATGCGAGCCAAAGTAAAACAAACGCAATAAAAAGAGCACATAATGAACAAAAAGAAGAATTCCCCATCAGGAATTCTTCCAAAGATACAAAGCGGGAACAGAAAGATAATGTAACCCAAAGTACAACAAAAGAGATTAAATCAGCATCCAATGGAGAAAAGCAAGAATATGCTATCACCAGGGAAACGTTCACCGAGGCAGAGCTGGAACAGCTAGATGATGTATCCCAAAGTACTACTAACGCAATGAAAGCTGTCCTCGGGTATGTGCCGAAGGACGACGAAAGGCTCTGTAAACACTACGATCCGGCGACGAAAGGCTGTTTCAAGGGAAGCAACTGCCGGTTAAGACATGAACCGAAAGATCCGGACGGATGGACGCTCGATAAGGATACCGTTTCCGTCTCCATTCCCGCGCAGATGGAAATACCACTACCCAATACCTATATTACACTGCACCCGACATGTATTATCGACGTGGACACGTTCTATGCGCACGTCGCTGGAGACGAAGCGAACTATGCCAAGTATGAGCAACTAATGGCTGAAATGAACGATCCAGAAATGATAGACAATTATAAAACGCTTAAACTAATACCCGGTAAGTGTAGAGAAGGAAGAGAAGGGCACGTTTTTCCACAGCTTCATCGAATGGAAATCTAATTTCTTTGGTCTGTTTCGTAATTGCAGCGCTTGGCGAATTAGTAATTGCTAAATACGAAGATATGTGGTACCGAGCGACAGTTTGCGATGTGTTCGATAATAGGATCAGTGTGTTTTACGTCGACTACGGCAATACGGCGACGGTTGGTACAAACGAAGTGCGTCGTTGGGAGGATCGCTTCAAGTTTCTCCCATTCCAAGCCGTGTATTGTCGTATCTCCAATATACAGCGCATTAAACCATGCCATTTGCAAGCTATTCAACAGCTACACTACTGTATTCTGGACAAACCGATAAGGGCTTTGATAATGTAAGTAGCAGCCCGCCAGGATGGAATGGATGGAGTTTAACATGCCTTCTTGTTCCTTTTTTCCTTTTTACAGTGACAATAAACATCCGTGGGAAGTTTTAATCTATGATGAAGATAATTTTGACGTCGGTGAGGCACTCATTATGACCAAATTAGCGCTTCCAAGAAAACCAAGTAAATTTGACGAAAACTCATACATTCCTGGATGAGTAATGTATTGTTGAGGTAGCTAGTTTGAATTGTTTCTGATATATTTACTACTTAAACTAGCTTTAATTTTTTTCCTGACATTTAGGTACTTTTCATGAATTAAAATTTGTTTATTTCGATTTTTTTCTGACACAAATATAAAGCGCTAGGACCGACCTTAAATAATAGCGTACTGTTCATATAACAGTTCTCTGATCTTGTAGTAGTCTTCCGAAATGCAGCCCTCGATCGTAACCCTTCCGGTGTCGACTCGACGGAGCGCGATCGTCCCATTGCTGCACCATAGCACACCGCCGGAAAATTCCGAAGCAATATTGCTCTTCATGAGGATCTGTTTGAAATCGATCAGCTTGAGCTCGTTTATAAACACGGGATTGTGTGGCGGTAGATCGTCTTGGGGCAGTGGTTCTAGCGTCAGTATCTGCTTATCGATCTTATCGTCTATCGTGTCGACATCGTCCACATCCATCTGGTGGGTTTCGCCGGCGCCACCACCTGTGTTTGCGCTCGCACCCGAACTGGCCGGATTGGCCGAAAGCGTGCCACTGTTAACCGGCGCACCGGTAGCATCTTTCTCCGTGACCGTATTTATTCGCTTGTTGCGAATAACGATCTGTGCATCTACCCAGGCAACTTCGGCATCTTTACCTTTCTGGAACTCTAGCTGCGATACGAGTGCTTCCGTCAGGCGCACCTGATAGATGTGCGTTTCCGTTGTGGCATCGATAATCTCACCACGGTTCGGGGTAAATACGCGGGCGCCTATATTTTGCTGGCAATGCTCCGCAATGTGTGTCGTGTTTGCTGACGATCCACGCACCACCACAACCCGCCGGGGACGTAGCTGGGAGAGAATTTTCAGCAACGATTCGCCATCGGAACGTCCTTCGAAATCGATAAACTGCACCTGAGCGTTCACCTCGATCGGTTTGCGTGCTTGAACGCACTTGGTCGGTTTGTCCAGAACCGTCACTTCTTCGTCCTTTTCCTTCTTGATGTCCTCCGTTTTGATTCCGGCATTTTCCTTATTGTCTTCGGTGCCGTTCGTTTCCGGGCCCAGATCAACCATGCGATAATCATCCGGCTGTATGATTTCTCCGTACTCATCAAACTTTATCTNACCACCACAACCCGCCGGGGACGTAGCTGGGAGAGAATTTTCAGCAACGATTCACCATCGGAACGTCCTTCGAAATCGATAAACTGCACCTGAGCGTTCACCTCGATCGGTTTGCGAGCTTGAACGCACTTGGTCGGTTTGTCCAGAACCGTCACTTCTTCGTCCTTTTCCTTCTTGATGTCCTCCGTTTTGATTCCGGCATTTTCCTTATTGTCTTCGGTGCCGTTCGTTTCCGGGCCCAGATCAACCATGCGATAATCATCCGGCTGTATGATTTCTCCGTACTCATCAAACTTTATCTTCTCCTCGTGGAACGGAAACATGGCGTAGTTTTTCTTGCTCGATTTAAAAAAGCCCGTATGCGAACGACCTTCCGGACGCACGACAATGTCATGCTTGCCGGTGATGATGTTCATCTCCAGCTCATCGTCCGAATCGGAACTGCTTTCGTCCAGATCGCGCTTTTTGATCGAACGGTTCAGCTTTTCACCTTCCGTTCGCATGTACTCCTCCAGCTCGGCACCTTCCAGCTCTACCCGACGCCGTACGTCCATGTCGATCTTGCGCCCATTACCACCATTATCAATGAGATCACGGGCCAACGTACCTGGCGATGAGCGACTGGTAATGATAATGCTGTTGCTTGCATTTGGTGCCCACTGTATGAAGAGTTCGCGCGAAAAGCCACTCTCCATATCGGGCGAGCTGGCCAGCACCACCTTCGGGCTGGGCACTTTCGCCAAATCGGCCATCGTGTGGCATAGCCGCAAGTGCTTGAAAGTGAACGGATTGTTACGCGCTCCTTCGAAACTTTTCATTAGCTTGTCGCTCATCCATTCGATTTGGCTTTTGGCGAATTCTACCACATTGTAGCTTACGTTATTCAACAGCGCTAGCGAGTAAGCCATCAGGCCCGATTCCTTATTCTTCCACAGTTGGTCTAACATGTGGGCCAGCTCCAGTACACGACCGGCCGTATCAACCGTCACGAGTACGTTACCATTGTTCCGGAGCGTTTGCAGTAT
The DNA here is from genome assembly GCA_016254315.1 of Anopheles parensis. Taxonomy (NCBI): domain Eukaryota; kingdom Metazoa; phylum Arthropoda; class Insecta; order Diptera; family Culicidae; genus Anopheles; species Anopheles parensis. The sequence continues at coordinate 13,108,315 of CM028125.1, read as the reverse complement.
GTTGGTCATAAACTTTTCATCTCTCGCACGTCGTCGTGCTTGCTGGTACCGGGCGTTGTACGCGTCCGTAATGAGCAGCGAGGGACGTTGAAGCTTTTCCAACTCGCAACCATTCAGATGGCGCTCCTTTTTGTGATTAAAATCGGTCGCATACACTATGTCCTCTTCACCTACTTTCACAATCTTCCAAATTGTTCCACCGATCAGATGTCCCGCCGGCAGGGGAGTGATCGTGATGCCGTATCCCTTGCCCTTCATCGCTACACTTTGGTTGTACTTTAGTTGCACAATTTTGTCGAACGCTGCGTCCACATCGTCTAACGAGAACAGATCGAAATCGTGCATATTGTAGTGGGACATAAACATGTCGTACATGAACATTTGCCCCATCTTGTAGACAGGTATTGTTGCATAGATCGGACAGTTCAAACCAAGCTTTCCGACCAGGTACGGTAGTGCACCGAGATGACTACCGTCCGGATAGGACAGCAACACTGCATCGATGGTGTGTACATATCTGGAAATGATCACAACAAACATTAGTGTACATTATTTGCATATGCTGTACAAACTTTCAGCGATCAGTGAAACTTACTTTTTGATTTCCTTAATAAATCCCTGATCGAATTTTTCGTCCCAGCCACAATCAAGCAAGATTCGTACATCGTCCACCTGCAGGATGTAGCACGGTGGCGATTCGTCCATAGCGCCCGATATGGCATGCATCTTAATGATGGAAGTCATGATTAGGACAACTTCCTAAATCAACACACACAGCGCGAAATTAAGCACTTTTTTATTTTCACTTGCCGGCGTACTGCGCGCACTGAGGGAATTGTTTTTGAACGCGCGGACTATTGTTTGTGGTGTTTTTGGGTTTGCTTGTCAACACGGTACGTCAAACTGCAGGGTTGGTGCATCACAACGGTTATGCCTTTTCTTATGCCTGCAAACAAACAAATACAGATACAATGTATCATATATATAGTGTTAAATTATGTTAATAAATTCATATAACTTTTGTTTGTTCATATGGTTAATACATTTACGATTACACATATTTTTCAAATTCAATTTGTCAAGTACAACTGTTGTACGAAACGAGAAAACTTTGACATTTCCTTCAAAACAGAGTGCGTGTTGATCCAACCTCTCCAAAGTTACTCCACGGGTCGTATTCAGTCAGGTGATATTTTTCTTCTCAGCTCGAAAAGGCGACTCAATCCTGCAACAACATTTAATCAATTTTATTAACAAATTTCATCGACTGTCGCTGTTTTTTATCTGCACAAAATGGCTCTACTATCGGCAATGAAAGGAAAATTGATCTCCGTCATTGGAGATGAGGTAAGCAAACGAGCGAACACAATATTTGGTTGTGTGGTGAAAGATGTGATTGTTTTTGTCCAAGCTCAAAGCTGCGCTTTACGTTAGGGACTGTTTGAGCTTCATGGACGAAAATTATCAAAACAGATCTAATAGTTTAATGCTTCTTTCAGGATACTTGTGTTGGATTTTTGCTTGGTGGAGTAGGAGAGATTAACAAGAATCGTCACCCCAACTTTATGGTTGTTGACAAAAGTAAGTCCATTCAGAAAGAGAGACCGAGTTNGATGAGGTAAGCAAACGAGCGAACACAATATTTGGTTGTGTGGTGAAAGATGTGATTGTTTTTGTCCAAGCTCAAAGCTGCGCTTTACGTTAGGGACTGTTTGAGCTTCATGGACGAAAATTATCAAAACAGATCTAATAGTTTAATGCTTCTTTCAGGATACTTGTGTTGGATTTTTGCTTGGTGGAGTAGGAGAGATTAACAAGAATCGTCACCCCAACTTTATGGTTGTTGACAAAAGTAAGTCCATTCAGAAAGAGAGACCGAGTTCCCCAAATTGATGAATTCTAATTTGCTTTTTAACCATGCATTAGATACGGCGGTCAGCGAAATCGAAGATTGCTTCAAGCGTTTCATCAAGCGCGACGATATTGATATCATTCTGATTAACCAGAACTACGCCGAGCTGATTCGTCACGTGATCGATGCACACACTGCCCCCACACCAGCGGTACTGGAAATTCCATCCAAAGATCATCCGTACGATGCCAGCAAGGATTCGATTCTGCGTCGCGCTAAGGTATGTATCCCCGAGTTCCGTACTTGTTACGGGTTGAGCTAATGATATTGCATCGTTTCCCTACAGGGCATGTTCAATCCGGAAGATATGATCGCTAATCGCGGCTAAGCTGTGTAACTGACGGGTTGCATTCGTCGGGCACCACGGGAACATCCCATTTTTTGCACATTTTCCTCCCCACAAGCAGTCATGTAGTATTATCCTCCCTTCCTGTAAGAACTCTTGTAACTTCCGATAGTGCGTGTTTTGAGTTTCTCTCGTTATGTTGTTGGCATTCCATGGTTTAAGAGAATAAAGGATCAAATTCTGCTGTATATGATTTATTTCAAGTGCAGTGTCGTCTCGTACACAAACTCTGTCTGACGGACGACGATGAAGAGCAGTATAATGATACATACTCACATTACACACACACGTCCGTTCGGTTAGTTCACAATTTAGCATTCTGTAATGATGCAGTTAATGTCTAAGCCCAAATGTTTGGCAAACTTATACAAAACTAAGCACACCGGTGCGACCACGACGAAGGGCAATAAGGTAGCAAAGATGATCTCCATTTCAGGTTATCGTAAATTGTGTGTTGTGTCCTCCTCAGAAATAAAGAACCCCAGCCTAATGTATTCTGGTAAGATCCTCTACGATTTTAATAATGTCGTCCACCGTGGCCTCTCGCTTCGTACCATCGACATCGATATCTAGCATGTGCGAGGCTTCAATCATCTTGTCGCGGCTTAAATCGAGGAAACTTTCGACCAGATCCCCATCGATGAAACCTTCGCAGCGTTCCATTTTCGTTTCGGTGTGAAAACTGCGCCAGTACGAATGATCGATCTTGCCCACCGACTTGATCGTATTCGTCAGGTTTTCCTGCAGCTTGCGCAAGAACTCGTAGAAATCGCTATGAATTTGCGTCACAAGTCCGATCGCGCCACTGACCGTGCCGAACAGGACGCACCCGTTCGTCGGTGTGGTGCGTTCGCTAATGTTTTGCATTACGAGCGAACCGTGCCGGAACACGTTCGCCAAATCGCCCAAATGAAACTGGGCCACCTCGGGCATCTGCTGGCGCTCCTCGTCCGTCGTGGCTGCACTGTCCTTCAGGCAAACGAATAGGTTGTTGCTGTTGTCCGCACCGAGGAATGCATCGTCGTCCAGTATCTCGACGGCCGTCATCCAGTTCGGTTGGTAATCGCGTGCTATTTCCTCGAAGCTGCCCTCCATCTGCTTGTACTGCAGTAGCGTTATGGAACGCATCAAATCACCGACCAGTATGAAATCGCCTACGAAATACGAAATGCGGCACAACGGGCCCAAACGTTACAGACAATGAAAAGTGCAAGTAAGTGCAATTAGTCTCCCCTTTCCCTTCGTACATACCTTTCGTTTTGCAGTACAGTGCCAGAATGTTGTTGAAATGGCTGCATTCTAACCGAAGATCCTTATCGTCGGTCCACTCGTACAGCCGCACGGTGGAGTTAATGCAGGCTAGCACACGCCCGTTAAACTCCACCAACGAATAGCACGCGCCCTTCACCTCCTTGTCGCTGATCAGCTTAAGCTCGTTGTCCGCGTACCGGTAGATGATGATGCGTCCGATCTTCGGTTCCGGTTCCTCCGGATTGACCAGCCCCGTGCCGACCACGAAGTACGTGTTTGGATCGTTGCCCAGTTTGGCCGACATTAGCGAGAGTGCGTACTCGCTTTGCATGAACTGATGCGCATGCAGCACCTCGAAGGTGTTCTGATCGATGATGAGCAAATTGTGAACTTCCACCTCCTGGCCAAACTCGGTGTTGGTCGCACCCGGCTTTAACAAACCCATCCCGCTCGACTGCGTAGTGTTGTTCGTTTGCGTCGATGCGCTCTGCCGTGCCGGCGTTAGTCCACTCGAATCTTGCACGTCCATGCGGAACGTTATCACGCCGAACGTTTGCGATGCTTCCTGGTATGCGATACGTCTCGGCGATTCACCGAGCGGTACTGTCCTTATGTGCAGCTTTTGAATTTCATCAATCGTGCCAAAGATGACGGAGTTTCTAGTGGCCAGCGCCAGCGAGTCCTGGTACGCTTCCGCGTTCAGCGAACACATATGGTTCACCTCCTTCAGGTTGACGTTCGAAAACACCAGCTTGTGGTTGGAGCTGTAGATGACGGTCGGCCGGTCCGAGCAGGCAAACACGTTTGTCGTAGAAAGCGATCGGAAAGTTTTCAAGATCGTGGGCTGTGTGCCGAGCGTTACCTTCTTCTGTTCCGTCAGGCAGCCGGTGCTCTTGTTCAGCACGAAATAGTACATGGATCCATCACCGAGCGCACACAGCAAATAGTTAATACCCTCGAATGCGGCCATCAGGATTGAGCGGGGAATTATTTCTCCGCCCAGCTTTTCCGCGTGCAGCAGCTCCAGTGTCGGCACCTTTAGCACGCAAGCCGAAATGTCTGTCCACAGGCCCACGGCTATAAACTCCGACCGGGTGGCGTTCTCGTCTAGCGGCGACACATCTAGACATGCGACCTCAAAGTTAAGCGTCGTTTGACCTTTGTATTCTAGCTTGCCGTTTTCGATCTCTATGTAGTACACGTCCTGTGCCGATGCGCACACGATCTGTGTCGTGTTGGCTCCCACCACACCGATACGCTTGTTGTCCGGCGGCTTCCATTCGCAAATCATCGCCTTGTTGTCGGTCGAAATGAGACGCGCCGAGGAGGGTGTCACCTGCAGGATCTGTCCGTGGGACACGTTTGCACAGTAGAACGTTTGCTGATCACCCACAATGCCGGCAATTTCCGTTTCCTCCACCTCATCGCCGGACAGCATCAGTACACGGGTGTGGCCCACGAACGACAGGATTAGCGTATTGTCGTACGGCGAATCATCGATGCCAACGCGCAACGCCCACATACCCTTTATGCCGGGCAGATCGATACAGGCGTGCTCCTGGATGCCGATTCCGTTTCGTATTATACGCAACGAACCTTCCTTGAAGCTGCCGGAACAGGTAATCATCTGCCCTTGGCCCTGACGCTCCAGATCCACCACGCACATGTCTACGATCGGTGCCAGATTGGTGAACGTTTCCATCAGCATCACATACGCACCATTTTCACCTGCGGTCGTATTTAGCTTTACCAGCTGCGAATCCCCGTGCCGCGATCCTATGAACAGTACACCATTGTCCAGGTACGTGATACACTCCGGGATCGTTATTTCGCCCAGCAGTTCGACCTTTATATCGCGCACCGTCGTCTGACCCTTGGCGTTTTCCTCCGTTTCCAGAAACATCATGAACAGATTGCCGGCCATATTGCCGAGCAAGTATCGCAACCCTTTGCTGTCGATCCGTGCATAGCAATTGATCGTACTCTGCTTGATGATGGCCGGCGCAACCGCCACGTAACTATCACCGTCGTGATACACAATCGATTCCTGCCCGATGACGATGGCACCGCCAAGCGGCATCGGTACCGCGATCAGCATGGTTGCTTCCGTTTCCACATTGTCCTGCTTCCACGCGATCTTGGTAAATTCCTTATCCTTCAGGCTTAATTCATGCGTTTTAATGTGACGCCCGTTAATGTCCTGATGGATCACGATCAGCGTTGGGTGCGTTGTACCGTACAGAAACTCCACGTCCTGCACGTGCATCTCCTCCATGCGCAAGCTGGTTGCTTTCAGCTCGTTCGTATCACTGTCCAGTGGAATAATCTTGAACAAACCCTCGTACAGCCGCATACCGATTACGCGCGCTTTCGGATCGATCACCGCCAAAATGCCGGTTTCCGCCGGTTTGCCCACCCGATCCGCCACGTTCCCATGCGCTTTCGTGATGATCTCGATATCATCGCCCTGTACCGCGCACTGCAAAATCATTGCATTATACCGGCAGGTGAGGATGAATATCAAATCTTTTGTCTCTTCCTGCGAATGGAATGGAAACGTTTGAAACAATTACAAACCCGATACATCACTCCACGTTTGCGCCACACTTACCGCCGGGCGGAAAAGTTTCATTACTGCTATCTTCCCATTAATGCCGATTTCTTTTATAGGCCTTAGCCCTTCGGGTGTTACAAGATAAATTTCCAACCGGGAACATTTCGCCACAATCAGATTAAGATCGTTCGGTGAGGTGAAGTTTCCTACATGCGGTGAAAAGTGGCATCGCGGGTGGTGTTAGTATCAAAATAATGACAAAAAAAACCTAACCTTAACTGAAGGCCTATTGATAAACAATGGTGCAATGGTTGCAGTTACATTTTCCCGTAGCTTTTGGATTGGAATTGCTTGTTTGGAGGAAAAGCTTATTATTTTTTCAGTCAAAAAAATTTGCATAAACTTTTTTCACAAAACTCTTTTCTTGATTGCGTTGTCTGCCTGCCTGCCTTCCAATGCTTGCCCGCTTCCTCGTACACCTACCGGTAACGCAAGCGGTAACCGCCGTTGGTTTCTGGGCAGTCACAATATAATTGTGAGCCATTTTTAACGAAATGCACCGGTTCGTTTGAGGCTGCTTATTCTACACTGGGTGTGTGTTAAAATTAAATAAAACTCGCACTAATTACAATTCAAGATGTTGTTATGCGAAGCGCACGGAACGCGCATTTGGCTACTGACAGGCACAGCTATATCTGCTTTGACATGTGCACTTGTCGATCGACATTGAAGTCGACGTACGCTGAAAGGTAAATACAGCGCTGCAAGATCGCGCAATCTTCAACTAATTTGTCATTTCACGAGATGAAAAATTAATTCTAGAACATTAAACTTTCTTATTTCAAATGTGTTTTGAGTAGATGATACATAGATATATTGTAGACACATAATCTAATTTTATCGCATACGTACATGTGAGCAGCTTGGTTCGCGGTCGACATTAAAGTATATGTTTGTGTGTGTTTATATTTCAAATAGCCAGCAAAAAGGCACCATTTGAAAAGGTCATTGGAAAAAGAAATCAATTTTCCTTTTGCGAATTTATCAAAATTTGATTATAAACAGTACAACTACGGGAAGAACTTTGGAATATTATTCCAAACCATTTCAATTAGGCAACTTTCTCATTTGCAATTTGTTTAACCTAACGGTTTTGTCACGTATTTCAACCACGTGGTTTATGCAAATATGAAACGGCGAAGGTTTCTTTCAAATGTTTTTGAATATATTTGATAGTTGGTAAGTAGGTACCTAGCAAATAACAAAAGTGTTCATACTTCGATTCACTTTGATATTGTAACAATATAATGTAACTACATACTATTCTCGAGTGTTTGTAAAACTTCAAAACAACTCACAAACTTCCTATAGAAAAAAAAATTATCCTTGATTCAAAACATGGTCTTGTATGTTGCTAAATTCGTCCGAAAATAGAAGGTTTGTTTAAAAAATAATCAATCTCTTTCTAGCAGTGTAGCCTAATTATAATCTTTTTCAGATATGGGGTCGTTAATTCATTGCCAACCAATCGTATACTTCGTCGATTCCTTCCTTGGTAATAGCACTGAACTGAATGATCGTGATGTGTTGCGGGATTTGCTTTTGAAACTTTTCCATTTGCAGCATTAGCAGCGCCTCGTTACGCATCTGCCGGTATGCTAGGTCCATTTTGGAAAGAACGAGCAAAAATTTCGTCTTTTGCAACCTCGGTTCGGCTAGCATGGAGTACAAAAGCACACCTGAAATATGTGAGAAACATCGTTAGGTTAGGTGGAAAATTTTGACCGCTCGATTCCATTTACCAGCGGCGGATATTTGACACAGATTTGAGGTATCCACCACGTAGATAAGCTTCTCGACAGGATTGACCAAATAGTCACGCCAAATAGGCGCGAGACAGCCGCCAACCTCACGCACCTGCACCAACTCTTTACGCTTTCCCGGTGGCGGAATCTTTTGATTAACATCCTTTTCGTCAATGACGATGGGTGGTATCTTAATGGTGTACAAGTTTGTTCCCACGCTAGGTACCGAATGGGAAGTGAAGTTTACGGAATCGGGCTTCTGCAAGCAGGTTAGCAGCAGCGTTTTTCCAGCACTCATTGGGCCAAGGCACAGGTAAGACATTTCCACAACACAAAATGTATTTTATTTCGAATATTACTTCATCGACTTTTCTGATGATGGGTCGATAAACGCACGTTGTCATGGCGATGAGATGAGCACTAGTGTCAGCCGTTCCCGAAGGGCTTTTATTTGACAGTACACGCAATGTTTACGTAAATGTTTCTTTCCACCCGGTGTTGAAGCAAATAACAATTGCTCGTGCAAATCGTGTAATTTAAACATGAATTCCAACCTCTTTACCCGGCTGAATCAAGGATTGGTTCCACTTATAAGTAATTGTTCAACATTCACATGTAAACAGTCACGTAGTACGAGCAGTTAACTGAGTTTACAACATTACAGCCTCTATCAGAAATGCGTCCAAGAAAACGGGTGGTAGCTCGAGGAATCCTCCCAAACATCCGCGACCAAAACATCGTGGCTGGAAGGTTCAAGATGGTCATCATGTATCGGCTGGAACTATCTTAGCAACACAGCGCACAACCCGATTTCATCCCGGATTAAATGTAAGTGAAAGCGTTGTAACCGATAAAATGTTCTCCTAAATTTAACACACACTCGGACTATGATTTTAGGTCGGTTTCGGCAAGAATGGAACGTTGTTTGCCATGGAACACGGCAAGGTATATGTTACCTGTGAAAAGATTGACCCCAATTGGGATCACACGTGGATACAGCGCTGTTACGCTGGTCGGGAAGGACAAACGATTTACAAAAAGTTTTTCAATGTGGTGCCCGAACCGCAACATCAAAGGTTTAAGCTAATAGACGAAGTGTAAGTGTGATTACCTAAAAAAAAGTTCACGCAGGCCTAGCATAACTAGTAGAACGGATCAATAATATTTCGGATAAATACAGTCGCGTGTGTCGTACACATCAGATGAAGTTCGTTGAAGCGTTTGCATTCATTCATAATATATTTGGTTCGTTATCTGCGTTAACCGAAGCAAACAGTACAGCCACCGTCATGCAGTAAGTAGCGAGTTTTACAATTTTCTGTTCCACTATCGTAGAGTCGAATTTTACGGTTTAACTTAATCATTCGTGATTGCGCGTTTGGGTAATCAATTGGAAGAAGAAAAAAAAAACGCTTTCGCACCTTCATTGTAATCGCCCTTAAACTCGTCAAAAGACATGTAACATCAGCCACTAAGATGGAGGGAAGGATGATGAAAGATAAATGCGTATGTTTTGCAAAGCCGTATCAATAACTTGGACGAAGCCCATATTGCTCTACTGTACCCACATCGGTGAATGGCCCTACAGGGCCCCTTTCTGATGTCAAAATTCATTTTCCGAATTGGTCAACGTACCGATTAGATGCGCAATTTGATGATTTAATTGATCGGTGTGGTTTTATTGCAGGGCTATAATAATCGTAGAATAATAAATATAAATATATTGTGAATCATTCTCATAGGTATATGCTGTTTGCTTTTTGATTACAGCTATAGTTTATCCGATCGGGGTTTTTTTTGCGGGGGACAAAACCCTGTTCAAACTATAACCGCCCGGAACCGGATTTGCCAAAATCTCATAAGTAATGTTTCTCTATTCTTATCGTTATTTGTTTGCCAACCTTTTTTTTACACGCTCGTCCTTATTTCATACACAATGTGTATTACACAAAACAAAACAAAAATGAAACGATTTGTCTTTGTTCGCTATGCCTACAACACTTTCGTCTTCAATAGCTTAGTACCGTCCCTATAGAATGTATATGAAAACTCTCATCACTATTACATCTCGTGCAAATAATTGGACTAATAATGGTAAAACAGAAAAATATCCACAATCTGCATATTGCTACAATAAAAACAAAAAAACAAACGAAAAGCTACGCAGTGCCTGCGATAAATCTTTGATAATCGTCACACGTTTATAGTAGTAGTACCTATCGTCGGTACTATTCATATGCAATATATGTATATGATGTTCGTACCAGTTGGTAAGCAGGAAAGGGAATGGGAGAAAGGAAAAGAAAGTGTAGAAAAATGCAAAAAATACATCATTCATCCGTTTCGTTGGTTACGCACAGCATGCTCCGCGCACAAGTGTTTTACGCATGTGTTCAATCTCATTACAAAGCGTTAATAGCGATAGGTACCTAGTTGAATCCTTTTTTTGTTGGCTGGAAAACGGACAAGCAAGACTAGATTTGTGAAACACGTAGCCAAATGGGTAAAGGGATAAGAGGATAATTTGTTGCAAAGATTTGATAACTAGTTAATACCCGCTAGAGTTATGCGCCCTATTCGCCGGTGCCAAAAAGTCGTTGTATCCGTTTGGTTCACATCAAATGTCTTCTTTGCGGTCTGGTGCGTTGTGCTTAGCTCAAAGGTTTTACCGCTAGTGTATAGTGACTGTGTTCTATTCTCTCGCTACTACTAACACACGCGTCTCGGATATCGGTTAATGTTTGATAAATAATCAGAACCAACAAGGGCTGAATGCCTATGGTAACCTCAACAGCAGTGGAGCATTCTACGAAGGTTCGAATCCGGCACACAAACCCGTTGCACACAAACACACACCAGCGATTGATTGATAACGATTGCTTTTAGATACGAACTGCCATTATCGGTACGAACATAAATTTGCCTCCAAACTAAATCACAGCATCCGATTGAAACGAGACCAGCCCGGGTCCGGAGATGTCTTTCAGTTGTATCGCCTTAGTTCTCATTGCTACGGCTCCCGTACAGCCCGATGACGGTTTTCTTCATCCGTTTTATGTCCCGCGCATTAGTACGACAGCAACCGCCGACAAACTTGACGCCCATTTCCACCCACTGCGGTAGGTACGTTTCCAGCGGTGTCAGATTTTCCGCACCGCGCCAACATCCTCCGATCGCGTCCCATTGCTCACCGGAGTTGGGATACACGATCAGCGGGATGCGATTGCCCGGGTGATCGGGTGATGATCCCGCGCCGCACTGTTCATAAACCGACCGTATCAGGGGCAACACATGCTGGGGATTAACACAGTTCACACCGAGCGCTAGCAGATTAGTGTTGGACAGTTGCTTTGCCCGATTCCACAAGGCGATCACCGTTTCGGCAAATTGTTCCCCGTGCGCAATAGTTGAACCGTCGCGACATTGGAACGAAATCCAGAACCGCACAGTCGGATGCTCCGCTGTCAGCAGATCTAGCAGTGCTTCCGCCTCCATCCGGCACGGTATCGTTTCGATCGCAAGCGCATCAACACCCGCCTCCACGATCGCGTTAATCCGGGGCCGGTGCCATTTCTGCAGCCGGTTAGCCGGGACCTGATCTGCGTACGCACCCGTGTACTCGGAACCATCGTGCAGATGCGCACCGTACGGCCCAATCGAACCTACCACCCACGGTATTTTGTGGGATTTGTTCTCTAACTTTTCGGCCAGATAGCGGGTCCGGGCACGTCTTGCCAGCTCGACACTAGCCTTAATCAACTGCACCGACTCATCTTCGTTGAGATCGAGAAAATCCATATAGCCCTCGATGGACGCTTGGTACGTGTTGGTCAGTATGCAGTCAGCACCCGCCTTCAGAAAGTCCAGATGCGTTTCCAGTACGGCGGCCGGATTGGTTGCATTGAACCGTGACGTCCACAGCGGATCTTTGTCGGGTTTTGCACCGACATGTTCGGACAGCTGCGTACTAAAGCCACCATCGATGACGATCACTTTGCGCGAGGACAGTTTAAACGATTTGCTCTTATCGGTACGCACCGGCATCGAGAATGGAGCGGAGCTGAACGGATCATCCTCGTCGCCGAGTGTGTCCGGGATGTTCTCGGGGGAGAATGGAGCCGCCTGCTGAATGCCTGCCGGCAACGAAACCATCTGTATGAGCGGCAATGACGAGTGCCGCGGGACCTCCGGTGGCGTCTTTAAACTGCCCTGACTGCCTAGCTCACGGATTTTGTCAAACTCCTCGCCGAAAATGTGATCCTCGGTCATCTGCGCGAACGGTGTAGGATCGCCGAACGGATTCCAGTTTGAACCAGTGCCCGCCGACGATGTAGATCGCTGCTGCTGATACAGCTGTGGATTGGAGCTAGACGCCATGCTGGAGGCACGCGGCTCAAAACCAACACCCGCAGCGGACACCCCAGATGGATGTTTGTGAAGCGAACTGTTAGAACCGTTCGAAGCAGTCGTTTGTTGCCCGGGTGGACTTGCAGACGATGGTTGGTAGTTGTTGGTCGCCTGATCAAATGGGGCTAGAAACTGCGATGTTTCCGTCGCGAACGCTTTGTTAAAGGCAGACGTATCACTGACATTCCGTCGATGGCCGGACGTCTTCGGTGGCGCTAGGATGCCCCCAGCAACCGCACTGCTCGAGGAGGAATTCGATCCACCCAAGGTGGGCGTTTGTGTCGTGTTGGACGGAACACCCTGTGGATTGGGGGCGTGACTTGGCGAATGTATCATCGATAGCGAGGAGGACGATGAGTTGTGGGCCGATGTACCGGCCAACGGAACTTCTCCACCGCTTGGAATTGCCGCCAGTTCCGCCTCCCGGAATGGGTCGGGATAGGTTGTTTGAAACAGTGCGGCCACAGCAACAGGGGGCTGCTGTGTGGACAATACCGTTACTGCCGTTCCATCCGTTGTTGCCACTGCTGCTGCTGCTGCCGATTGGTCGATGGTGGAGATCGACGAGGCTGCCGGTACAGTGCTCGTGGCGGGAGGAAAATTGGCCGTAAATTTGGCAACAAATGCTTCCGGCGCATCTGTCCCTGTTGCACCGATTGCCGTCGGTGCCATACCGGGCGTTGGTGAGGAAAGAATGTTTTTCGGCGATGGGTTCGGTGGCAAACCGAGCGAGAAACTATTTACGCCAACGTTCGGTGTGGCCGCTTGTGATGCTTTTGGTCTTTGGCGCGGAGCCACACTTGTGCCGCCCTCTATCGGAAGCTGACCGACCGGTTTGGTCGGTTTCGGGGTAGAACCTGTCTGCCCGACGGCACTGCCAACTGTCGGCACTCGCTTCGTTTCCGATTCGAACGGTGGTACCGGTAACGTTTCCAGCGGCGGTACGCTACATTTGGTCAGATTGCGAACGGGATTGGATCGTGCGGCAATACCGAACGCGATATCGCACACTTGGTAAATGTTTGGTCGCTTTTCCGAATCCGGCTCCAGCATGTAGCGTATTAGCTGGTGCACACCACGCGAATACTTCGAACCATCGGGAATGCTAAACTGGCCGCTCTGTATCGCCAGTGCGCTTTCGCCGAAGGGCAGCGTGAAGAAACACACCTTGTACAGCAGACAGCCGAGCGCCCATATGTCGGCCTTTACCGTAATGTCCTGCCCATTGAACAGATCGATCATCTCCGGTGCCCGATAGGAGAGGGTGGTGTACTTTTGGATCTCTTCCTCCACCATCGTACGGCCGTGGCTGGTCGGATTGAGTACGCGGGCCGTGGCCGAACCGAAATCGCACAGCACAAAGTTGCCCAGATCGTTCTGCAGAATGTTTTCCACCTTCAGATCCCGATGGATGATTGGTGTTTGGCATTGGTGCAGCCGGGCGACGGCTTCCGCAACGTCGCAGAATATTTGCAGCACCTCCGGTTCGCTGAAGCCCGTAGCGAGTCGAGCGTTCATGAGCGTGAGCAGATTCGTCTTGCAGTACGGCATCAGCAGCAGTATCTCGTGCACGCCATTACCCTTCGCATTGATACTGTGATCAATGTAGCCGATGATATTTTTGTGCCCGCTCAGATTGCTCGCTATCTTGATCTCTCGATTGCACACACCCAAATCATACTCATTGTTAACGTACAGCCGCTTCAGTGCGTACCGTTCTCCCTTGGCTCCTTTGACTAGAAACACGACGGCAAAGCCACCCTCTGCCAGTACCTCTTCCACGGTGACTACGTTTTCCTTGCTTAGCTTAAACGTTTTGCCGACGAAACTGTTCGTCTCCCGGCTACTGCCCACCGACGTGGGTTCATTTTTCGTTTCGAATTTGGATATGAACTTTTTCATCCTTCTTCGTGTTTTGTTTGTTCGCTTGCTTGCTTTACGGGCGCGTGATGGACTTTATCTTCCGTACCAGATTTGGACTAGTAGTTGGGTAACGTTTCAGCACAGGTGTCGGCGAACTGTAGCGCTAAGGAACATGCGAAGCACCGAGACCAAAATATTGG
>CM028125.1:12933663-13051137 GCA_016254315.1 Anopheles parensis | reverse complement strand
TATAGAACGCAGATATGATCTTGAAACAAAAAGCATCAAAACAATACAACTAGATTTGTTTACTTGTTGTTTTATTAGGTACTTACGATCTCGCGATTTGTTTGCTCGCTTTTATTAAGTTTAGTGTTGTAGGAAATGTCCACCTTTATACCTAAAAAATACCATTTGCGCACATCGTTGCTATTTTTTTACCATCTAAATAAAACAGCTATCACGGCGCACCGGCTGCTCGTAGAAACGTACGGTAAACATGCCCTCGGGAAGACGCAGTGCGCTGGGTGGTTTAGGAAATTCAAGCGCGGTGATTTCGACATACAGAATAAGGACCGTGGTAGACCGACGAAAAAGTTCGACGACAGTGATTTGCAGACTTTGCTGGACGAAGATGACTGCCAAACGCAACAGCAGCTTGCGGACAGGTTGGAAGTAACGCGCGAAACCATTTCGGTACGATTGAAAACCATGGGAAGGATCCACACGGGTGGAAAATGGGTCCCGTGCAAACTTACCGATAGGCATCAAGAGAAGCGGAAAACCATTTGCGAAATGTTGCTTGTAAGACATACCCGTAAGCCCTTCCTGCGACGAATCGTGAATGGAGGCGAGAAGTGGATTTATTTCGAAAATCCCAAGCGTAAAAAATCCAGCTCAGAACCTAGCGATCCGTCCATTCTCGCTGCAGGTCCGAATCGATATGCACAGAAAACGATGCTGTGCGTTTGGTGGGATCAGGAAGGAGTGATTTACTACGAGCTGTTAAAACCGGGCGAAACCGTTACCGCACAACGATACCAGCAGCAACTGATCGCGCTGGAGCAAGCACTGCGAAGGAAACGTTCGGAGGGTCAGAACGATAGTAAGCGAATCATATTGCTTCATGACAACGTGCCAGTTCACACCGAAACCCCGGTGGAGGATACGATCGCCGCGTTCAAATGGGAAACGTTACCATGTGTGGCCAACTCGCCGGATCTGCTGCCTTCGAATTACCACCTATTCCCCGCAATGGGGTTTGCTCTCTCCAATCAAAGATTCGCCTCGCTAGACAATATTCAAAGCTGGCTAGACAATTGGTTTAGCACCAAAGATGGTTCGTTTTTTAGACGTGGATTGCAACAGTTACCGGAAAGGTGGGAAAAGTGCATACAAAATGATGGAAATTATTTTTCAAAATAAACGTTCTGTTCGCAAAAGAAAGATGAAATATTTGGTACATGATACAAATACCTTTTAATAAGATTTCTCTCAATGTGTTCCTGTTACACTTTACTAGTTGTATGGATCCTTTATTTAATTAGGTGCAATCATTACACTACTATTTATACAGCGCCAGTGTGCCAGCATACCTAATACGTAATGTCTTTTCTAGTCTCATACACAATACGTTTCATGATTACTAGTGCTTCAGTTAGCGCTTGCAAGTGGAGTGTGTTGTTTCTTGTTGTATATGCTTGTACTAGAGCAAAGCAGCATACCGAGCGAATGTAAAATCCTTTCCCTTAAAGACATCCATTTAAATCTGAGTTTTGATCATGTCTCTGTCTTTCCTCTACATCAAGGCATGCGGTTATGCGGTTTCAGTTGCTTCGGTTAGTGTGGTATAATCGACTTTTATAGTTAATAATCATCATAATTTAAAATGTTACAACTTATGAATTGAAAAGTGTTCGCTAGGAAACAAACACACAAACACACAATACCATAGATGCACCCACAATACATTAAAATTGAATAGGTTAAACGATTAACACAACGGGAACGTAGGCGTAGAACGACAACTAAACTATCATAAATTATGCTTTCACAGCGATTAAACATCATCGAACAGTCCTTTCGGTTTGGAGCCAGAACGACCCGCCCCACCCATACGACTATCGTCGTCCTCGTACGTGGTACCATATCCCTTAAAGCCTACGGAAACGCCCGTACTCACACCAAACCGTTCGTTAATTTCCTGCGATAAGGAACGATTAATATCGTCCATTCCCCGAGCGCCGGTACCGGTAGTGCTGTAGTCCAAACGATCACCATGCCCGACCAGATCGTCGTTCGGTCCAACGACGTCAAGATTGCGGGATTTGTATTTCGACAGTATACCACCACCGCCGCCCCCAGTACCATTCCCGTTCGTACCGCCACCATTGCCGGTGCCCGCACCACTGTGGCCCACACTACCGGCCGTTCCATCTCTAGCGATTTGACCCAAAATATTATCACGCCTTCGCGCTATTGCATCTTCCGCCCGTTGCCGTTTGCGTTTCTCACGCACAATTAAATCCTTTCCCTCCTGGACAAGCTCAACAGCAATGGTTTCGTTCAGCATGAACTGCTGGAATCCGAGTGCATTCAGTGCACGGCTACCGAGCGAGAACCAGGTTGCCAAACAGAACGCCAACATTACCATCGGGAAGTAGATATTGAAGCCGTCCGAAATTATCCCCAGCACATCCATGTGGCCCATGATCTGTGTGTAGTGCGTCTCGAGCACACGTTCCTTGATGATGTGTGAGTCCATGTGTATCATGCCGAGAAAGTTGAGACACATCGGTGGCGTCAAGCGGCACAACAGCATGCCACTGAAGATCAGACTGTACTCGTTCGTTTGATGGTGTGCTGCCAGGTAGTAGAGATTCAGGAATTTTATGCGAAAAACGGTCGAATATGCGCAGTAGCATAGGTAGCACAGCGTCAGCATGGAGAAAATTTCGATCGTGACGAAATCGTAGTTCCCCTTCGCCACGTCCAACACGTTGGCAAAGATTGACAGGACGGGTTTGCGATTGAAGAACGTAAGCTCACTCCAGACAACCATGAACGAGAGGAAGGCGGTAATAACGGCCAAAGCTTTCAGGAAGGGTGCCTTCACGACGCACTCCCAGTACCAGTCCATCGTTGGGCTGTACATGGCCCGCGCAAATCCCACCCGGTGCTTCGGAAATTCACTTTTAAAGCGATGATCCAGCGAGACGGCATTCTTGGCCACATCTTCCAGGTGCAGCACTTTGCTCACTTGAACGCTCCACAGGGCTTCGGTGCGTTGTAGCGTTTGCAGCGACTTGATCACCTGACGGTGCAACCGTACCAGTGCCTTTTCGGACGGTATCGCCATCGGGGATCCGTCCTCCCGGCTAATGCGGCTGGCCCGTTCCATCAGCTCGGTAGGTACCTTGCGTATGATGGTTTCCAGTGCCGGTCGCAACTCGTGCCGGGGTGGAATCGCTCGGCTAGCGGACTGCAAGCTTTCCAGCACATCATCTACGTTCTCTTCGGCTTCCGCCTTTTCGGAGCTAAGCTTGGAAAGCTTAAAGTAGGCGTATTGCAACGTGAAGCCCGGCTTCGAGTTGTTCCAGAGACTGCGGGGCACTTCGACCAGTGCGTAACCTAGCAACAGCACGAGCAAAAATAAGCCCCACGTGTTCGACGCTGAAGATGCGATCGCTTTTAGCTTCTGCCAGTCAAGCGAAATTCCCGGTTGCAGTGCGAGATAAATCAGCAGAATGCCACAGATAAACAGATACGTGCCGTAGTAAATAGCGTTATCTACCAGCGCCGATCGTAATTTGCCCTTGATCGTAAAGTCACCCGCCTTCAGGTAGGACTGCATCAGCGGCATAATCAACCACGTAAGGAACTGTGATGACCAGTAGATAATGCGCCACAAGTTAGGGAACACTTCCTCCTCCACCATACCCCACGGCCGCTGACAGATTGCGTCGGGCCCATCATTGTTCGAACCATTGCTGGTGATATTGTGCTCCTGGAGACATTGACGGTACACAGTCTAGAAGAGGGAAGGAGAGACATTTGTTTCATTACAAGGGACAAAAACGGTGCTGGCACGCTTACTCACCGATGTGACATCTAGCGGAATCGTGAATACGATAAGAAACGAGAAACTCCACGCGGTCAGTACGGAAAACGTCACTATGGGATGCTGTCGTTGTATGCAGCCATACCGATAAAGTGATATGGAGGCCAAAAGCAATGCCAAACAGATGGAGAACACTAGCAGATAGGCCATCTTGCCCGAAGAATCACGGTGATACGTATCTAGTGCGTGCGTGCTCGTATTTTTGTCTTTCGGTTTAGAAGTTGTTACCGGTCTTTGAAGCAGCGGTTCGGGCACGAGTTTCTTGCAACTGTCGCTGCGCTTCTTGGTGCATTCTTTCCAACTTCTCCAGGCTGAACGACTTCAGTGGGAGCAGCTGTGGTTTGCAAAGTTGGAACTCTTGTTTCTTCTCGAAAAACAGTTTACCGCTGGTGGGCAAAATTAGGGTAATCGGTTGCTGCTGCTGCCTTACGCCCTTGTTGCTTCTTTCCTCCGTCGACGATGGTACAGTTTCAGCTAGTGTCGTCGTATCGGCCACGGATAGGGACATTGCAAAACATTGTCGGCCGTTTGCAACGCCGCGAGCCACTACTGTATGGAGCGTGTAAAGTGGGTTGTGCAAAGTGTTATTTTAGCCGACTCAGATGACGCACGGGAGGGGGATGTTCGGGTTTAAAGGGATTATTGATTTTTCTTACCTACAAATGGAACGGGATGATTGAAATTGCTCGTTCCTTTGTGTCGGTACGGCCGGAAAGATCTGTTCGGTTTATCAAAAAACAAATAGCACCTACGATCAACACTGATTAGTGTTGCGATTAATCAAAAACAAGACGAGATTTTGTTGAACGCAATGAAGGAGCAGAACTCCACACGATTGTGGGTGTTTTGGGGTGATATTCCGTCATACGCAAGATGAAGTTATTACACAGAGTTGAGTTCTAGACATTACCAAACCACAAAGCTTCCTGTGCGAAACGAAGAGCACAAGTAGACAGCGTGTCGTATTAAACATGACAAGGATGTCACCTTCAAGGAGAAAATTACTACATGCATTATGTACCCGTTTTCGGCAGTTTTTAAAGTGACCCCGTCACTACATGCTTAGCAATTGTCGCGTTTGCGAACGCGATTTTCGGAGGAGATAAGAGATTTTGTAATTTACAGATTTTTTTTCACTTGTTTATTATTTTTTAATCTTTATCTATTTAAAGCATCATTTGAGTGAAAAGAAACTTGTTTCAACCAATTCGCTTTTAAATAAATCAATTTATAAAATTTTGCTAAAATTTCCAAAAAAAACTGAGGATAGCCTTAGGAAATTTTCATTTTTTTTAATTTTTTGAATTTTTTATTATTTTTCACTCTTTTTTTTATTTAAAGCATTATTTGAGTGAAAAGAAACCCATTGCAACCAATTGGCATTAAAATAAATCAATTTCATTTTTTTTGCTAAATTTCCCAAAAAAATGGCAAGGGGTAAGCCTTATGAAATTTTCGAGTTGAAAATTTTTTTTTTATTTTTTTCTGATTTTTTATACTTTTTTTAATTTAAAGCATTATTTCAATGAAAAGAAACGCATTGCAACAAAATTCGCATTAAAATATATCACATTTATAAACTTTGCTAAATTGCTCAAAAATGAGGAAAATTTTACATTTTCTCAAACTTATGGAACTTGGTTTCTCGAATAACTTCTGGCACAGACATCTGAGAGCATGGCCGTCTAAGAAGAAAATGTAGCCATTGGATCGACCACAGGTTAAAGATTGGCAATCCGTTGGATACCGACCGAGTTATAGGCAAAATTTGGTGCAAAAATGAGCCTTAGGAAATTTTCAAATTTTTATTTTTTTTTTTGGAAAATGTCCACGAGATGAGATTTTTTTTTAAATTAACAGTCATTTTTCTGTTTAAAAGGTGGTATATACATTCACAATAAATAAAATCAAAATCGAGCTATCCTGGCCGCAATTACGCTTTACGCCATTACGATTTTTCGCTGAAAATACACGTATATTTGGCACGTGCAAATACACGTTTTTTATATGGAGTTTCGAAAAAAAATCTCAATCGCGTTCACAAACGCGACAATTGCTAAGCGTTTAGTGACTGGGTGAAGAATAGGAGAGATTAAAAAAAAAGAGTTAGAAAGAATATAAATTTTAAAACCATTTTATCTTTCAGAAAAGTTAAAAACTCAATTGTTTTATGCACTGGTTTCTAATTTGCAGTGCCTGCCGAATTATCGACTGACAGCAATTTGAACGAAATTTCGTTAACACCATGAGAATTACGATATTTTAATAAATATTGATGTAAATGCTGCGAAACTTCGTATTTGGAGAATATCTATTGGTTTTATAGTCTTCAAACTTCGTTTGTCTTTATCTTATAACGCATTTGTGTATAATTTGGCTTTAATTAAACACCTGTCGAAAACTGGAGCAGTTACTCTAATTAAATGGATTTTTCATAGGAAAAAAATTTTGTAATGAAGAGAAAATTATAATGATAAAGTAAAAAAATCGTTTTGGACATTTGGTGGTAACATTTTGGCACGAACGAAATGGAAAACCCTTTTTCGATTCTAGCTACAACTCTACCTGGACAGGATGCATGAAATATGCGAAAAGCAAAACATCACCGCAGTTCTCATCTCATTGTCCTTTTTTTTGCTCTATCTAAATACTTTCTTTGCTGGTGTGTATTGCTGTAATTGTTGGAGTTTGCTAATTAGATCGACATGCGCTTAAGGCTGATAGTACTTGTAATGATATCGGCAGGATGATATCCCTGATCAAGTAAAAACTCGTGCTCGTGTGTAGTGAAACTGTTGCCCCCGAGACAAGTGCACGAACAGACCGATGTGTCTTCCTCCTCGATCTCGGAACAGTAGTTCAGATTCGCACAGGAAAGCAGCTTTCCGGTCGATTCACATTCGTACGTTGTCAGCCCATCGACCGAAGATTGCATCTCAGCTTCCTCGCGTCGAATGTCTTCGGCATTCCTGGGGATGTTTGAAAATGGAAAGCATCACCAAATTAGTAAAGCAGACAAAGCAATGGCGCTTCACGTAAAAAAACCGGAAACGTACATGGTCATGAATCTAAGTACCAGCAGGTTAATGCTGGCCGCTACCACCGCAAGCCCAAAGAGAATGAAGACTAAACTGAGCGCTACGTAACCAGGCTTGTTGATTAGTGCTTGGTCGTTTTGTAGCGCCACATAGTCACCGAAGCCGATCGTCGTCAGTGTTACAAAGCAGTAGTAAAAGCTGTCGAAATAGCTCCATCCTTCGTAGCGTGAAAACACAGCCGCTCCGGTCGTAATAATAACCGACGAAAGTAATCCCGTTGCAAGCATCAGGTTCATCTCGGTAGCTTCCGTTTGCTGGCAGCGCAGATATTTTTTCGCGCGGCGAATTACAACCGAGGCAAACTTGTTCAAACGTTCGCCAATGCTTTGGAACATGACGAGCCCCAGCGGAATGCCGACCATCGCGTACGCCATGCAGAACGCCTTCCCGCCGATAGTGACCGGCGTCGAGTGGCCGTAACCAATCATGGCTAGCACAACCGTGGCGAAGTAGAAGGCACCGGCAAACTTCCACTGGGGTCCCGCTTTGTGCGGTTTGTTTTCCGTGATCACTATTTCGATCATATGGTAATCCTCCGGTGTGATATTATACTTAGCGACAAAGTTGGCCTTTACGCCTGAAAAGAAAAAAAAGGGCAAATAACACTTCATCATGGAGAGATACCACCCGGGGACCGTTATCATGTGGGCCGTATAGTCTTACTTTTTAAAAACTCCCATCGTCGAGCTTCGGTTTCTGATTCCAGTGCATCAAATACGGCTGCCCCTATCAATAGATAAGTGAATGTGCACACAACGAGCGAAAGTGTGCGAATGTTTTGTCGCTTCATCATTAGTTGGACTGTTGCACTATATCAATTTTGTTTACGCTTGCCCAGCTGCGGTTCTGCTTTGTCTGTTCATTTCGGCAGGTACATCCTGTAGCGGAACGGAGGATCCACTCATCGCATAGCGCACTGTGTGTTTAGTGAATTCCGCAAACTTGCAAATTACTTCTTCATTCGTTAACAGATTGATCGGTTTCGACGATGGCTAGGGATTAGATGGATTGATATGACTGCTATTAGATTCACACGCTTGATGGGATGGGTTGGAAAATACAAACGCATGACGATACTTAAACATATGAAAAGAAACTTGAGAAAACAGCTAATACAATGACAATACAAACGTTCTAACGGCACGTGCAATTGCTTTTCAAACAGAATACACACTAGGTATGGGAAATTAGTCTAGAAACGAGAGAAAACTTTTTATCNTTGGAAAATACAAACGCATGACGATACTTAAACATATGAAAAGAAACTTGAGAAAACAGCTAATACAATGACAATACAAACGTTCTAACGGCACGTGCAATTGCTTTTCAAACAGAATACACACTAGGTATGGGAAATTAGTTTAGAAACGAGAGAAAACTTTTTATCTATTACTTGCTAAAGTAAAAACCTGAAAGCCACTGAAGCAAGCAGCTGTGAAATGAAAAAGATATCAAACATTGTGCTTACTGTATTTCAGTTCTCCTTTTTCCATGCGCTTGCGCACCAGAACACTCCTTAGAAAAGGTCCTTTCTTCATAGTGCGGCCAATATAAACAAAAAGTTAGAAAATGACACCTTTTTTGTTCTACAAAGAAATCACAAAAAGCTATTTTCATACTTCAAAATTAGATTATTTTAAAAGAAACTTACCCGAGTGTGAATTTGCCGAATATATAACTCTCATCGAATATGCTTTCTTTCTATTAGCTGAATCCTTTGTGTTCGAAGAGATTATATATATCTAGAGCTTTATTTCATCTTTTCAATGACTGACAATGCATTTAACTCTCTGTGTTTGATAGTTGAAATAAGAACCTGCGGTTAACAAAAGTTATCACAAAACAAACACATACCGTTCTATCAAAGCCGATCAGTCGATTTCAAGTACATGCTGAACTAATTCATTGTGCAGCGTGGCAACAACGGATTTGAATGTTATCAGAAGGTTTTTTTTTATTGAAGTTTTACCTCTAGCACACCAATCACGCGAAATTCAAACGCAATGCGCTCTTGCACAAGGTGTTCACCTCTTCTTTTTTAATGCATTTTACATGTTCTGCTTGTCGAACATAAACTCGCCCAGCTTGGGGTTCGTTCGCAACAACTTGCCCAACATGGTGATCTTTCCGGCCAGATCGCGCTGTCCCTGGTGCTGTTCTTCCAGGAATTCACCCGTCAGGTAGTCTACCAGATGGTAATCGTTGTGATCTTCCTCGCAGATTTTGATCAGCTCGCGGATGCTCTTGGTTACCTCCTGTTCCTTAGCGAGGGCACCCTTCAAAGCAGTCAGTGCCACCGAACCTTCTGGTCCCGGTTCTGGTTGCTGCACCTGATTGGCCTGTAATGCAGANTTTTTTTTTTATTGAAGTTTTACCTCCAGCACACCAATCACGCGAAATTCAAACGCAATGCGCTCTTGCACAAGGTGTTCACCTCTTCTTTTTTAATGCATTTTACATGTTCTGCTTGTCGAACATAAACTCGCCCAGCTTGGGGTTCGTTCGCAACAACTTGGCCAACATGGTGATCTTTCCGGCCAGATCGCGCTGTCCCTGGTGCTGTTCTTCCAGGAATTCACCCGTCAGGTAGTCTACCAGATGGTAATCGTTGTGATCTTCCTCGCAGATTTTGATCAGCTCGCGGATGCTCTTGGTTACCTCCTGTTCCTTAGCGAGGGCACCCTTCAAAGCAGTCAGTGCCACCGAACCTTCTGGTCCCGGTTCTGGTTGCTGCACCTGATTGGCCTGTAATGCAGAGAGCTTGTGCGTTAATAGAATCGCACGCAATGGCGAATGTCTGTCAACTTACGAAGTGAAGCGAGAAAGTGTTGCGATCAATTGGCTTTTGTCCACGCATTAGCGCATATTCGATCAGCTTCATGCCATGCTCGCGTTCTTCCGAGGCAGCCTTGAAGAAGAAATTTTCGAACCCTGGTAAGTTCACCTTGTACTGGGCGAAGTAGGCGGCGTACTGCATGTAGAAGATCGCTGCATCGAACTCTTTGTTAATTTGATCCTGCAGCTTAGCGGAGCAGCTTCGGTTCATGTAGTTCCATTCGTCGGTGCCTGCAAAAGAACCAAAAAATATCATAAATTAGATAAAGAACAATCAGCCAGAATTATGTTGACATGATTTACAACCCACAGCATTAGACTGAAAGTGAAAAGAGCACACGAATGTAAGCTCAATTATGGTACAAAAGGCTGTCTTCATTAACGAACACGGTCAATATTTTTTCCACATTGCTCGTTCACACCCGTCGCTACGACGGGAATTCTTCGCGTTATCACAGCGGGATATGTCTGAGCGATGAGTGCGTTTTTTTTTGCTTCCATCAGCTGTATGAGTGTATCTACCGGAATCAAAACAAAGAACTCAACCATTTTTGTTTCTCAAGCACTCACACAGCTTCAACTTTTCACTGTGGTTGTTCTGAGTTACCACCAATACACTCACAAGCACATCTCTCGGAGCAAAATCCAATATGAAAGGTAGCGACGATCCCGTTCCGATAGAAATTTCCAATATTACGTCGTACTAATGTGTTTGGTTTCATTCGAACTTAACACCCTTTTACAACATACTTAAGGCACAATTCACATCACTTACTTGAGGGCTGATCCGTATCGGTAACCTGTGCAGATGCTTGCTCCTGCTGCATGACAACAGCCGCAAACATCAGGGCAACGATTCCAAAGAAGATCGATTTCATCATTTCCTAGTTATGGTTGTACGATGACACACTGAAAAAACTGCAAATACAAAGCGGTAATTACTATCCGTACTAGCCGATAACAAATGACAACCAAAAGAAACGAGAACGATGGACACTTGGCAAACAAAACTGCCCCAAGTGTTGTGTCCGCCCGTAGCACTCACGTTTGGTGTTTTTTTGTTGTTAGAAATTGTAAGTTGTCAGGCCTTTATACGCACTGGCACAGAAGGACGACAGCTTTACGCGAGATGCAACACTGAGCGTTAAGAATTTGTTTAACGTTCCTTGCGGAAGTGTGTACAGCTTGGATGTGAATTTGCTTGCCTTCAATGACAAACGCGCACTTCACTCGTTCACGGCTTGCTACGTATTGTTCTCACGAAACGAGCACTCTGGTCATTTTATGCAATGATTGTACAGCACCGCTCACGTACACCATCACGACAGTGTCGCGTGTACGACACAAAATGGTTTTCAGATGGTTAGATGGTTAGATGGTTTTGCGCACGTACCTTCGAAAATTGGTATCAGCGTTGGATAATCTTTAATGGGGTTTAATAAAGAAATCTAGATCAAGGAGAAACTTGTCCTTTTTCACGTAGTCATCGATATTGATCTTGATTCTTCGTAATCAGTAAATTCCATTTCATTTGGTCGAGCGGCCATCGCGCTCACCACGTACCCGCATGTGTTGGTGAGCGACCAATGCACCACTACACTCGCATACAGACGGGAACAAAAGTCACTCGGCTGTTCGAAGAACATTCATAACAGTGTCAACTATTGGTGGAAGTAAGACGCAAATCGCGTTTCTTGTCCAGGTTACAAATTTGTCAATTCGTAGCGAATCCTTTCGCTAGCTGTCACAGAATAAGCATACCGAGCGACGCAAAGATTTTTGTCGAATCAAGAAGGTTCACAAAATCTGCCCTTTAATTCGTACCATTGAAAAGGCGAACAGCCATATTATCCCTACATCATCGCCCTTGACAACCAGGCAGTGAGTGTGCGAGCAGTAACGATGATGGCAAAGATGAATGTTGTGTTCGTGTTGGGCTTTGTGCTGGTGGCTTCCGCCTTTGCGACGGACCTTAGCGCCAATGACTGTGAAATAAGCGTGGGTATGTATCTTTTACTTTAGCTTTTGCATTCTACACCCATCGTACAAGTGTTCTAATCTATTTGGTGTCTCTTATCCCTTCATCCTTCTAACACCACACCGTCACCATCCATAGAGGAATGCTCACCAGTCTATTCTAGCTTCCTGTCGCGTTCCGGCAAAACGGTTGAGAATGATTTGAAACAGTACACCAGCCAGCTGGTAGACAAATCGTTCCATTTCTTGTTCATGTCGTCGGCCTTTAACAAGCACAGCCTGGACCGACCCGGATTCGAGAAGTTGTACCGCAAGATCAGCGACAAGGCCTGGGAGGACGCCATTGAGCTGATCAAGTACCAGAGTCGTCGCGGTGGATTTGGACACTTGGTGCAGCCGAACAAGGGTGAAAACTACGGCAAGGTGTTGGATGTGCAGGAGCTGAGCTCGCTGCAGTTCGCGCTGGACTACGAGAAAACGATGGCCAAGGAAGCCCATGCCATCCATCGCAAGATTTCCCACGCTCACTCGAAGGGCGGTAATGGAGGGGACGATGTTTACCATTACGATCCGGATACTGCCCACTATTTGGACGAGAAGCTCATCGAGTATCAGTCGGGCGTTGTACGCGATCTGGCCGGTTACATTCACAATCTGAAGCACTTCACATCCGGTAAACAAGCGGCCGATTTGGGCAACCATCTGTTCGATGAGTACCTGGCCACTGTTTAATAATCGCGCCGAAGGTGCATGGTGCGGGAGAATGCGACATCGCGTTTAATGTTACTCCCATTTCGTTTGATGTATTTCGCTGATATGTAGAGCAGAGCGTTTGAAATAAACAAAAATTCCCCATATGTGATCCACAAAAAGGAGAAGAAAAGAATTACATTCCCTGTTTTTTTCGTAGGACGTGTAGCACGGCGATCGAACGTTGCTGTACGGTGGATACGCAAAAAGCGATTCAGACAAGCGATTCTCATAATAAACGTGATTTGTTTACGATTCGTGTTTCAATGTTCGCTCGTTTTCTGACATTGCGTTCTTCCCATCGGTGCCCATTTACGACGTGCTGGTTTGTGAATCCCGGCAAAAAATGCACTTGCACCATACATGTGCACGTTATCAGTCATTTGCCTATTGCGTGTAGGAGATCGCTTGCAGTTGCAATGATGAAACCATTTCTGTTGAGACATTTTCATATGTCGATGGTTCTTGTTTTGTAACGCGAAGCTGGAATGTTTCCAAGATAACGCGTTCCGAAATGGTGTTTTGTACAAAGAACTCAAATGGTTATACCCGTAACACACACACACACAACTTCGCTGCCTCTCATGAAATGATGGTACGATTGGTGAGTACCCTGCACGGAACAAAAACCATGTGGTTTTAACCAATGGTTTGAATGGTTTTTTCCATGACGTCGTCAGGCGTCTGCCGTCCAATCCAATCTGCCTATCTGCTCGCTTACTCATATGGCAAGTGTTTCTTTATATTTACCCAACAGTGATAATCGATCGATTTTACATTATTGCACCATTTTTACCAACACTTTCATCAAGATGCGCACGATCGTATCGAACAGATAGGAATGACATCGCATATTCTATTTGTACCAAAGGCTTCTAGAGCTCGGTCTATTTTTGGGGCGCAAATGTTTACCGGCCTGAAGATCGACCAGCGAACATGCTGGTGCAATTGGTAGTATTTACAATAACCCATTTCGAATATCAAAATGGCTTATACATTTATTTACATTTGAATCATAACATTAAGTAATGCAAACATTCGAATCAGGATTAAATATCGCTGCGTAATAAGTAATGTCTTTGTTTTAAAAATCAGTCCAACCAAGTGGTGAATCACGAGATGGTTGGGTGAATCGACAAGAAATGGTTTTCAACCGAGGGTGAAACGGTGCAAGATGGACGAAAGAGTGGGCGGAAAATGGTTTTCGATTGCTCGTGGTGCCGTGCGCAAAAGCCAACCATCGCATCATGGTTGGATGATGGTTGAAGCGGTTCTATGGTTGTGTGAAACAACCCACCACAGACACACATTCTTATCTTATCGGTTTACCCAGTACAACAAAATAGTGACGCATAAACGGCAGATACGGAATATTGGTTTATTACAACGAGTTGTATGCATGGTTTTCGCCAGCTTTTTTTCTTGTTTTTGGCATGGTACAGCAATACTATTTGATTTTCATGGTCGAATAAGTTACTGTGACAAAGTTCAGTTTGCAATACGAAGCCTAACCGGGCATAAGCGCACATTTGTTATTTACTTACTGTATGTATAGTTAAATAAATGGAGTAAAATGCTAAGCGAACGCACGTTTGTAACACTGGATAATAAAACCATTGAGCAAAGTGCGGTTTGATTTTAACTATTAATTAATTTATCTTTTCTTGGTATGCAAATTATGAGCAAATGTTCCTCCATTCAAATGCACTCAGGGCTGGTATCGGTTAAGCTTAAAGCGTAGCATTTCAATAGAAATGTGCATATATTTTTTGTTTCTTTTTTCTTTTATACGGTGAGCAATTTGAGATCATACTCTTTTTATAGCTTATTGTCATTTCGAAAGCATGATCAAGCGATATTGCGACAGTTAGACAGTGGTTTAGGTTGATGTTTTCTCTTCTACTGCGTGCACTGCTTCGTGATCGCGCATTAGCAGGAACATTAAAGAAACATGATTACTATACGCAGGATTAAACATATACATCTAAACCTTTTTACCGACAGCAAGTGATCGTAACCTAGGTTTAGTCTATTATGTATTTAAATAACAGGCAAAACGTATAGTTTGTAGTAACATTCCTCGCATTTGACTGCCTTCTTGCTCCCCTCCTCCAGATCACCAGATCCTACACGATTCCATTAACCATCAAAACCCCGATGCAGTGTGCATCAAGAAGTTATTCAGTTTGTAGCTTATCCAGATAACACTTTGTAGTCAAAGCGATTGTTATTGGTGTGCGTCACTGGATCGCACGGCGGTACCGCAAGCTTCCAGTAGCCCTTAACCTTGTTCTTGGTATCAGCGTCAGCCGTTGTCGCCGTTCCATCCGACTCCATCATCGCCAAACTGCAGTAGGAAACTTTCTGCATTATTCTGCCCATATCGTTGGTGGAACGGATCTTTTCACCAATGATGAATCGAGAGCACGTATCGAGCGTTGTTGCGTGACCAACGATCAGAACATTTCCTTCTGCAAATTATAGTAAAAGTGAATCAATTGGTACTCAAAAATTTTAGCGCCATTCCTTCCCATACCAGTGGTGCTGATAATCGATTCCGCAATGTCCGAATTGCGGCAGTAAAAGTCGCCCAGCTTCTCATGAAAATGTTCCTTCAGATCTTCTGCCGTTGTCATGGGCTTATAGTCCGTAGCGATATTGTAATCAGCTGCAATCAACTCCTCGTTCGAAAGCCACTCGGGAATACCGTCCTGATACCAGGCAAGCCACTCAAACAGACCGGGCTCAATGCAGATGGGCAGGGTAGCTTTTAATCCGAGCCCCTCCAACACTGAAGTGGCCGTCTGAATGCATCGAAACGAGGGCGAACAGTACACCTTCTCGATGTGTACTCCGGCATCCTTCATACCTTCGCCCACGAGCAGTGCTTGATAGCGGCCAACGTTCGTCAGTGGTGAATCCCTTTGCCACAGGCTTGGTTTACTGCGGAAAAGAACGATCACATTGCGGGTTTTAGGAGCGAAAAATGCCGATCAAAATTGCTTACACTCTTACCGGTCGGGTAACGTTTTTGGCATGTTCAGATCTTTTCTAACGTAGTTGCCTGCCTCGTCAAAGCAGTACGGAACCCACGTGCCGAACGTAAAATCGATACGCTCACCGTGACGCATTAGGTACACCTTCCGGGTACTGGATTCCGGCTTCGAAGCCAGTTTCATTTGCGCACCTTCATCACCGGGGATCACCTGTATGTTGTTCACATGCTTCTTCACTAGCTCGTGTAATCTTTCCAACGGAAATTCCTCTTGCGATTTGGTTCCACCGAACATCTTGCCAGTGTTCCGTTCGTCTGCTGTTTGCTGTTCCGTTGTGGGTTGGGTTTTGTCCGACGCTACTAACACCGTGTCTGGTTGTGATTCGCTCTGACCTACAGACACTGAAACAAGAGCCGTTAATTTAAGATTATATTCGCTTTTTGCCAGTCCGTTGGACCGGTATCACATTTCTGTCTGTGTTGTTTTTTTCTTTTCTTTGTTAATTGCCGTTGTGTGACCGTGAGAGGTTGAAACGAAGGAGTCAACATTATCGACCCCCAACAAACGTTCGCACCATAGATGTTGAGCGAAACCGGAGTCGGCAAAAAGATGGAATTTATTACAACAAATATCTGCTTGAGTAGTTAATAAATCTGGGTCTGTTAGAATCTGGGTCTGTTGATCGATAACCGATGAGTACATATAACAAATTAAAACTAGTTTGTTTTCTACTTCGTTTAAACATTTAACGATCCCATTGTGCGTATCAAACCAAAGCGGCAAAGTTCTGGCAAGGTATCGACACAAATACTCTTCACTTTGCTCTACCAATAGCACTAGAGATGATAACAGTACAGCACTGTGGACGCTACCAACAACCCTGAAGCAAATGGTAGGAACGGTGGTCCGATATGTAGGGGAATGTCTATGACCATGCGAAATCTTATCAAACTTCTTATCTTCATCGGTATGCTTCGTATGGAGCACCATTCTAGCATACATCGGTTATCAATTATTATTGAGTCATGCTGACGAATTGTTCAAACGGCAATCCAGTGCCATCAGTTGACTCACTGGTACTGGTGGCGATCATTCCGAACTCACCTAACGCAGGTGATGCTGCATCGTTCGCTTCCGGTAATACGTTTGGCGTGCTAGACGGCACTCCATCCACCATGTCCGATATTTCGTCTGGCACTCTCGTGTCACACAGTGGCACAGTACGGTGCATCGTCCACGCATCCGATTCCGCTGTACGTTCGGTATAGTTTTCGGGCAGATAACCGGTAGTGCCGGTTAGCCACGACATACCTTCAACCCAACCGTCCGACGATGCCTGTATTGCTTCCGGGTTCAGATAGATGTAGTCACCGATACGTAGCTCCAGCTCGTCCGTTTCGCGTGGCGTATGCGGATAAAGCACCTTGTGCACTTGCTTCGAGACAAGTCGCGGATCGCGCGAGTACAGTCGCAGTTCCCAGTTGGCGTCCGTGCAGGATGCATCCAAACTTTCCACCAACGTTTTCAGTGCATTAAATTGGCCAGAAGGAAATTGGTAAGCCAACGTAAGATGCAACGATTTGACGTGCGGTTCTAGCGATATAGCTGCAATTACAAAACGTTTCTTTATATGCTGGCGTTAACAACACCCCGGCAACAAAACTACTAAATCAATCTTGCATGCTCTAGAATGGGGTCAAACCAAACTGGGAAAAGAACCACCTCTCAATAGCAATAGTAGAACAAAAGTCCAGGATTTGGTTGGCTGGATAAAAATACTAACATAATAACTAAGGTGGCATAAAACTAAACGCAAAACGGAAAGCATTGGTAGACACTGGGCATAAGGGCCGGCACCACACCAGCTGCTTACATCGACTGCTACGCGGTATACATCGAGCTGAAGTTACTCCCCCGCACCATGGGAAACAGGTTACCAGTGCATCTAGCTGCTCATAGGTGTCACTAATTACTAATTGCATTTGTGAACGTTGCAACCGAACCGCATCCCGGTACCACCATGTACAAGAAAGTGTAGATGAATAGAGAAAAGAGAAAGAAACAGAGAGAGAGGGAAGAGAGCATGATAAATGAAATCCCACCAGCCAAGGTATATTAGTTTGAGCGAATTGTTCCAACTCGTTGGTTTAAATTACGGTTCAGGCAAGCTTGGTAGTGGGAATGCTCACTTGAGTGGGACACTTCTTTAACGTATTGTAGGGCGAGCCGTTTGAGATAGTTCGCATCGTCTTCGGCAACGAAAAATCCCATAAAGTTGGGGCTCGTGTACAGCTCCAGCCCGATCGGTCGATCGATACGGGCACCGGGGAGGTTCATTAGTTCCTTCAGTGCCTTCGACAGCTGTGGGGCACATTCATCTGGTGCTTTGAAAAACGATACAAGCGTAATGTGGGGCGTAAAGTTGTGGGCACCGTTCCAGCCACACGCTTCCCGGGACTGGGCCCAAAAATTTTCCAGCTGCTGCAGAAATGGACCGGTAGGGCAAGCGTACAGTATGTACTCGCGTGGTGCACATTCGTCCAGAAAGGGATCGTTCACGTGTGCGAGCAACCAGTCGGATGCGAGCTGAACACCACGATTTCCGGTAGCGGCTAGAGCTTTTTCGCTAAAAGAAGAAAAACATGAAACAGATGCGTTCGTTTCGGTTTGCAATGCCAACACTGTTCGCGCGTGGGGAATGCATGTGGCTCCCATTCGCTACTCACGCTCTATGCTTGGGAAAGCCCATCTGGAGCAAAATTTGCAACGGTGTTAAGTGTTGCTTTGAAATTTTGGTTGGTGTCGGATTTTTTCGTGGTGGAAGCGCAGCCATGATGTCACGATAGCTTAAGCAGCCCCGTATAAGCGTTAACTTGCACTAGATGTAAATGTTGAAGACTAGTTTACTGGAACAAAAGCAGGTACTACGACACGCCATATGCGAGCGCGCGAATAACGATGGAAGATGTTCTACGTTAGCAATTAGGGAGCAAATTCTGGCAATACTTTCGCTCTTTACGATTGATTCTATTAATTATTTCTGCTACATGCGCACGTTTGTACGGCAAAGCTACACATCATCCGTACGGCGGCTGTTGTTTTCCTTCATCGATCCTAAATTACACTGCAGCCGCCAAACCTCACACTCTGCGCGGCCTCCTTTTGTGAGTTTGGAAAATCACGTAAACACAATTCATAGCCAAACACTTGTGCCGAGTACGGTTAGGGATAAAGATTCTAAATTTTTTTCCAGTAAAATGCTCGCCAAGCGTATGAAAACTGGTGGAAAATAAATTTTCCGTATTGTTGCTGCGTATGTGCGCGCTGAAAAAGTTTGTATGCTTGAGTTTGACACGCAAACAAATCTGTGTAGCGAGAAGTTTGTTTTGATTTGGGAACAGAATGCGTACCGTAGTGTTGGTGAGATGTTGTGACATTATGCAAAGGGCTGCTTTCGTTTGTTTCACGTCGCGTAGACAGTCGCCCGGATGACAAATACTTCATTTGTAATCGTTTTTTTATACTTTTACGATTAAATAACCAAGCGTGAAAGCGTGGAGCGTGAAATATTTTATATGAAATTGATCTAAGAAAATGGATCATAAAAAGTACCAAACATTCAAACGAGAACAATGAAACGTTTGAATTAGGTTGTGGATTATTCTGATATGCGCATCACTCGTGAAGTATTCGTACTTGAGCATAATTTGATAATTTCCGCACCGAGTAAGGTGAACTACAACAGAACTACAACAGAACATACAGACCACACCATAAATGTATAAAAATGTAATGTAAAACACAGTAATGTCGTAAAGACGTTTTTCGAAATCCACGAACTCTCTCTCTCTTTCTCTCTCTCTCTCTCTTCTTGGCTTTAACGACCTTACAGGTCACGCCGGCCATTTCTGGCTTACTAGACTTATTTTACCACGTAACCGGATAGTCAGTCCTTGCTACGGGGTAACGGTCCGGATGGGATTTGAACCCGGTCCTGCCGTGTGGACCGGCGCCGTTTATCACGAACTATCGAAATCTATCTACTATCGAAACTATCTAGTTTTATTAGTATTTTCCCATACTATCGCTAACATACTGGTTATACTTACCGTACAGGTTTATTTCAGCAGCACACACTAACTAACAGCAGCACAGCTTCACTAACAACCGATTGACTCTCCAATAGCTTTCTAAACTGTCCTTATATTATATGCACAACTTTCAAAACTAGTTAAATAGCAGTAAACCAATTAAGTTTCGTTGATTGAAAATTGATTGGCGTTAAGAGCTGTACTAATGCAAACACTAATGCAAACGAAATGTTGATAAAAGGTTGTTTTGTTTGGAAAATAAAAGAAAACATAATATTTTGAATGGTTTGGTAGGAGGTAATTGAACTATAGAACAAGTTATATTAGTAAATTTGATACATATTACTAGAATAGATTGCGTTTTAATATTCAAATATGTTTATAAGACAAGGAAATGAGAGAAAATTTGTGAGGAAGTACAACAGCATCGTCAGGACAATCCTATCCATGCAACCCTTTCAATATTAGTTGAAAACATAATTAATTGTATATTAGATAGAGAGCTGCACACACATCATCACATCTTCCGAATTAATAAATGATCGCATCAAGAATGTTAACAAGTTGGAATTTTATTGCAAACAAATAGTATGCTTAGGATCACAATCTTTACAACACATCAGAACTCCCTGCCGGTAAGCAAACCTTTGTTGCGGGCATCTAGCATTAAATGTACTTGTATTGCAGAAACCAAGTATCAATGCACTATGCACTATGTTTCCGTTCCCCCAAGATGCTTTTATGTTGTGGTTGGGTTGACGTCCGTTGTAACGCCCGATGCTTCTGATGCGAGCGATTTATCGTCCGACGCAGGACTGTCGCTACACGCAAGGGATGGGAATCTGCGCATAAGCGCAGCACGATACTTTGGATGGCTGATGCCGTAAACGATCGGGTTGTAGACAGCGTTGGCTTTGGCAAACACTGAACCCCAGATCGTTGCCAGTGGCGAAATGTTGGCCGTTTTGAAAACTCCCGTATAGTTGATGACGGTGTACGGTGTCCATGCCATGAACCACAGCGAGATAGTTACGAGTGCAATTTTGGCCAGCTTCATCTCGGCGCTTTTACCATCGTCTGTGGAACGCAGCGACTGTACGTTCATCCGTTTCGCTTGTTCTCGCATATTTTTCTCGTGCGCTGACACAGCCTATGTGCGGCAGGTAATGGGACACACAGAGCAAATTAAATTATTTCCACAACGCAAACATTCACTACCTTACCTTGATGATGAAGATGTACGAATAGATGATGGTGAATAGTGGTATGTAGTATACAAACACTGAGTACACCAGAATGTACGACTTGTGGAACCAATCGTCGGTGAGGTAATCGGTACCGCACGCCGTCATATTTCCTTCCGGCACGTATCGGTTCCAGCCCAACATCGGCAGGATACCCCACACGACTCCGATCAGCCAGCACACTATAATGCGCAGTATAGCGCCAGTGTTGGTGAGCGGTTTGCCGGCCAAACCCTTCACGATCACATTGTAACGATCGAGCGCGATCATTGTCATGGTCCAGATGGAGCAACATCCGAACAGCGATCCGAAGAATGCGTACAGATCGCACATCAGCAATCCCAGCGACCAGGTCTCGTACCAACAGTTGTACACCATGGTGAAGGCGTTCGTGCCCATCATGAGAAAGTCCGACAGTGCGAGATTAACGACGAACAGGTTCGAGGGTGTACGGAGCGATTTGGCGGTGGAGAAGATGTAGATCACCATACCGTTGCCAATGATCGAAACAACGCCAAGCACGAAGATCACAAATCCAATGATCGAGTGCCACAGTGGATTCATTGGTGGAAACTGATACCAGTGCGGATCGACCAGGTGCATAATTTCCGGTGGCACCTTATCCACCACGGTTAGATTGGAGACCGGTTGGCCCCAGAGACCGGGCTGTTGCATCGGACCGTAGTACGGCATCGTGATGAGGGCTCAAGAAGATATAGAAACTTTTAAAAACTAGCGTCCCGGTGGCCGTTTCACTACGATGGATCGCTCTTTTTTTAACAAGCCTATATTCAAACTTTGTATCACAAACACTCACTCTCCGTTTGCACCAAGAACTGTTTGCACACCGAAGTCAGCTATTCGACTTGAGCAAAACGGTAGAAAACTGCAGATATTTATTGTACAGAATATGGCTAATCGAATTATACACCTGCCAGGGCTCTACGGGTCCGTACGCATGAGCTAGAAAGATTAATAAAAGGTGAGAAGGAAACGCTTGTAATGTCCTCGTTAACGGTACCAACGGTTTTCCGGCACATTGGCCAAGGAAGAATAAGAAAATGGTACACACATTTTCATGGAACGCGCGTTTACAGGAAGTGATGAATCGCTGGATGGTTTCAAGTTTCATCCCAAAAACCGTTTCAACGTTTTTGTTCCCCCATTCCGCTCACCTGCACTAGTGGACGAATAGTGTGAATGAGCAAGGAATATTGGCCTGTTGCTAATGAGCTTCTCAAGTGTGTTTAATATAATTTAGCACTAATTAGCTCTAGGTAAAAAGGAGAAGAAAAAAAAACACGAAAATCCAAAAATTGGCAAATATGAAGACATTGACCTTACTGGCGGTAGTGTCACTTAGAGTAGAGAAAGAAATGCCTAGTAGCTTCCTTTCCTACCAGTGTATGGGTTAGTAGGTGAAGCGGGTTCGTACGTAATGCGTATTGCATAGATGTAGGCTCTTTTGGAAAGCGACATTTAGCCTTCTATTAATTAACCGATACCGGTACAATAACACGGAAGCATTATTGCAAATCGAATAAAGAAATGGTTTTGTTACGTATAGATTAATTTATTATTTTTAAAACTCTACTACCGTTGTAAATTTAATTGTGTTAGCTTACGCAAAAAACCAAAAACGCTTGCTGCAAGCTTAATTAAAAAAAACGTGGTTAAAATTTACAATTGAATTATACATTTGTTAAATAATCAAATAATTAAATTGTCACAGACACGCCCACCCACATGGTTTGCTAATTTTTACGAAACTTTGACTAGATACAACGAATGACTCAAAGTCAGGCTACGGACTGAAGCTTATTGTACGCACGTTGTACATAATCGAACATCGTTTGATTTTCAACGTCGTGGGATATGGGATGGTCTCAATTTTGGTACGATTTGGCATTTATTATTCCAGCACATCAAAATCAATCCGCGGAGATATGAAACAAATGTTGTAAAAATCGTCTATTAACTAAATTGTTTTTTAGTACAAAATAATTATCACTTCTTCCCAAATATTGCAAAATTTCAAATTATCATTCTCAAGGTATTGAACTGTTACGAAGTGTTAGAATTGGTATCAAATTACGGCGAACGCATCGGTGAACTAATCCACTAAAAATGTTCTTTTCATAAACATATTGCCACCAAAAGAAGGAAGAGAAAAACAGCTTCGGTTCGTTCTCAGGTGCGTTGTATCGTCATTGACGGATGGATAAGCGGATTGGCCGAATATGTATTTTGTATGATCGCCTTACAGTGTGTCGGAGGGGCAATGTGTTAGGTCACGGTTCTTACTAAAGCTCTACGGCACAGTTCAACCGTGGACAGGCCATCATCGATGCATGCCGAACATGCCGAACAGGGTATTATAAGGTTCACGGAGTATTATGTTTTCGTGTCAACCTGCGTACACGGTGACAGATTTGAGACAGCATTAATAATTGTCAGTAGTACGTGAAGCTTTGGAGGAGAAAGAACCAATTCGTCGTGATGGAATCACTAGTGGTAACAAGTGCAATACGAGTAGTGAGCTGGACAGAACATGTTAAGGTAAATGGTGAAGTTTTGTTCGCTTCATAAGTTATTCATGTCTTTTTTTGAAGTCCAATTTATTATGTGGAAATGATAAACAGCAGGCAGTATGTAAGGTGATGCAGTTAATGTGTGGAAAAGGCAAGGGGCGTTGCAAGAGCTACAGACAAGCACGCGTAAAGAGCAGTTTCTTTTTAGTAACACGTTTAGTTTCTTATCATAGAGATCCATATCTACATCTATGATAGACCATATCTACTTACATATTACTAATGGCTTACGTTGCAGAATTAGTATTTTCCAACTTTTTTTCGCTTTATCGAGGATATAAAATCATATTCATCAAGAAATCTTTCTTACTCCTAACCGTGAAAAGGCAGCTTATACCGTGCTTAAACCGTGCCAATATAGCCGGTTAAGATCAAACAATGTCGTTGTTTTTGAGCCGAGGACACAACATTTCAATCTTATCCCTGCGAAATTATCTTAATCGATGCTGTCAACACATTCACTCATGCGATGCGTTTGGAATATGCAATTGATGAACAAATGTTTACGATCGTGTATTGTTTTACACTTTGCCTTGTCAAACAAATACGAAAATGTTGCCTCAAATCGAATCTCACCTCACCTCCTTCGTTTTGGGTTTATTGTGAAAATAAACTTAAAACTGCAGTGCAAAGGTATAAACAAGAGGGATAGAGGGAGAAAAACAATACAAAATGTTACGTACGTAAACAAACATTTTCGAATGCGTCAAAAGCGGGAATTCCCCCGGACGGGAGTGAAAAATTATGTACAAAAGCAATGAAACAAAACAGTCTTAAACTCGCTTACCTTGGCACAGCTTCATTTTGCATCCGTTTTGCAAATGTATTTCTATTTGTTTGTTTTCCCATGTCGGGAACATTTCGTCAAGGTTTGGCATGGGTGTCTGAAAAACATTCATTGTTTTTAGCATATGATCTGTTCATGAACTTATAAAATATTCGACAATTGCTTGCTTATACAGAGGAAAATTACACAAGCAGTATAATTTACCAAAATCATACCTTAATCTGAAAAACAATCTTCGGAATATCCTTGCGAAAATTTCGTTGTCTGTTTTTGCAAAACGAAAATTAAAAAGAACAATGCCTTTTTTCTCCTCTCATTTTGTAAATGCCCATATACTGACACTTTACCGATGCACGTTTTAGGTCGTACAGTGTGGCCGTAAATTGCTTCTTTCATGGACGACCTTCTTCGGTACGTTTCTTTTGCCTTGGCAAAGGCACATCCTCCCGTCTACGAAACAACAAAGCCGCATGCAAGAAACACACATTTTCATCCACATACGATCACCGTTCCGGAATCGGCCGACCGAGTGCAGTCAGGTAAGTGTTTTCCCCTTCTTAGGCGAATCGGTAAGGGAGCTTTTTTGAGCTGCGTGAGCTTTTTTTTCTTCTTTAATTGCCTACCCGCTCACTCACGCTCATAGGTGGGTTTGCTTTTTTCACCACCAAACATCGGTTCGGCTTGGTGAGCTTTTGGTGAGAAATTTCTTCTCACTCGGTTCGCACATTTTGCTAGTGGGCTTTGGTTTTGTTTCGTAGGGTTCGTCTCTTCTGTTCAGTGCTGGTCGTTGCAGTCGTTCGTTTTGTGAGCGAAAGGCTGTGCAGTGGTTGCTGTGTTGTTTTGCTTTGGAAACAAATTTACTGTTAAACCGAAATCGAGTAATATTTACATTTAATTAATTTTTCTTGAACATTTTTAGTTTAGTAATATGTTTGTCGTGCGTGTTAAAAATATTAGGAACGGGAATATATCATTTTTAAAAATTATAAAAATATTTCAATCAAATTGATTATTTCACATTACTCAAACCACTTAATTAAAACTGAACGAAGCAAATGCCGAATAGTCAAAGCTAATCTTTTTCAAGCATAAAAGTGAATATTAAAAAAGCCCTTTTTACGCACATTTTTACTAACTCTATTTCCATACGAAAGCTTCACAAAGAAAACGAATGCACCAAAGCGCAAGGGGTTCCCTTTACGCATTGCAATACTTTTTCGTCAAGCTTTCACAGCTTACCTTCCTGCTCGCTATCGGAGTAAGCGGCACAGCACCATATCTGTGTGTCTCGTTTATCATGTGATCCATCAGTTTTTGGGCTTTGGTTGCAGCGGCAAAAACAGGCGACCATCGCTGGATGGGTTCGATCCTCGACATACCGTGAGTAGCAGCAGCAGCAACAATATGACGGTTTGCTTGTGATACGCGCGATGGTGGGGAATTCTCCTTTCGCTCACCGCTCACTCACGCAGCTTTCAACAACATTATGCGCGCGGGCCTAACTCAATGCTCGGCAAACGTTCGTTCGATTAACATTTTTCGCCGCGCGCGCGTCCCGTTCGGTCTCTTGGCAAGGGAAGCCACCAGCCACACGATTACGAACCACGTTCGAATTTTTGTCCGTGCTCTGCCTACAGGGTGTTTTGCGAGTGTAGTGGAAGCAGCACCTACAAAGCACCGCTACACACATCCCCGTACCTGAAGGTTTCGCCAGCGATCGGTGGGTTCGGTGTGTTTATGTTTTGAATTTGCCAGTTCGACGACGTGAATATCTCTGCGGACGCTGTGTTGAGTGGTTTGTTGCGCTTGTTCGCGAGTGAAACTTTGTCCGTCCACTGTACTAAAAAACGGCCTTTTGCCCATGATAAAGGGTTGTGTGTGTGTGTGGGTTTGCGTGCTGTAAAAAAGGACGAAGGCGTTTGTTTGTGCGTGTTGGCAGTGCATCGTTATGTCCCCGTTAACCCGTTGACACTGACGAGGCTATTGAATGTTTGCTGAATCCCATGAAGTAAGTATCGTGTGTATGTGCGCATAAAAAAGCTGCATCTTTCGTAGGTTTCGAAGAGAGGTTCGAGTGAAATGCAATATTCAAAAACCTTGAAACGATTGTTCGGAAAAAGGGAATCGTTTACACACAGTGAGGGTTTTTTTTTTTGAAGATACCTTGTGCATGTGTTTGTGGACCGTTTCTGTCTCCTTGCTTGGTAGAAAGTTGCCATCATGCAACACACCACACCACTGACGCTGCTGAATCTTGCAAGAATGTTGAGGCAAAAGGAAAGAAAGAAAAAAGCCAAACATCTGTTCAAATGGTTCACTTTAAAACACCACCATTCGCCAGTAATGGTTTCAACCGCAAAACAGTGTATCGATTCTCCTACACAGAAGGCTTACAAATCATCACCGATCGTACCGATGATCCGTGATCGGTATGCCTTCGCTGTGGCCGTACGGGGGTAAATCGTTCGAACATTCCTACGGCGTGTGGCTTTGGCCTTCTCCACTGTGTGCAAGCGGCAGTGAATGGCAGGGCAATGTGCGTGTCGAGAACGCACACGTAAGTGCGTGCACAGGTGAAAATGTGTCCAGGTATTCGTATTGCGCCAAACGCCCACGTGCCGAGGTGTGTGTGTGTGTTTTTGTTTCGCCTGAGAATGTTTGTAAGAGGCAGGCGCATCTTTTGTTTTGTTTGATTACACGACGCGCACAAGGTTTTTTTTGCATTACATTCCGCGTATGCGCCTATTGTGATAAGGCATCATTTCTCCGTAGTGCAATGCAGAGCGCATCGGATGCACTGGATGTGATTAGTAGCAAACAAAAAACCAAAACCACCCCCGATAAGGTTACAAAGAAGAACAAACAAAAAGTGGATCCAACATCATTTGCTGTCTCATGCATTCACGCTTTTTTTTAATACGCCTAAAACGTCTTGACCGATCCCATCACGTTTTTACTGTCCACTTGGCAAAATGTGTGCCCCGAAGCGTACCGAAAGCATTGATAACGACCCATCTCAAGATCATCCAATCCTGACTGGCTGAGTGGGTGCGACACTTCAAACTGCAAAAGAGTTCGCGTTGCTGCCAACGTGTACAAGGGGTATAAAAATATGAGCCTTAAGTGTGTGTTTTATTTTCATAAAGGCAGGCCCTTTACTTTAGGTCCATTTTCCATCGAAATGACGCGGGGTTTTTCCCTCCACCCGAACCAGAGACGGAGCTCGTTCGAAACACACTGCAAAAGCTATTCCCTCTTTACCATTGCGCTGCAGGAAAATTTCCACCCAAAACCCGATCAAAGATCTTGTGAGACCCTTCTCGAAGCAGTGAACAGCTCGTTTGGCTTTTTACGGTCCTCTCGAGGTTTTTGCGCTACTCCCCGTGTCCAATTAAAGAACCTCGTCATCTTGTCGAACCCGGCCCGGCGTTCGGTACACGGGTGGGGACGGAGCGCAGCCATTGCACGGCCGTTGCATCAGCACGATAATGCATCGATGTAGTGGTGAGGATCTAGCTTTCCTCTTGGCGGTGCGTGATACACTTTGTGCTACGCCGCTTGTAGGACGCCTTTTGCTTCAAGGACTTTCGGTGCTCGGTTCGCTGCTCAAGGAACCCGAACGCACCTGACTGAATATTGATGGAGTCTACAAACAAACAGCAACAAAAAACACAACATCCCAAGTGTGCGGAATAATGGAAGAAAATACGAATCGGATGTCTCCCCTCCGGCGTTGGGGGGCGGTAACGCGTTACATTGTAATTAACGTCATGAAGCACCTTTATCGGACGGTCACACTCGGAGCACTATGGATTGAGGCCGCATTAGTGTGTCGCTGTCACTGGGATGCGTGTTGCAAGCGTGATCTTAGAGCGTAGCGCAACGCAGTTTCGGTTTTAATCCTGTCATGAAACAACAAAAAAGATATATTGCAAAAAAAGAACAAGACATAAGCAATACTGCAAAAGCGAACGTCATTCGACTTTGCGGGAGGGAAACGACGAACCCCCAAAGGCAGCGGGTATGGGGAAGGCTTGAAGCCAGGAGGTCCAATTAAATCTGTCCTCTTCGCACCGGTCGCAACGCGTCGAAGGACGAGTTGACATTTCGACACCTTTTCCGGTTGTGTGTTGTTGTGTCGCTGTAAACGATGCATCGACTTCGTTTGGAACATTTTCGCTTTTTAGACATGACGTCTCTCTCTGTCTCTTTCTCTCTCAATCAATCGTTTACACAATTATAGAGGTTTTTTTTTAAATGTGTAAAATTTGTAAAAACGTATTGTATAAGTCGAAACCAACTTGAAAACGTCACACTAACGCTCACTTGGTGCGTCAGAATTTTAAATCCGACACTTAATGGTGGTATAATTCGTGCAAAGTGGATTTTATTTGCACCACCGTCATGTAATGAGGTTGTATCGAACGTTGTTTGACCACCCTCGAGGCAGTTAGTTATGGATTAACTTCCGTCACCTGCTGTATGGTATTTTTTTTCTTCTTTCGTTAGATCCTCCTATTCACCTTGTGAGTATTTAATGTGGAGTACATTTATACATCACTGATGAAGGAGTACTTTAGCTGATTTTTTTAACTTACTAATTTACTTCGTGAAGGTAAACTTGTTTAAAATTGAATATTTTTAACAGTTAAATTAAACTGTAAGCAATAAACCATAGGCTTCACAGCATCTTTTGTGGAACTCACTGAACAGTGCACGGCAATACCTCTTTTAATCGAATGTCATTTTTTACGGGTTTTTTACGGGACGCTCAAGTTCCGACAGCAGTCTAGAGCGATGGGGGGGCAATACAGAACTATAAACAACCTTACCCCAACCCGGTCGGCGCATATTTATGCTTCACCATTTCGATGTGCCGCAGCGAGCCAGCCAGTCGCCATCGCACTTAATGTAGGTTCGCATAATGTTGAGCTGGGGGAGGCAGCAAATGGGGAGTCCGGTCCAGGCGAAACGAAACAAACAAAAAAAAACATACACACACATACACACATTCATAGAAAATGGAACCAGACTTATGGCTGCAGGGTTTCCAAACCGAAACCCGTTAACCGTCGCCGACGCTAGCAAACGAGCGAAGTGCTTGAAACTTAGCATACCTCCGGCACGTCCTCTTTAGCAAAACCTACGCCACCGACGGGTCGCCCAAATGGTATGGTTGACGCTCTTCGGCGTCACAGTTGGCGCTGGTCGTTTCGGTTGCGTGGCATCCGTCCAATACGGTGCAGTTCATTATTCGATCGTCACACGGGGGACGACTTTCATCGCTCGGATCTTTAGATTTCTTAGGTTTTTTTCTGTTTTTTTTTGTGGTAAATATCTTCCGCACTTGATCGAGACATCTTTTGAAGGTTGTAGAGATTCTTCCCATAAGGTCAATCTATTGAATAATGGGCTAAACATTGCGACGGTGGAATTTCTATGTTTACACCCCCTCAAACACACACACAGAAAAAAAAGTTTAATAGCACAACATTAGAGTGATCATAAAAATATGCGAAAGGGTACGATTAGCAGCAGAGTGTACGGCAATGTATGTAGACAGCAATATCCTCTGAACTGTGGACGGGTACAGCCAAAAGGCTCCAAACCGTACCTATGCCCATGGTGCAGAGGTGCCGGTTTACGTTGGATGGTTAGAAAACACTTTCTAATTTCACACCGATACACCCGTCCCCGAGATGGTATGCGTGTGTCTGTGAGCCAGCGTGGGCAAACATACGTATGCTGCTGTTGTTTGTACGGCTATCAATAAGGGGAGCTTTTGCTCTTTCTTTTTTTACACACTGCTCCAAAGCAAATGCTCCCTAAACATTACAAAAAAATGTGTGAAGGTTGGAAGCTTGTATATTGCCAATTTTCCATCCATCGTGGTGTTATCGCCGACCCAGGCCGGATGGCTTTGCAAAATGGAGGGCGTGAATATTATGCTTTGCTTCCGATGGCTCGTGCATTGCACAGCGTTAGCGGTTATGTTTTGTTAGATTCTTTCTTTTTATTTTAACTCTTTCGATGTGAAACATGGACAAAATGCTGTTGCAACATTGGCAAGTCTAAATTTTACTTGCAATCGTGCGATCATAATTGCATGTCTTTGATGTTGAATGGTTTGCCAGTCAGCCTTTGGGCTAATGGATTGTGTGGGTGAATGGATTGTCTCGTATCGGAAGTGGTGCAATCGAGTGCTATGACGCCATGTTTGAATGCTGATTTTATCTTTTTTTTTGAACCGGCATTAATTGGAAAAGTTAAGCAATTTTTGAAGTTGAATAATGTTTTAAAATAAGAAGAAAAAATATAAATAAAATACCAAAATTTGTTTCGAAATTGAAGTAATTATAT
The DNA here is from genome assembly GCA_016254315.1 of Anopheles parensis. Classification (NCBI taxonomy): domain Eukaryota; kingdom Metazoa; phylum Arthropoda; class Insecta; order Diptera; family Culicidae; genus Anopheles; species Anopheles parensis. Next base: position 13,020,537 of record CM028125.1, on the reverse strand, counting down.
GCATAAATAAACTGTAAATTTGTAATAAATTTTGCATTAGAAAAAAGAGGTCGAATAAATTACTTCGTTTGGAAGTGTTGCATGTGCCATAATTATCACTTCCAGGATCATTTTCCTACTATTGCCACCGATTATGTCATTTGATACACTAAAGTATCAATAAAAAAAATCGCAAGCTTTATCACTTTATTACCTATTAAAACAATGTGCAAGAAAATTTTTATATTCCTGTACACGTGGAGTTCCGAGAAGGTGACCGGCAGCTGTAGATACGGCGGACGGGTTTCACTATTATCCAATCGAATTTCAATCGTCCGGCTTTTCCGGCGTTCATTTCATTATGGTGAGTGCAATTTTACCGAAAGTCACCGGTCAACGTAATCGTGCGGTACCAATGGTGTGGGCCTCAGCAATTCAGCAACATTACGTAGCGACTTCACGTTGCTTCGATTGTCATTTCATGAAAGGAAGAAACAAAACCAAACCCGGCGGTGGGGGACAAAAAATGGAAGTTTTTAAAGGTTCACACAGAAGTAACGGTAAGCGTACTTTTGACTTTAAATCATTCATTACCTCGGAAAGATTAGGAAAAAAAACAAAATATATTGTTAAGATCTTTTCTAACAAAAAATAGTCAAAAATCAAAAATGGAACAAAAGGTTAACGTACTTAGGTTTTTGTTACTAATTTTTTTTTCTCTAAAAATGGAAATATACTTTTTTCTTGTTGTAAGTGAATAATTTTTCTGACTAATTGAAACGAAATTATCAAATGATGAAATTATAGCACACCAGGTTCGTTGCTTCTGTAATGCAGTCTTTCGTATTCACACGCAACGCCCGTTCATCGAATGAATGAACGTGTCTCGGGGTACGTTTGTAGCAAAATGTCTATAATCAACATAAAAAAGCCCCTCCTCACCGCGTACGGATTTTGCCACGAAATAAATGGAAAATCAAACGTCATCATCATCGGCTTACTCAATCTTTTATCAGCCGTCAGCCCCATGCTTCATCCTGTGCCGATTTTGAATGAAGCTCGTCGTTGTTGTCGGTTAATGCGGTCACAATATTGCACCTTTTCGGTGGTGATGCAGCCCCGGCCACCGGAGAGCATACGGGCAGTAGCATTGGACGATTATTTCCGCGATACATTTTAACCCCATGGATAGGCTTGTCGTAACAATCTCATCATCAATCACCGTGTGGGTCTTGGGAGCTTTTTTTCTCGATCCTCGAATTACTGAAGCGGATGATCTGTTGCATTCACCGGTGGTTAGGTGGTTTGCCGTTTGTTTGCTGGAGGGGGTTTTTCTTTCTATATTCTGTGCTTTCACCGCCGCAGTAATCGTCACCTCGTCCAGCTGCTTGGTAGAAGAAGGGTAGGAAAGTAACCATCTTCAGATAATTACAATTTGCAACAATTCATCCACTCGCCGGGTGTTTCGTCGGATCGGATTAATGGATGCACCATTTGGCGGACGCACGGTCCAGCGAACCATCCGTTGTTAGCGAGCGCGAATAGACCAAACATGACGCGCACCGTGAAAGAAATGGCGCGAAAGTGTACCACATTGCCGCGTACGTAAGGTGGGCCAGCACCTTTGGCAAATCGCCAAACAGTTGCACGCTTCAATTGGTCGCCATCCGTGTCGAGGGTTGAGCGTGTGGTTTTTGGAATGATCAGCGACCCGGGGAAGGGGAAGGAGTGATGCAATGGGAAGTTTCTTCATGCGCCCGACCGGGTGTGTATCGTTGTTTTGCACTAGGCGGAAGCGTCATCCAATATCAGGGGAGGCGGCCGTACTTTCGATTTCGCATGAACGCACCGAAATGGTTTGCCGAGGGATTATGTTTGAACCAATGCTTGCCAGACAGACGGAAGGTTGGCTTTGATGGGCTGACAGGTAACATACACGTAAGGGAACGCTTTTCCTGTGCTAATTTTCCGCCCTCGTTTGTGGGTAAGCAGGTGGCAAGAGATTTTTGTTTAGGGGAGGCGAACGATGTGGCATAACGTCCTGGCATGGTATGAAGAACCCTCATCAGACAGACACGTTACGTTGCCCTCCGGAAGCAATGTTGCATTAGCAAGAAGTAAATCATAGTTTTAGTGGATTTTTTTTTGAAGGATTTAAAATAAATATAAATTATCGTATTCACAAGCTCAAAAAATTACCAGTGCGCTGAAGTTGAGAGTCCAATCTATGCGGTTTGTACGGTTCGCACGGATGCATGAAATCGGTGAAATCAAGCACAAGGATTTTGAAGGCTTACAGCAATTCATTAAGGCACTTTATTCACAAAAGATCAGTGTGCATGTTTCTTACAGGTTGCGCAAAGGTTACGCGCATCCACATTAGAGAGCTGCAGCACATCAACTGTACACACACATGAGAAGTGGTAATTTTCTCTTTACCTTCGCGTCTTGTGTGTGTAAAGATATTTATGGTTTTTAAGAAATAATCTTGTATGAACTTAATATTCTGAAAAACCTATTCAAATGGTTAATTACATTATATGAACTCATTGACCTGAAAATGGTTTAAATGTGTTGGGATGTCTCGGGAGTTGAACTCAGGACCTTCAGCGTGCTTAACTATGTGCTTACTAAGTGAACTGTTTAGCTGATTGATTCTCAACACGTTTAAAAGCAATAAAATGTGTTTGTCTCCTCGAAAGATGTACTAGTTTGCTTGCTTTTCAGTTTATCTATGTTAGACATCGAGTTGAAACATAATGCAATAACAGCAATAGACATCACTTTGTTGAACTTTATTGCAGTACAATTTTTTCCGACTTGACCTGAAATTTATTTATCTTATGTGGAACTTGGCAATTAAAGTAAATTTTTCATCACGCAAATTTCTATTTCTAACAAAAGTCAACTTCTGGAACTCAGAATAACACCTAAACTTTGATCTTAATTATGCGCAGTAAGGCCGGTTAACTTACAAGCCTTAATTAATGGAATTGTGTTTGTAGTGGAAAAAAACCCCTTCGTATCTCCATGCCGCTTATCTCATCTGCTTCATTCGTTTCACTTTCGTTACAGACCATGGACAGCCTGTTCGAAATGACGCATCCAGCTCTATGACCTTCCGAATCTATAACTTCTTTAGTCGGTCGCTTATCTCGTTGCGTTCTCAGTACGGTTACAGTGGTGGGGGACCGATTTTTGGACGTGGCACGTTACATTCCAACGGGAAGCGCTGAAATGCTGAACGGTCAAAGGTACACAATAGGCCTCACGAACATGTTGTGAGAATCTGATTGAAATCCCGTAGTCCGTTTGAACTTCATACCCCCAACGGCCTATCTCCCCAAAACGGCAAAGGAGGTGTAACACTCGAGGGTAGTTAATTTTTGTAGTGTTTAGAGCTGCAATACTACTAATCGACAACCCATCAGCCACAGCAAACAATTGACTGCATCTTCCCGTCATTACCGCGCTGCCCGGCCACCTCGTACGGTTACTGGTGTGTACGAGCAGGGTTAGGTGTCTATAATTAGACGAAACTAAGGTGCATCCAAACCCCGGTCGAAAAGCGACGTGCATAGTGGAACTCCAGCCCATCCACATCCCAGTGTGTTACTCCGGTTGGGCATCGGTGGACCCGCGATATAGAACGGACGGTGCCGGAGAAGTAGAATGGAATGCGCGCGTTTGATGTGCTCTAGTAAATTAGCTGAATAGTGCCCAGAACCTTACAGCCTCCAGTGGTCTCTCCGCTAACGTCGCGACATCAAGTGGAGTTCCGTTTCTGAGATTCGTCGTTCGTGTGCGTCTGTGTACGTTGTTGGCCGTGGTCGGTTGATTTACTTTTCAGCAGCACAGGGGAGGAGGACGGGTGTGCGAGTGTGCTGAACGCTTCCGACCCTATTGTTGTGTCCAAAACGACAAACAAAAGCACTCTAAGCCATCGAAATCGCGTCTGAGGATCAGTGTTTGGGAAGTGTTCCGTGCAGGCGGTAGTACCGCGATCAGTTGTGCGTAGTGGACAGCAGAGTCGGAATCGTCGGAAGTGAGCGTGATTGTTTTGTAACTGATGCATGTTTTTTCTTCCGATCGATGGATTCTATTTTCGGTGAAACGAGTCTCGTAGAATTGTCCCAATGTTCGCGTCGATGGTTAGTGGTGCTGTGAGGTAAAAAATGATGCGATACAGCACAGTGTGTTATCAGCAGCCAGTTCATTGCTGTTGCTAATAGAGTTTGCTATACATTCACGGCACTTGCCCGTGAGACTTAAAACCCGCTGCAAGTGCACAAAGTACTAAACGCAAAGCATTAGGCATACTCAACGATCGACCTGTTTAATCTATCGACAGAAATTCAAAGACTCTTGTATCATTTCCCACAGTTGCAGCGCAGCACTGTCTGGGTTACAATTCCGCTCGGTCGGTTTCGTTTGAAGCCGTGTTGCCAGCGATTATCAATCGAGCTTCAGAAGGTGCCTGTTGTGTTATCAGTGAATCGGGTCTCTATCGCACTCGGGTCGGTTTGGAAGGAATCGTATAGTGCGAGCGTTAAATCGAAGCGAGTAATCCATCGGAAAGGTTGGAAAGAAAAATAGTGTACAAGGGCGGGTGAACAGTGAAAATAGGAAGGCTACAGTGGAACCGACGCAGTAGCGTACGAAGTAAGAAAAGAAAGTGCGAAATTGACGGCGGCGTGCCGGGAAGCAACAGGAAATTGCAAGCTCAAGAGCACTAGTGGATGAAAGTGGAACCCAAACGAGTGCAGCCTCCGACGAGTGTTAGTGGTGCTCTTTGCTACGGTAGTAGTGTTTGTGCGTTTTGTTTTATCATTGTTTACGTTTTCTTCCTTTCATTGCCGCTTTGCGTCATCGATAGTTGTTGTGTTTTTGTTTGTTTGCCTTGAGTGACCGTTAGTGTTTTAGTGGTGTCAGGGCGAAAGGAGCTCTTCTTCACGAATGTTTTCAATAAGACGCCTTGTACTGCGCCGGAAGAAGTACCCGTTTTAGGGAGAAAATATTTCCGGTTCCGTCACTTTGAAGAAGCGTCAAGAAGTGTTTGTGTGTGATATAAAGGTGGGAGTACAGGCACGTTAAGAAGCATAAAAAAGTATCCGGAAATTGGATCTGATATACATCAGAGTACCTTGATGCTGGAGAGTGTTTAACTCTTGTAGATCGGTAAGTAGATGCAATGAAGTGAAAGAGATCTTGAGGGGAGATTATATTGATGGTAGAGGAAACAAGTTTTCCTTTAGGAACTGGCAAGTTATGCAATTCCAGAACATTAGTTTCAAATACGTTTGAATTAAATTATTTTTTAAATAACCACGTGGAATTAGGCATCCATCTTGGATTGTAAAAGCAAAGATTTAATTTTAAAGGGAAAAGTGAATGTTTCTGTTTTGCCTACAGTGAATCTATTTTTAATCTGATTCGTTTGCATTCCGTCAACACTCTGTTTGTTGGTTAGTTGAACCAGCCAGTGTTTTGCCCTCCAGCCGCTAATTGATTGATCCTTGGACCGTTAGAGTTTGCTGGACAAACAAACAAGCGGAGCGAAGAGTTAAATAATATTACAATCTTCTGACGGCCATTCGGAACCCCTCCAGATAAGGCTAGATTATGTCGTGTACGTCCGACAAACTGGCCGCAAGCTGTCACCATCGTTACCACGCATTGATGTAACGTACGGCGATAGTGCGCGATGGTTATGCGATATGCGTCAACTGCAACTGCGCTGAACGAAACGTCGACTTCTTGGACGTGCGTGTGCGTGGAGATTAGAAAACTGTAACACCGTGCAGGGTCGTCCCCATGTCGTCGAGTACTGTAGGCGGTTGTACATTGACAAGCGTAACGATGGTTTCTCGCCTACTGGAATCAATACATCGGATCATCGGATGCGAGTTTCCTGCGTGATCTTCGCACGCGTCTTTTGTTTTGACAGTTTGTGTTTTGACAGCGGTACGTCAAACCTCACGTGATCAATCACTATCGTTGTAAGCGTGACGGAAGCTCGCAGTCGGGGAGCGCAACCATTTGAAAGGAAAAGAAATTACAAACAGTTTAAAGCTACCTTAATAGACAATAAAAAAACGTTTTCAATGCACCAGACATATCATAATAAGTGGCTCGTGCGGTGGGAAGTTGTCGGTGCGCGTGTAAAATTATGCTCCCTTTAATGGTGTGCTTAACCATTGCACCAGACCGTTTTTTTTCGTTGTTGTTGCTGTTGCTACCAACGGCGTGATCGAATTTGAATCGAACGCGTAGTAGTTGCTCTTGAGGCGTGCACCATTCGGGTTGCATTTTGCAGAGCGTGCGTGTTATATCAAAAGTGCGCACGAGCGTTTTTTTGCTGGGGCGCACTTTTAGTTTCGTGGCGCAATTTTCATATTTTCGAAAGTGATTTCACCTCGGCTTCCGGTACGAACTGGTGGCGCTAGCACGAGCTGATAGGTGCGGTATTGCAGTGGTGGTGGTAACTTTTGTTTTAAAGCTACATTTGTAAAAGTTGCATCCAAATCAGGACGGCCAGACCGGGTGCTGGGTATTGAGGACAGAAAGAACTTGACAGCGGATAGGTGACCTGGAAAGTATGTCGCTAGAATACGTAGTTGCAATTAATCAGGTCAACTTAGTTTCACTTTGTAGCGATTGAGGTGTGCGTAAAGCTGCAAAAGGTTGGCGGTGTGTGTGTCAAGGTTGATAATTTATTACCAACATAAAGTGGGTAAAGTTATGATTAGGGGATTTATAATATCGTTGGATGATGTCCTTATATATCTGGATTTATTCTGTTACTTACCTTCCTATTCTAGGTGATCAGACGTTCTAAAGAAGTTATTCTTGAACAAAGCTTAGTATCAAAAATAAACATTTAAATTAGGTACAGAATAACCTCAATTTTAAATCAACAAAATGTACAAGAAAAGCTGAACAGAATATCATTTGTAATAAAAATACAACCGTGTCGAATAGACAACCTATACTAATCATTCAAATATCTTGGAAAATCCCAAAACGTGTTTAAAATGATAGCTCATACGTCTAGCAGTGGATACTTAAATATGCACTTTAGCCTAGAGGCAATATAACAGAAAATGTAAACTACAACAATAACCAGTTCCGATTAGGAAAGTACACCTTTCTCCTAACACCGGGGTGTAGTTGATTTAGTAAAGCGTTTCCTCACAGCGTTCCGTCGCACTAAACCGGTGCCCGGTTGCGCACACTAGCAACCCGCCTGTTGAGCAACTACGCGGCCCTTAAGATGTCGCCACCGTCGCCGACATTGGTCACAATCGTTCAATTGGTTCGCCCGATTGAAGTGGAAAAAAAACATTTCCGGCTTCGACGTTCCGAAGACTCCACCACCGAGTTCAAGGCTGAGATTGTTTTCGCATCGTCAATCAAGCACGGGTGGCGTAAGTCTTCCATCGTCCACAGCATCAGCAAACGACCACACCGCTCGGGGGATGTAGGATTGTTGTGAAATTGTGTGGCCAGATTCCGGTTTCTTTTTTTTCTCTCCCATTTAGTACATTAGGTGGTTGGGTTGAATGTTTACGTGAATGAAAAACAAATTTGATATGGTTCTTATCCAGGTAGTGTTTACCATACACTTGAGCGGATTTGAGCTTCGAAGGGATGAATCGGTTTCGGTTGTGTGACTGTAACTAGGAGTAGATAAAAATGCACTTTCATGCTATTCACCTTCGTCCGGGTGCGATCGTGCAGGAAGTGACTCTGGATCGTACGTACGTTAAAGAAATAAATGAATGTTACGACGCGTCTCGCTTAAAGGGCGCTTTTCTGATGGACGCGAAGAACGTTAATGCAAGGCTTGTTCTTACCCGATGTCGATTAATTCTTCTTCGGTATCGATTCCTTCAGCTGTGTGTAAGTGAGTCCCTGTGGGTTCATTAGTTGTTAGCACCAGACGGGACGAGAACGATCGTGACGAGCGTACGTACGTACGGATGTTGATCTGTTCCTGTAGTTCGTGATCGAAACCCCATTAGCTGTCAACGTAGATAGACACTAACGCGTTGGTTAGGTGCCCATCATTCATCGCATTGTTGAAATCGGTCCTCGAGCTCTAATGATGATGATTACGAGGTTGTGTTGCCAAAGCTGTATTTATCCTGCACCTTGATTCGCACGTTACGGACAGATTTGCCACATACTTTATGATGAGCCGCTGGTTAGTGTTTGTAAGAGGGCGTTAAGTTTGAAATCTTCTCAATAAAGGACCTTGAGCGAAAGTGACAGAGATTTGCTGGCGAGTGACGAATAAATCTAACCATTACATGAATGTATCCTGAAGTTATCCAAATTCTCGTCAGTAATTTCCAATTCTACGATATAAAAATCTTTGCAATTGACTTGGAGGTGTTTTAGAACAATCTTGACTATATAGCATACATATCACATCACATCCATTGTTTGACGAGTTCATGTATCTATCCATTCGGGGATTCATTGTGGATTGTCGCAAAGATATTATCTTTATCCCTTTGTTTTATGTTTTAGGGAAAGGAGCCTTCTACTCGGAGATGTAACGATGGCAAAAGCTAGTGACAGGTTGAAAAGCTGTCCCTTTTGCATGTCCGATAATCAATGGTTCAAGGTAGCCTAGAAGTGGGTTATGAGTGATCTGACACTCAATCCATCATTTAAATCCTTCGTTTACCATCTTTTGCTGCTCCTAAGCAAACCCCCACAACTAACTACAGATCATTAAAATGTGACTGGTGAGATAGAAATTTGTGTCGTTTCCATGTCTCAAGATTTTGCCGTGTATAAGAGATTCAAAGGACGTTTTAGGTGTGTTCCGAGTGCCAAGAACTGCTAGACGAGCGTAAAGTTGGGCTGTGCATTTAGCCGGTCTGCAATTACAGGTATGGATTGTGTTGCAACATAACAGTGTCGATTAAAATCGGCCCAACAATGAACACGGGCGTTGTCGTCGGTGTTGACTGCTCGTCACAGTGACGTTTTTGCCTGCGTCCACAAACCCTGACGCAATACCGGCGTGCTAATGATCGATTGTTGTAGCGGGAGGTAGGATTTCGATGAACCAGACCGAATGGCACGTGGTACGGAGTGGTCCTTTTGGCACCTTCCCCCGTTGCTGCCTCAAGTCTGACGGTGCAGACGCGCATACATAATGTTGATGATGATGTACCGGCGTCTGACCGAACCAGACTTGAAAGACGAGTCGTAATGTGATTCCTCCGTAACTGGTGTGGATATTGTAAAGCAATATATGCTAAAAAAAACCGAGCGTCTGTTTGTAGTTAAGCCCTCTTTGCTCCTTTTATCTCACCGGTGTACTCATGCTGCTGGAATGCTAAAACGTTGTAACGAACGTCCCGATAGATTGTTATACATTTGCACGTGCGAATCGAGCGCATCAATCGAAGATACGCCGTAACTGATAAGATACATTCATGCATGCGTTCCCATCGCAGTCGGAGCTGATAGGAGCAGAGGCCACTTAGTGGCTCGTGTAAGATTTTACAATCCTTTTATTAGCGTTGTAAAGCTGTGTACGCATTTCCAATCAAAAATGTCGATAGCCCCCTTTTAACTTTTTTTTGGGGAAACCGATTGAAAACATCGAAATTCTACCAACATGTCAAACGGGACAGGTCGCCGAAGACGACCTAGCTGTGATTGATTATCGCTCGGACTGATTTTCTTTTCCCACCCTTTCGATAAAACGTACCGCTAGTGCAAGGGGTTACCAACTGTTGACTTGGTCGGTTTGCGTAACGACAAACGCATGTTACGTGTCTTTTCGAACTGGAATGAAATAACTTTCCACTAAACATGTCGAGTGGGCATGTACGAACGAGGTTAGCTCAACATTATACTTTATTCCAAGCATTTGTGTCAGATGTTTGCATTTTTAATTATTTCATCATTAACTAAATTGTTGAGATGTTTTCGAATAGCAGCAAGGGCGATGGTAACGATAAAGAAAACTATTTTACTTATATCGTTTCCTTTACGATGAGCTTTTTTGATAAAGGTTAGGATTTATGTATCAGCTGACCTAAAGAGAAGTAACACTAAATTGAGATTTTTGAGGCCTTTTTCGAACCCTTTTGAAGGTTTTGGTATATTGTGCAATGATATCATCAATGGAAGTTAAAATCAGAGATATCATATGTCTCTCAATGATTTTCTCCAACAAGGTGAACTTGTTCATAATATACTACTTCGCGTCGGTCCCACCACATGGGCAGTATGCCGTATGATTGAGCATAAGGAGGAATTTAGATAAATTTTTGATAGTGAAATCCTAATTAGATTTATGCGATTCAGATGCAAACAAACAACTGTAATGATATGAAGCAGCTAGGCGATGATGTTTGTTTGAATCTTCCGATTTTATTATATGATCCGACAACTGATGAGTTAGTAGATAGGTTAGTTAATATATGATAGCAAGTCGTGTGCAACGGTTAATTAATGTTTATATCTACTACAAATCGCTTCTCGCTGGAGACTGAGAGATGCGTAGAAGGAAGATCAGCTTTAAGCAAGGTCGATTTGTACACTAAACCGGATGTTTCCCCCTTTCCGACAGTTCTTCCGACAAATAGGTAGCAAACTGATATTTTATCTAGCTGTGTGACTTATTTACTTCTTACTATACATATATTTGAATGTCTAATGTTTCATTGCCAGAGATTGTTTTGCGAAACCTTCAATTATTGTGGTTTTTCGCTTGAACGCTTCATTCCCGGAAGGGAAATTTCCCAAAGCGAGACAAATCTGTGTCGGAAATGTAGCGCCGTATGTATTATAATAAGCAGTTACCGACCAGTACCGTTGAGCCTTGTCGCTGTTTTAATTAATTGTACTATCGTTAAGCTTCATCGCCAAAGCAACATCGAGCACATGAGCGAGCTTTTAGCAAACCGCTAGCGCTTACAACGGTTGATCAATCCATCCCATCTTGATCGACCGCATGGGGAGTCGATGCAGTGCTTCTCATCTGTTCTGGGTGTGTGTGTGGCTGTTGTTGAAGAAGCGACGCTAGTTTGCGCGCTCTCGCCTGTGGCCCTATGAACCGATCGTCTATGCAAAGCGACCGTTGGGTTGGGAAGGGAGGTGCACACAAATAACCAAACCTCAACACCTGCCGGTTCCCTTGCTTGGCGTAATCTTTCGCAATGGCTCTTCGACATTTTCAGCCAACCAAGGACAGATGAGCGCACGGCACAATATAGCGGCACTCGATCTTGGTACCGACCGGTAAGATCCGTACGATTCTGTGTTAGCAACGCTAGAAGCTGCGGCCAGTACATTCAATCTTGCATGAATGGCGCGAACACTGATGGCACAGGTGTTGCAGGAAGTGTTCGTCCATACTGACGTACAGCACGCCGTTCATTCTCGCTAGCGAACAGTGGGTTTTCGATAGTTCTCGAAATCCTTGAATAACATCACGGAAGAAAGGAGTGTGTTGCCTCTATTACCGATGTCGCATACTCCGTCTAATTGTCTCAGCATCTGGTAGCATCTTAGTACGTAGCTACAAGTAACTGTTTCTACAACCAGAAAGAAGGAAACAAATACTAATTACATTTGGAACGTTATTTCTTTTCAGAATTTACTGCGGGACTGCGAAAAGTGATCTGGCCACTAAAGTGACATATTCGGAAGGTGGTATATCGGTATCGTGGCGGAATGCGCTTAGCGAACGTTGTGGAAGGTCGGTGAAAACAAGCGAAACACGGTACGACGTGCGTAATCTTCCTTCCCAGCAGGGACAGATCGACCGAGCGACACACTCGGCACATAATACGAAATTATGTTAAACTGTACCGATCTCGCCTGCGTTCTGCATCATCACCATTTCTACGCTCATCTGCATCATCTGAAGCACCATCTGCAGGATGACCACGATCATCACCATGGGCATCACGGGCACGAGAGTCACGACCATCACCATGAAGCAGGTAGGTCTTCCATTTGTTAAAAAAAACACAGACTGTATTGATCGTTCCGCGAAACGGTCACGTTTCTCCACATTGAAACATAAACCACCTCTGCCCGGCAGGGGTCAGCGGAGGTTCTACTGCCAAACCAGTTCATGACTAGTGACGACCAGTAAAAAAGTTAAAAAACTTCTTTTAAGAACAGTGCGCGGATTAACACAAATTTGCATAACAGTTAGTTTGCTTTAAAAGCTAATAAATTTTACATTTTTTTGTTATAAAATTCCCTAACATCTTGAATGAGAGACTTGAGTCATGTCGAATATTGAATACTTAAAAATGGAGAATTTTGTATTTAATAAGTAACTAAGGGTTTTTGGGGTTGCTGTAGAACCGCTTTACTTGCACGATGAAGTAGAATTTCTATACAAGAAAATAATAAAACATTTATTATCGACCCACATCATCCGATCATTGGCCGCACAACAGTTGTGCGGTGGTGTTTGGAGACCGCAATATTTTATGATGCACTTGTCCCAGTTTTAGCGCTGCTCTCACACAATGTCATTCAATGTACCCCGAGAGGGTCGGATTTTATGCTTGTAAGTGTTTTGCAGCACATGCAGGTCATGCCACTCGGTGCCCAGCTTTGTGGCTTATGTAAGACAACTTAAGGCTGCTCGACGGCTGCGCCACGGCACTCTGTAGCACGATTACCCAAAATGCCATCCACACGATGGTTAAAACGTATGGTACGAGCTGTGCACTAAAGAAGCGCAATCAATATTTATGCAGTGTTACATTCTTTCTGTTGTCACCTGTGGTAAGACAAACGTTATAGACGTCTGTTTAGCAAACTAATTTTGTCTCTAATCGTCGTACATTTAAAAGTGTTGGAATTTACGCTCAGCAGTTTAAAATGAGCACAATTTGTTTAATGATGTTTTAATCTAATTTTAAGTATCCCTAATGGACATTACACTTTCTAAAGTGTTGCAGAAACGTCGTTTATGTGTTCACTTGGTCGTTCACTTGGTCCAGGTAAACTTGTTAGTAGAACGGAAATTGCTGTTGGATGCGGTCCGATTTGCCGCCGGGAATGTGGAAATACTATTTCTTTTTACTCAACAGACAGATAGAATGCAATATTTCCTAACCATGCCCAAAAGGCTAGCCGAGCTTAGGTAATCGTTCTGCAAAGATCCGATGATCGCGGTTCTATTACAGCCTAGAGACACTAATTGCAGGTTGCTCCAGTGTGTACGTTCTCGATCAAGATAGCATCATTTCACAATCGCAATCGAATTCGGGTCGAATTCCAATCGGTTCGAGTGTACTACAGACGGTAAAGATGAGGTGCTATCGGGTGGAGTAGATCTCAATCTCCAAAGAATCAACAGTACGCAATCCTAAGCCAATTAGCTTTCCCTTTGTTGTGTGACTTGGTGTTGGCACCTGCCATTTGGCCGCACTATCGCATTTATCAATTCCAATTGCTTACTTTCGGTTTCATTTCGCAAACTCCCAACGTGCTCGTCTGTATCTGGAGTGATCTCCAACAAGGATCACATTATGTAGGGCGTAGGCTTTCGGTAGTAGGGTTGCTTTGTTTCACTTCGCAGCTTTCATCGATACACGCCTTATCTTACGCAACTGAACCGGTTCTGGCAGGAATTTCCAGTGCAAACTAAGGCCTGCAGCAGGCTGTTTGACAGTTCGCGTCCTAGCTTGCCGGGGACGCCATTTTTTTTTGCACAAACTTTGCCCCGAAACTGTGCTCTCCAGAGTCGTTGAAGCACTCTAAATTCGGTGGTAGGGTGCCGAAGTTGACGGCTGTGGACCACTGCGAAGCGCATTGTATTCGAATGGATGATGTGCAAAAGCGGCAAAAAATACAGTGCTGTTGCAGTTGACAGCCGGTCGGCGAAGCGGAACGAAATAAGGTTAATGACTAGCCGGCCATTTGGTGACCCAGATGAACTGTGAATTTGTGCATACGCCGTAGGGCAGTGAATCAGACCCATTTCAACGGAACGCCTGTGAGAAGCAGAAGCGCGCAGTAAACGTATTGCGGATTAAGCAATCCGTTGCCATCTAGAAGCTGCGGCATGGCAATGCATTCGCCGTCTAGAATGCGGTGCCAGAAATTGCAGGTACCTAGTTTTGCAGGCACTTTTTCCAACACCGCTCTGGCTATAAATTTTGCGTCACCTTCAAGGCGCTGCACATCGTTTGATGCGATACGTGTAGCCGAACCAAACCCACCAAACCTCTGCCCCAGTTACGGCCAGGTGCCGCACGTGGCCTTCAGGGTTTTGTGTTTCCAAAACGAGCCACTACTAGTGCTAGAGCACTTTCGGAACACGATTTGGATTAGTTCCGTAGTTCGCCATCGGTTTTGGTTGCGAAAATTTTTGTCGATCCGGTTTTGATATACGGCCTCACCGGTGCATACCGTTCGTGGACGAGTTTTGCTGAAGCGGAAGTGATACCATTTCGGTTGAAACTTGTGAATGTGGGTATTTCTTTTTTTTGGTTCGGTTTTTCTGTCTGTGGTTTGCTTCCTTAAGCCGTTTGGACGGGCGAGCATTTGGAAAGCCAATATTGGAGATATTAGGTTGCAATTTTATCCACCACAGAACAGCAAATCAGCAAACACGACCCGATGGCAGTACCTCCGGAGCTGGACATTTTTGTGCGAGGGTCGTTCTCGTTTGTATGGCAGTCGTTGGGACGCTTGAGCTTGAATTGACACGCAATGGCAAAATGCATCAAGATGTCAGATAGTTCTTGGAACGCAAAGCTTTTATCGTCACACAAATGTTGCGTTTAGATTTTGTGAAACGATAGATTTTGGGTTTCCCACTTTGTCCCAGTAAACAACAACGCCATCACGATCTGGAGAGTTCATCGGGAAATTCAACGGGGCGTGCGGGGAGTACAAACAAGTTGAATGCACAGTGAACTTGATATCCCACCGTACGGCCTTGGTAAGTTCATCTATTAGGAAAACAAAGCGTGTGGCAATGAAAAGCCTCCCCGTGTGTGTATGTAGGTTTTAGTACCACCCCACAACACCCTCGGTGCACGATTCGTGCGCTGGTGCAGGCACGCACATGGACACCTCTCGGGTCTCTTTAGGTACGATGGTTTCATCTTTATCTCATCTCTCCACCGACACTACGCAAACATGTCATGATGGGTCGCACATGCTGTAGATAGCGCACTGACTACAAAACTGACCAGCCTGGACCGGATCGCAGATAGCACCGACGGCACGGCACCCCGTCAGATAAAACCATCGTCAAGCATCGTATGTGACTTTGGCCATCATTCCGTGCAGGTTCAAGGAAATGGAAGTTCATTAGATGGTGTACCCATACCGAAAGCACCCGAGCTAGATTTGTATAACACACGGGACCGTTCGGTGCACTTCCGAATGCGACATAAGCGGACTGAAAAAGCAATTAAATGAAGCGTAACATCCAATTATAGGACGGTGTTGGGCGTGACGGACCGATATTGGTCTGACGCCGACATGGGTGCCGCTAGGGGTACGTAAAGCATTACGTTTTTGTATCAATATTAGTACTGCTTAGACATATATGCGCGTACGGCTGAAGGTTGCGATGGACAGGGCAAAGGCAAACATGAATCATTGGAGGAATTTTTAAAATTTTCGGCATCTTGATTTATTCCATCGCGAGCCAACACACCCCGTTCCAAAGAAGGGATACAATTTGATAGTCAAGGTCTGTATGATTAACAAGCGTTGTAATCGCTTCAGTAATCGGAAAGCTTCGCTAATACAAAAAAAAAACAGGAAAGACTCGTATTTTTTTATACTGAAATTCGTTTCGACTACAGTTGAAATGGCAACGTGTGGCGATTGCGTAAGAAGATCGTTAACTAGACAAAAAATATCGAAATTACCAGGTCAGGTCACCAGGTACTGGTATTGCTGGTCTGCTGTCTGGTCTGCCAAAAGGTGATACGACCGAACAACCCGTTTTTAACCCCAGCAGTAACTCTCTTTGCTCGTTTGTAGTTTACCGACCGAAACATTAGCTCTTTCTTTACTTTCGGTTTTATTTTGGGCTAGCCAAATGTAACCTGACAACCTTGTTCCTTCGCACCGAACAAAGGAAGGATGAAGTGTCCTGCCGCGCGTTTGTGGAGGATATTCACGATGTCCATGTCCATTGTAGCTGTCGTTGGTTAAAGTTGTCCGTAACCTCTTTTTTTATGTACCATTTGCTCACAATGCACTTATGAGCCCAGTTTCGACAACTTGGAACTCCATCTAGGTGACCTTGGTGACACAGCACCATTGTTCGTTTGTGGCTGTCGTTTTGTTTAATTTGACATTTGACTTGTTTGCGAAAGGTAATTAATTGGCAAAAGTTTCACCATTTTTCCACTCTGGCAGCCACTGTCCGACATTCACAGATCGCGATGATGATAGTAATTTGTGATTTTATTTTGCTCGTTAAAAGCTTGATGTATGTCACATGACTTGACTATCTGTCACTATTTATTCACCTGCTCGCGTAGTTCACTCCTATAATTTATTTGCTATAATTTATTTGCTATAATTTATTGACAAATCTATTAGTATCTCAGTTCACTCCAACTTCAACATCAGTTTTATAGAATTATGTACTACCACGCCTTAGCTACGGTGAATTATTAGGGTTAAGATTCATAACAGTAAACATGCTCCTGCTTACGAAGGGGCCATTTCAGATGTACGCTAATAAGGTTCTCAAATTCATCATCGTACTAAGCTGCGTTTACTTTGGTAACGAGCTCTTTCTGCGTTTACACTGTGACCGCTGTCAGAATGGGGCACGCACACGTTAATCTACGCCCCGGGACAGACGGAACTGGATGTCCTCGGTGTATCCGATCCATACCTCCATTCCCTCTCCCCCGTCAGAGCCGTCCAAGAGAGGAGGAGAACAAAAATGGCGGCTCGATCGGCGAAGCTGGTTCGCTGCTCGTTCAAGATCAAATCATTCGGTTGACTCGGTCACCTAACCTCTGGTTCGAAAACCGTGCGTAGTCCTGCCGTGTTCGCACAAAGCTAAACGATTAACGAGCGAGATGTCACGAGACCTGCACCGTGTTTGCACCGTTCACTACGCCGCGCGTTTTCACACCATTCGTATACCGCGCGCAGGTGTGTCGAGCACGGTACGGTGTGTTGCTCCCGTCCCGTGTAGGTCAAACGTCAGTTTGTCAGCGGTAAACGGTCTTCTGGTTTAGCGACGTGGCCTTCCCACTACCCCTTAGCCGAAAATCCCTTTCTGCAGCCCAAACACTCCCGTGTGTTGTGTGTGGCGACGCATAGTGCTTGGTTTCGGTTGCAGTAGTGCGTATCCTACGGGGGGACGCGTGGACAGGCAGCAAAACGCGCGAAGGTTCACGGTACGGATGGGATCGTTCAGGTCCGGGGAAGGAGCTGGCTAGTTGAGATCACGGGCGGAAGGAAGTTTTGTATTGCCCTCCGGAACGGATGCGGCAATGTTCTAGAAGCGGAAAAGGTCAAAATGTACGCCAATGCATCATACCGGGGGGGTTGAGAGCAAGAAACCACATCACCCAGTCGGGAACGGTACGGTCAAAAGTTACGAGAAGTTTTGATCCCCATGTAGTGAGTGCCCCATGCACCTCAGTATACTTGCAGCCAGAGAGAACGGAAGACGCGAAGCGCGCGTTCTGCNCCAATGCATCATACCGGGGGGGTTGAGAGCAAGAAACCACATCACCCAGTCGGGAACGGTACGGTCAAAAGTTACGAGAAGTTTTGATCCCCATGTAGTGAGTGCCCCATGCACCTCAGTATACTTGCAGCCAGAGAGAACGGAAGACGCGAAGCGCGCGTTCTGCAGTTTCGCGTGCGTAGAACGTGGCGCACGAACAAGCAACGAACTGCTGTGGTACAGATCCGTAACACTGTACACCTGTGAATTGTGTGAACTTTTTCGTGTGTTTATATGTGTGTGTGCTTGTGGTGAACGGAAGTAAAATCGATCGTACTCTTGCCCTTAGCCTCCACCAGGGGGCGGTCGGAGTGTTGAATGTTGCCTGCGCTTATCAATCAAACGGAAGCTTTCATAACCTTGACAGCGGAACGAACATTACCGGGCGGAGAAAAAGGGATTGTGCCAGCTTGTGCTGAAAGGGCACCGCCGAAGGGTGGGAAAAGCGTGGGAGCTTCAGTCGATTAACAACCCATTAACAGTGGCACACACAGTTTCAGCCGGTTCAATCGATAGCAAACAAAACAAAAAAAACGGTATGAATGCAGTGTGCTTTCTTCCGGCTTGTGAGTAAATGATGCACGATTAATCAAATCGCACCCATGAATGGGGCATAAAAGCGTAAACAGAAACGATCAAGTGATGATCAACGGCGAACGTGTTGCAACTGGGTATGTTCGTTGTTCGTGCTTTTATCCAAACAAAACAAAAAAAGAGGAAGCCACCTTGAAGTTCCTGTACTCCTCTTTCTCCTCCTGGTCGGTTGTATCTTTCGGAACGCCGGTATACACCATGCCGGAAAGTTGGAAACTGATGCCGACAGCATGCTCTGTCTCGATCGTTAAAATGTTGTCCGTGGCCTTGATGTAAGTGTCTGTCCGGTTCCCATCTGCCCAGCAGGATGCGAACGCGGGCTGGTTGGATACGCGTGCTGTTCCTCCCCTATATCTTCGAGGCCATCGAAAGGATGTTCCATTACGCTCTCGGGAATGCATTTTATAGCTTCATCAAACCATTTTCTTGGAACTCTGCTGTTGCCGACCAGTTAACATAGTGCTAACCTTCGCGTGCATATGCTCGTACCACACGATCAGGAACGCTCACTGGACGTTGTGAAAATGTGAATAAGGTGAAGGACTCCTTTTGCGAACATAACCATTACTGTCCGTTGCATTCTTTGCTGGATCAGTATTTGTTAATTATGAAGATCATGCCCTAAATGTCCACCGTCGGACGGGATTGTAGATAAATCATGTACAATATGGTGAGAACCTTCGTTCGCCGTTCATTGCTGATACTATGCTACTGAGCAAAAGTGCATTTACTATAACATTCCCCGAACGATCTCCAATGCGCATTACAAGCTATTCTGGACCATTTTGTACAACCCCGAACGAATGGAAGCAAAAAAAAAATCATATCAGATTGTTCGACGGTAATTTCGTTGTACAAATTGATTAATCGTAATCGTTCCGGTTACCTTCAGTGACTTTCCAGAAAACGAGTTTTTGAATTTTTTTAAGTTTTTCGAGTCTTTTGAATACTGCAACTAGAGCAGTCTAGTTGCTTTCCATTTATGTCCCAAAAGGTGACATTCTAACCGTCTGACATACTTTCGTCTCATTTGGTTTTGCCTCAATTATTAAGCTATGAGGATTCTTGGAAAACTTGCTTTTAAAGTAAAACAAATATTTAAAAGCTTTTTCCTCATTAAAATGTAATTAATCTCTCTGTGCGTGCTACAAGATGATGTACATTTCATCGCATTCAACTCAAAGAGATGCTTTTCGAAAGGATGCATACACGCAAACAATTATATTAGCATAATTTATACCTGTGCTATATTATATTTTCAAGATGAAAACCAAAATCATTTCTCTGTGCAGTTCTACTGCATCTAACACGATCGGGTACAAAACAAAGGTGGTTTTCGGTACAGTAGCGTCACCAAACGTTCGCTAGTGCAAGCGTGATCGATCGCTAGCGTGACTTGGCGGGCAATCACGAACGAGAAGCGCACCGATCGACACTGTTTTCCTCAGTCACGTCCATTGGTAGATCAACCCGCGCGCTCTTCAACTGCTTTCCCAAACCTCACTCCGTCGATCTGAGCGAGAATTCATTATCTGCTAATTATGCGGGCAAGTGCAGGGGGAGGCTGTGGGGGCGCGGGAGGAGATTGTGTGGCTGTTTCTGTCTGTATCGTGTATCATTTAGACGAAGTGTTATTGTTTATTATTTATCTACCTGTCGTTTTGGGGCAGGTTTATGGTTGTCTCGCACGTTGGATGTTACGGAGAGTGGTATCATCTCCATTCGTTTGTAATAACATTTACGTTGACACTAGGTGTTTGTGTGTATGTGCTAGAATGAGCAAAGGGTGGAAGGGATGATCGTTTTCACTCGTCAGCATATGGTGGGCATGGTGCTGAATTCGCTTGTCTGTTCTGACGACAACCGTACGTTGTGCTACAAGATCGTTCTAATACCTCCACTCTGTGAAGCGTTTTTTTTGCAACATACAAACCTCACCTTCCTTTTCCCCCCGGCCCTCGATTCTTCCTCCCTTCACACCTCCAACTAATCGCTAGTGATCGTATCTGTTGTATCTGTTGCAATACGCGATCGACGATCACTTTAGACAGGCTACAAATCAGACGCATGATAGTGCCACAAACGGAAAGCTTCCGCACATGAGGGGGGGGGGGGGACGCGACGTTGCGCAAAGGCGCGTCAGAGCGGAAGCAAAGGAAGGATAGAAAGAGCGAAGTCAATCGGTTTGCTGTCTATGCGCTAGTGCGAATGGCGAAACGGAGTCCGTACGTAGTATGTGGTAGCGGGTAGCGACTGGTAGCGAAGATCCGACGACCGGTAGAGATCGGCGCCACTACACGGTGGCTCTGTGTAGAGTGTGTAAACTGCCGTATACAAACCGCCGACGCAACAGAGCCGCCGAGGCACGCAGTAGACGTACACACACACGCGCCCAAGTCCCGGCAGCCACTCGTCGCACGGTTTCGGACAGGCTCGGGATTATCAGTTGACGCAGACCGCACAGATACGGTAACGCGAACGGGTGCGGTGAACTTAATGCTAAAAGCAATCGCGCTTGTACTAGCAGATTCATTCGCTTTGCCTCACCGGTACGGCAGATCGTCGGAAGGTGCGCTTAGTGCAAGTACTCGATCGCGCTCCGCACGGTCACCAGACTCGTGACCGTTTCTTGGAGCACGTGGTACCAGAGTGGAGACAAGATATAGCCGAAACTCGTGTGCGCGACTTATACAGTGCAATTAGTTGTGAGGTTTGTTTAATTTAAACAACAACACAAAAAAAAATCCCATAAGAAACGTAGTCTTTAGTGTATTCTAGTGAAGAAATAGTCCTCATCCGGTGGTGAGATCGACACTGTCTACTGGAAAAGAGTTCCACAGCAATCGCACACAAAGTGTCGCATTGTGATAAGGCGCGCGCGCGCGTCCCTTGTTTACCCATTTCTGTTTATCCACAGCATCTCTGTGGAAGGGTGACGAACCATCATCTCACGTGAGGTTTTTTGCAAAATTTCACTTCTGTTTTAGTGCTATAAGGTGGATCCGGGACAACATTGGTTTTTGGGGCATTCTTGTTGGGGAGTAGTTTTCGTCTGTGAAGTGACTCCAATAATGGAGTTGGAAAGTAGAATGAAGAGAGCATCAGCAAGAATTTATCCAAAAATTAATGCTTCACAATTAGTGAATGGAATGCGATTCCCCCCCCCCGTCAGAGCAACCAGAAGTGCAGACGTACTTACACTGATCAGACATCCAATCAAACCACGACGAACAAAAAAGTTGTTGTTTCATCGAAATTAAGCGGCATGACTTACGTCTAGCGCCAGTAGCGTAAAAACGTCACTGAAATGTTGGGAAATTTCGTTTTACTTAAAAATGCGCCAGCATTCGGTGAAGGACAATGTTTTACCGGTGGCATAATGCAGTTCAGACCGTAATTCGGTGTGATCCTGCAACGTCATCGAGTGCCAGACGAATTGCGTATTTTGGTTTTTGGTAGGAAATTTTTGGATAGAATCTCACCTTCCGATTGATCGGATGTCAGTTGATGGTTTGTGCTGCACGAGCGTGGAAGAAACATTGTTTTGCATTGTAGTTAGTAATTCCAAAAACTAATTCTGAACATTATACAGAAATTGTGCATTACTACGAAGATAGCGAAAGGGATTTAATCCAAAAGAACGGATGTGTAGTGCGCACATATAAGCAACCAGTTACGTCCGGTAGTGAGTCAAGAAGGTGCTAAAAGCTTCTGATTGTTTATTCAATTGTTACTTAGAATTTCGACTTAAAAATGGTGTCATGGAGATGAATCGTGTTCGGGGTGTCACCCCAAGAACCATTTCATGACCGTGAAGTGTTAATAGTAATGGATTTGAATGCCTACATTTAGACACACCAAACAGAGGACCGGTAAAATCATCAAACGTTTGATAGCTAAAGCAATTTTTTGGTGTCAAAAGTGTGTAAAAGAAATTAAAAAGAACAAAGTGTGCTGTATGTTAATTTCATAGTTCAACATTTAAAAAATCTCTCATTTGCCCGTTTTGTTTGGCCAGCTTGTTAGTGGGTAGCATTTGATTCATTTACAGCAGCTTTAATTAGCGATGATTTCTAGGATGATATCAGCTGTTGGGTAGCTGTTTGGAAGCTGTTTGGTTTAACCATTTAAAGCAATATCTTTAAAATTAAGATTGCGTTTTTTGGTTGTTGTTCAAGTTGTTTTGTTTTGAAGAAAACCAAAAAAAAAAGCCATACAACACAGCTTATGCTTTCCGTAAGTAAAGCATATCTAATAATACGTTTCACTTTTTAACGATTTTTTTTTAAAACGTTATTCCAACTTACCCGCGCCAGCCAGCTGTGAAAACACGAAAAACTCGTTTCTTCACTCTCACTGACTTGGTTGTTGGTGGCCGGTGCGCCAGTATTAGGGGAGAGGTTAGGCTTTTCCGACGAAAAACACGCGCCACAAGCGTGCACCGGCCATGAAAATGTATAAAGGCTTACGAAAGCTTAAGCAGTAATTAAAATGTGTCCAAAATTTAATAGAGCATGCGGTTTTAAGTTTTGAGAGTGTTGAAGCCGATTGCCGTGTCTGTATGTGGTTTAAAAAAAGTTTTTACTTCCTTTCTTGCTACTGTTCCACACGTTCCTCCTACGTTAGTGAGAGGAGTGTGTGTGTGAAAGTGACAAAGATCTAAGCACTTCTTCGTGGAGCTTTTTGGGGAACTGCAGTGCTTGTGCGGTTGGGATCATAAAACACCCCGGCAAAGCATCGGTGTATTTACTGGCCGGAAAGGAAACATCGTCACGGTGTAAGACGAAGATAGGCCGGTCGGTATGTTAAAGTTTAATGTTTTATATTGACAGCTGTAGGGGGTGCGTCTTCAATCGTGTCCAAGGGTGACCACCATTGCTGTCTTCTTACGGACAGAAAAGAAAGATACACCATTATTAGGTGGATGTTGTTTAATCGCAGAATCGAGCCCATCGGAAAGCACACACACACGCACACACGGACACAGAAAAAGTAGTGAAAACGAGCCAAAAAAAAAGTTAGTAAACCCTTTAATAACAGTGTGACAGTGTTTGGCTGCTGTATGTGCGTGAATGCCTAGTCGTCGGTAGCGTTCGTTTCTGGGTGGCAATTGGCAGCGAATTACGCATTCAAGCTGGATTACTTTGGATACAGTGTCATCAATGATCTGCCCACCACCAGCCATCAGCCCGCGGTGGCATCAAGTACAGGTAAGCGAAGCAAAGCAACAACAAAAAAATCATCGAACATTGTCTTGTCGTTGTGCGATACATTTAATCGTGCATCAATTAGTGAGCGGTGGCTTAAACTATTGGTTGGGGCGCTTTCGCAAAATAAAAACCTTCTCCTACACTTGCCAACCTCACCGCGTTGTGGTTAGGAACATAGTGTAGGGTGTTTAGAAAAAAAAAGTGAGAGAAAAAAAAACCAGTGCGTCTCCGGTCAGGGTCAGATGCAACTAGCTGCCTACAGTAACGATCAGCTATTAGTGATCGACCCCTTCAAGCTATTCAAAAGCACCCGCTTTGCCGGTAAAGATCGGGTCAGTTCTGTTCAGATCATTGCCAATATCATGACCTTCACCTCTCGTTCGCAAGCACACGACATGAGCTGGTGCGAATAGAACCGAAGCAATAGTGCGTTTTTGCCGCCAGCAGTGTACTACATCGTTCGTAAACTCGCACATTAATCATGCGATATTTTATTCGGAAGGTACACAGGGGTACCCCCTTGTTTGGTACTTTGGCTAGGGTGCTGATTGCTGATAACATTGTGTGGCGTTGTTTAAATATCCGTGTCTATGGCACGACAGAAGGATCGTTCGTTGGTGCATGATCTACACCCGCGCTTTGATGGTTGTGTAGTGAAATGTTTCATTTTTGCTTTGTTTATCTCGTGTGTTTCAGCAGCACGAAGCGTCGTTGAGTGTGGCTTTAGGAGTCTGTGAGATTGAAGCAAACACTCCCTCACTTATGATTCATACAATTTTGTGAAAACTTCCCTTCATATGACATAAATTGTATCCATATTAATGGGAACACTTCACTATACATACACTGTCCAAATAGATTAATCTAAAACGAAGAAAAAAATACAATCTATCTCCACGTCAGTCATCACGCTTGGAGATGGCAACAGAACCAAATTTGCATAGAAATATGTACCATCGCCTTCCGGTGTCTTACATCATGAAAGCAGAATGATGGCAGAATGGAATGTCGCTTCATACACCAAATCTGGTGACGCGTGACATTAGGCCAATGAAATGGGCCCGGCAAATAATGAACGCCATATGCAAACGAAAGAAATGATCACGCAACCCGCGAACGAGATATGAAACGATCGGGAGCGTGATTCAGCCACTGGCTGACACTTTGTTGCAGGGCAGTAAAGCAAAAAATTTCGACATTATATTTGCGTATGTGTCTGTGTCCGTCCATTTATTCGGACAGCGAAAAAATGCTTCCAGCGATGGATCGTTTGTTGGTACAATTTAGTTGTCTCCTGATTGGGATGTAAATTACATTGTCATTTTTTGTGTGTGTGTTTGTTACTTTTCATTGCCTTACGGTTAGTGGTATGGTAATTTATTTTGCGATGGGACAATCGTTCCACTAAAAATGGATAATCGCTACTCATCGCCATCATATCGGTGTGCCCGGGTCGTGATCGTTCAGTCCCGAGTTCGCATCCACCAGTGGTAAAGTGGAGAAAAACCACGAGTTTCCTGCAAACAAAATAATGGAAGCAATTTTCACTCGATCCGCATGGTGAAGCCTACTGCCGCGGGTGCAAGAAAACAACAACAAAAAAAGCTTCTCCAACCGGACGGATGGTACGGATCGTACGGATGGGACGGGAAACCGATCGGGAATAGCAGATTGGGTGACCGCTTCGGGTGATAAGATAAATGGTAGAGTGATACAATATTCACGTGTTTTAGAACGTTTCCCCTGTTGTGTGTTGGATGTTAGCGCCCAACGTGGAAAACGCGACCGTACAGCCACGGAAACGGATATTTTCCGCGCACGTGGATCGCCATTAATGCATTTTGTGTTGCTGTTATTGTTATAGCACTACAGTCATTTTCCCTGCAAGGTACACACGTTCGAATCGCCCAATGGGGTATATTTAATTGCTCTCCGTTAATGAGTTTTCACTCTCAGATTTGGTGGCATTGCTCAGGCGGCTCAACGGTGAGCGGTACCATGGGGAATGGGTGGGATATGCGGTGAGCACCAAACAGTGTGCATCGCTTTGGTTTATTTAATTTCACATTACGCTGTGGTGGCAGCACGGTAGCATCCGTTTATTTAGCAACAAAACGATTTTAAACGAAAGACTACAACGATAGCACAAGGCAGGAAACTTTTTTATTTTCTTTTTTTTATGGCACAATGAAACTGATGTTATTTTGGGAATGTAGGTGATAGTTGATGATATTGTTAGTATTATTATTTTCGTTATTTACTAGAATTATTAAAAAAAATTAATATTTAGTTACCTGTTAGGGCTTAAGTTAACGTTCTTGGGCCCATGTATAACTGTTTCAAGCAAAGTTTATGGTTTTTATAGTTGTGTTATAAAATGTTGGCATGTTTTTCGTTTACTTCCAAGTCATGAAATAATCGATCTACTACGCTACTGCATTAACCATGAAGTATGTATGGTTTCACACTACGGTATATAACGCGGGTGTCAATATCATACGTTGCTCGAATAGCTAGAAACCCTAGTAGCACCACATCACCAAAACAGGCACCAAACAATCACTTTCAGAACGTTCGAGCCAGCGAAAATCGTGACCCGAATATTAAAACCATCTAGATGACCTCCAAATTCATTGCCCGTTACCGTGCTGTGTGGACTTACTACTTATCATGTGTATGGATGACACGAGACAGCTATTTTTAAACCCTTGCTGCAAATCGCGGACGTGTGTATATGGTACGAGTTTCATCGTCAATATGACGATCCTTTTTGCAGTCGCTTCCTTTGTGCGCGATCTTACCGAAGATGTTTGGCCGCAGGGTTGACACGTTGGGTGGCCCCAGTTCATTCTGGTTCCGTTTTTAATTGTATCGATCACTATCGTTACCCCCAGGGAACTCCCTGACGGGGTGGTTTGCCTTGGTACCTGACTATCGACCCAGACCAAGCTAGGGGCATGCATAAGGTTCTCTCCGTTGTACAAAGTCAGATGTGCGACAATTAGAGAGCGAAAACATATTAATAGCGGGGTTTTGCAATATCGTTCGTGCTAGAACTTGCAACTTGCTTGTTTTGTGCATCAGCAACACTTCCGCGTAGATCTATTTCGTTTTGTTGATTTATCAGCAGCGATCGAGCGGGCTAGAGTTTGTGAAAAAGCAGTTGCAGTTAATCAAAACGCTACACACTGCTCAAAACCACGCAATTATTCTGAAAAAAAGCCAGACCAGATTTATGGGAATCATAGAACCATGCGTGGGTCTGGCGAGATCACTTCATCCGATCTACATTCGCCGGCGCAGCTCACGTTGAGTCGCTCACCGTTTGGTCGGTGAGCAGAAGCACACGCGATTGGTACGCTCTCGTGCGTATCCTTGAAACGGGACGCTTTGACCATGAACCGATCGTGGAACAGTGGAGAATGAACATGTGGGGAGAAGTTTTTTTAAAAAAAAAAAACAGCCGAGTCCTGCTGTTTGTCGTTACACCCGTGCAACCGCAGCGACATAGTTAGGGGCCCCACTGCCATAATGGGGTCTGTACCTGTTGTAGAATGGGAATTGTTTGACGAGCGCAAGCAGGACTTACCGTCCCTCTTGGCCAGCACCGTACCGATGCAGGAAGAACGGTGCTTCTTCCTTCGAGTACGTTCGATGCCTAAAGTTCCTTGCGATCGCAGACGTTCGCACATACATAAAAGAGCCGGTTTGATTGCGATTTTGTCTTCCGCACACCGACTGCATGCGTTTTTGCATGTCCTACGGATGTTGGGACTCATGCTCAGAGGGCCGAAAACGAGCAGTCTCGGCAACGTCGGTACAGAAGCGTCGGCACGAACCCGTTAATGACAGACCTCCGCACCGAATAATGCGTTCGATGAACTCAACGCGAACCAAGCGACGAACGACCGTCGGAGTAGTCGAAGTTGAAAACGGTGTATTTTTTTTATTGTAGTTCTTTGCCTTATGCAAAGCCGGGCTTTACAAGACGAAAACGAAGAACTAACCAAAAAAAAAAAAACACAAGCGACGGCTGAAATCCAAAACTGTACGCTGCATAATTATTCTGAACCAGCGACAGAACATCACGTGATGTGTGCTGGCGTTGTGTGGAGCCGGTGCGAACCGGTGAGGAGATGCGAGATGGAGGCGATGCTTAAGAAGAAACGGAGACAGCTTCTCCGCTCAACGTGACTTGATTAACGATGCAACGATCGGTTTTGCAACGTTGCGCATTCTGAGCATGTGACATTTACGAGTTTGTTTGTGAAGAAAGAGAAGCAGAACAGAAACAGCTTAAAGAATGTGATCACTTTTACTTTCCTTTTGATTTCCAAGGCAGGCAATACCCTCGTACTGGACGATATACTTTCTCTTAGAATGTTTGTGTTAGTGTTTGAAAAGTAGTATCAAAGCGCGCCTGTTGGGGCTGTGAACTGTGGAGAATGCGTGTAATGCGTTTCACGAGAACGCAATTACAGAATCTGTCCGGTCGCAAACCGTGTAGTGTTGGATTGAAAATGGCAAATTCGAACGATATCGAGGATAAGATCGTAATCACGTTTGCTCGAGTCGCCTATCTATCCGTCGCCAGTTCCCATTTCGGGCGGTATGTGCGGTGGCGTTCTGCGCAATCAATAAGACGCCGACGGTGATGATCATTTGTCATCTCACGTGCTGGATCCGCTCGATGATCTTGGACGAAAGGCAGTTCCTGGAATAGAGGGGCATTTGCAATGCAAACTTCATCCACCGGAGGGGCACACAGTTTTGTTTTCTCTCGGTGCGATCCTATAGGATCATGCGAAGAAGCGTCAGGCATAACGTGACGATGTTGTTCGAGTTGCGTGGTATTTAATATGCATAGTGACATTAGGCTTTTAGTGTACTGCGTAAATGACACTCAGGAAACATTCCTAAAGGTTGGTTTTATTATGTCAATCAGCTTGGTTTGCAGAATGTGTTTGAACAACTGTCCGCTTTTATATGACTTCTGAAACAAGTAAGACAGATTGATATTTATACTCACATAGCTCAATATCCGTAGTTACTGCTGATCATCTTGCCTTATCCTGTCGTTAGACTACTGATGAAAGAAGGAGTTTTTGAATAATAATTTTCGGTGATTTCGCTAGTTTCTACTATTACGAATCAAACATCTAATCTCCACAACTCACTAAACTCGTTTGTATAGCAATACATAGAGATGTTTTTTTTTGGAACTCTGCGAAAAAATTGAAACCCACCAAATGATGTCTACCCATTTTTTTGATGGTGAGTATGCCGCACATTTCCGCTGACCTTTAGTCTTTTTCCAATTTGGAAATTTTATCGAAGGCCCAAATGATGATGCTCCTCGCATCGTTTTTAGCTGCCTAGCTTACGCTGCATGCAAAAGATGTCAAGGTCTGGTGTTGATGATTTGGAACGCTGATTTCAATCAATTAACTACCCGTCGTCGAAGGGAAGATGAAACTCTTCAGTCCTATATGCATTTGGAAGGAATCCACATTTGTTTCGGAACACCCTAGTGCAGCATCTTGGCTAATCATCTGACGCAGTGAAGCTGCCAACGAAATGGCACCTTGTTTGTGGCGTATACTAACTGCTGCACGCACGCTAATGATCACACCAGTTTGGTTCGGTCAATTGTACACCTGCAGAAGGAAGGGCTACAGTCTTAACGGCGTTTCTCGAACGCCTCTGAGTTCGGTACGGTAGCTGTTAAACTTAGTGGAGAGGAGAAAAAAAACCAAACCTCCAGGTGTCATAACCTTCTTGTCTCGCGATCGTCTAGCAAATTGTTTCAGTGTGGTGTTGGGCTTGTAATTAAAGGTGGCCCAGCTAGTATTTGGTGCAACACATACGCCGTAGAAGATTACGGCCAATGTACGCTGTGCGTGTTTCCGTTTAAGTCCACAGTGACTTGGGCAGCTGCTGTAACGGCAGGTTACAGAAGTCGTTGACTTAACACGGCTGCCCTGATCCGTACGCTTTTGCTAAGCAAGGTAATGCGACACACGGAATGTGTTATCATACTGTTGGACGGATGACGGAGGTCAGTGATTGGTTAGGTCAGTGTTTCCATTATTGGGAAATTCTTGTACCGAACGTACAGACAAGCGAATGGTCCGAAATGGCAAGGAATGCACATCCAACGATGGGCTTGACTGCATGTCATCGTTAATGTAGAGTCTACCGCCGTAGAACTGGATGTCTTCGACTGTGTCGTAATGGTTTTCGGCACTTTTGACTGTGAATATTATGTAATGAAAACAGCTTGTGATACTAATTAGATTTACTGCATACTCATAAACGTTCTTTCGGCGACTGAAGTTCCAAGGAGCGCTGAAAATAACGACATACGACCTTTCATTTTTTTTGTGTGTTAACGTTCGTTAATATTAAACATAAGAAGTAGAGCTGTAAAATTGCGCAACAGTGCAAAAAGCCCTTAGGGCTACTCCACGGTCAAGGGTAGCTCAACGTAATTGACTAATGCACTCAACGTGTACCCCCACGCCCTAGAACGAGGTCACTGGACTAGTGAGCAGCGTATCCATTTTAAGGTGAATGTACTAAACAGCTGTTTTAAAAAGATTCTAGGTTTTATGGTGTAAGGTGTGAGCAAATTCTAATAATTATACTTAAACAAGGAAGAAAAATCTTTTCGTTTGACGTTATTATTGGGCACGCATGTAAATAGCTTATTTTTCCAAGCTGGGTTGATAAGTTGTTGAACCCATTTGGTGCAAAACACGAGCCCACTACCTGACACCAATGCGTGCACAACAGCACTCGTGCTGCAATTCCAGTGCAGTAACACGGGTTTAGTACGCAAATCGGTTTCTAAACAGTATGCAAATTTTGGAAACGCCTCCCTACCTTTACTACCACCCTTCATTACACTCCGCATCTTGAAGTGGGAGAATAACAAATTAAAATTGTGCAGTTTGTTGACACGGTTCCACTGGGTGCAATTGTTGCAACAAAAAGAGAAGAAAAAAAAACACATTTCCGTCACTAGGCAGCGGTATGGAAATGAGATAATGAAACAGTCGCTGAACCGTTCCGGCACGTTGAAATCTCGTGATACTGAAACGTCAAAACGGTTTGAAAGGGGGGTTTTCGTGTGTTTTTTTTCGTTATCTATTTCTACCCTATCACTGGGTAGCATGATAATGAATCCAAACCTCAAAACAGCGTATGGATGAAATTAAAACAACTCCCATCAACGGACACTTCCGTTCGGAACAGTGTCGAGCATGGTGCAAAGTGGCTAATGAACTATCGATAGAACAGTTTCCGCCATTGCCATAAAACATGCAGCAATTCCACTAACTGCAGCAATTAGTGACGTCAGTGATGGTGACTGACGAAAAGGGTCGGTTCGAGTGCGTAGAGAGAGAGAGAGAGAGAGAGAGAGAGAGAGAGAGAGAGAGATAGAAGCGAAGGGGTCGTACGCATGGTTGGAGAAGCTGATTACCTTGAGGTCAGCAGGTGCAGAAGTCTAGTCAATGTGATGAACCTTCACCATACGCGTACTAACCAGTAGGACAGCTAACTTGTCCAGTTTATCGGTAGGATTGCAGTTGGCCAGAACACTGACAACCACCTAACGGGGTATATCCTTCCAAGCCTTTCACTTTCGTGCTCCACTCGTCAGCGCTACGCAGGTTACTTCTATGAGGATGATTCTTGGATAGGTTTACCCAACTCGCTGCAAAGAAGGCATTAAAAAGGGAGCATTGTCCATGGTATTGGCAAACCGTTCTGTACAAATTGTGCACCAGAGACCTGTTCCGGGCGCTAGCTACAGTTGCTAGGCTAAAAATGTTCGAAGTTACTAGTTACCGGGGAAGAAATCATGGTACGATCAAGTTTTATGCCACAGGAAAGACCCAACACCACCAGATTGGTTGTTTCTTTGTACCTTCTTTGACCGCATTGATTGAACAGGTTTTTGCGGATGGTTTAAGCTGCAACACTAGCTGTTAAAATGCGTCTGCTCTTAAGCTTACAGCAGCATGGAATCCGCCATATGCCAGTACCAAGAATTGGTTTTATGCAGATGGTAGGGAAAATCCCAAGAACGAGAACTAAACTGAGGTCATATAAAGTGCGTTTTTCAACAGAATTCATGCTCATTTATTGCTTTATAGTTTTTCAGAACTATCACAAATTTGATAGAAGAATTAATATGTGGAATCTGTGCCTCATATACAGGGTATCCCGCAATTTTTTGACACTTTCCCAGAGATTTTTGATTTCGTCCCATAATCTTTTGACACTTTCCCAGAGATTTTTGATTTCGTCCCATAATCTTTTGACACTTTCCCAGAGATTTTTGATTTCGTCCCATAATCTTTTGACACTTTCCCAAAGATTTTTGATTTCGTCCCATAATCTTTTGACACTTTCCCAGAGATTTTTGATTTCGTCTCATAATCTTTTGACACTTTCCCAAAGATTTTTGATTTCGTCCCATAATCTTTTGACACTTTCCCAAAGATTTTTGAATGTTACTTTATGGAGCTAATTTCTTCCGTAAAGTTCTTAGCACGCGGAGTATTTCTGATTAGCTATTTAAATATTAGATTGGAAGAACTCAAATAATCAGGGTGTGTATAAATATAGGTAAACAAAATCATCTTTATATTTAAAAAAAATGTATTTCAAAAGAACTTCATATTTCATTTTCTGACACGTGCAACAAATCAAAACAAGTAGAAACAATTTTTTTCGGGGATTTTGTTTACTACTCCTGACTTGACTATTTTCCTGGTGGTGGGTCATGTTGCTTCCATGCCCTAAGTGGAATGATAGTTAGCGAATCACCCCTAAGTTAAGGATCTTAGGGAACAAATCGCAAAAGAACTGATCGGGTTGAGGCTCATGTATGGATTTCAAAACGACTGACCAGGGGTCAAAGGAGGAAGGGAGGTGATGATCTTGNAGGGTTCAATTTGAATGCAATGTTAAAAACTAGTCTTTACTTTTTAATGAATTTTTTCCGGAAATTTTCTTTAAAATTGCATGTTAACGTATGTAAAACAGTGGTCAATTGATGCAAAAAAGGTACATAAAAACCTAGCTTAAACAAACTTAGGGCATGGAAGCAACATGACCCACCATCTTTGGGAAAGTGTCAAAAGATTATGGGACGAAATCAAAAATCTTTAGGAAAGTGTCAAAAGATTATGGGACGAAATCAAAAATCTTTGGGAAAGTGTCAAAAGATTATGGGACGAAATCAAAAATCTTTGGGAAAGTGTCAAAAGATTATGGGACGAAATCAAAAATCTCTGGGAAAGTGTCAAAAGATTATGGGACGAAATCAAAAATCTTTGGGAAAGTGTCAAAAGATTATGGAACGAAATCAAAAATCTCTGGGAAAGTGTCAAAAGATTATGGGAAAGTGTCAAAAAATTGCGGGAAACCCTGTAAGGTGCGAGTATGATGAAACATACGGTGTGTAGCTAATTTATGCAATCTTTTATTACTCGCCTTAATTAGACGTCCAGCACATGTGCGATACTGTTTAGATGCAATTCCAGATTAATTCACCTTGTGCGGGATAAATGAGTCATTATCCAGCTGGTAGTACGTACGTCATGTTACTGTTCTCTGGGGAGCACCAACAACCCATACCAACACCTGTCCGATTCTCTGTCTGGCATTAGAAACTACCAGTAACGGCCAGCAGCAGTAGTTGGTATGCGGTCATGCATTATGCAACCGACACTGATCGAGTCCGTGCCTGACCTCGATTAATCTTGATCGAGAATCAACACAGGACCGCACGGGATCAGCTGCTTCATGGGCAATGCATATCGATATCGATCGTGTCGACTACCACCAAAGGTGACTAGTTTCGCTAGCCACCTGTTGTATGCGAGTCTGGAATGGGACAGCAGTAGTCAGGTTTTGAATTTCCGAAGAATTTTATTAGACAATCATGCACGGTTTGGTCGTGATTCAATATGATCAGAACAATCGATAAGAAGTCTGGACGAACGAGACTAAAGTAGACTTCGTCTCGTTGGTATTTCAATACCAGGAAACCATCGTCCCAAGATCACATCACCGTGCCGTAGGTTTGTTGTTGGAGAATCGTTTGGTGAGGTCAAAACACTGCGTCGCATAAACATTGGAGCAGCATACTGGCCGACATTGACATTAAGAAGAAGAAACGACAACCTTCACTTTAGCGCACGAAGATTTAGGCATTCGAACACAGGAACTTATGAATGAAGCTGTTCGAATGCTATAAAAACACATCTCGTGGTTCGGTTTTTGGGGGAGTATCCATCCTTGGGCTTCGGCAGACGATTTTATGCGTTTTTCTTATTGCTGTAGTTGCTATTTTCATTCACATGGGTCCATCCACAGTCTGGTAGATTTAATGGATCAGTTCAATGGCGTTGTGGCGGGCGTTCTAGCATTCTAACGTCAATTAAGAGTGAAACTGTGAATCTTCACAAACGTGGTTCATCTTCATCTATTAGAAAGTATCGTTTTTAGGTGCTCTTTCTCCTTGAGGCTACAAAACCTTCAAACAGTAATGATGAATTCCGTTCACCGTGTGCGGTGTGGAAGATGATCTTTGAGACTAATTTATTTCTTCTTCTCTTTTATCTTTATAGGTAAGTTTCTTTTTATGGCAACCCTAACATACAACCATCGGATGCGCACGAAGCAACCCACTATTTGGCAATGACCGTCTGTTAGTCCCAAATATGTGTGACACCGAGAAAAAACTGGGACAGCTGGCAATTGATATTCCGCAACCGGCTGCAAATGGCCGTACATGGCGTATATTGGTGGAACGCTGCAGTTCATTTGTGACTGAAGTTTCGCACCGTCTCGGGTGAGGCTCGACATTGAGGATGCGTTGATGCATACGCAATTTCTGGTATCGTATACAAACGTTTGTCTGACATTGTTGCCGTTTCGTTAAATGCTTTTGAAGCTTAAAGCTCGCCAGACATTGGGCTGATCCATTGGAATCGGAGGTGCAGGTGCTGTACGATTTTATTCCACCATTTAAAAACCAGTTTAAACTGGAATTTGGACATCAACTAGCTATAAAAAAAATCGTTTGACGTCCCACTTAGAGTTTTTATGAATATTTCATTACCATAACAAACAAAATCTCGATATCATCTCTTGAGTACGAAGCATAAACAAAAGCATAGAATGTGAGCGAAATCTAACAGACATGCGGGCAGACAGGAAGATCAGGTCTGACCAGACCGATCAGGTTTTGATCGATGAGTTTTCCTTTTGCGGTAAAATCAAAATGGTGTTAAAGCTGTTGTTCAGGGTGAATGAACGGTTGGCGAATAATTCATTGTTATGGATACAATGATTTGAACATTAATAGGAGATGAATATCGGTTTTATGCACACATGTCTTGTTTTTTTTGGTACAAAACACAATCGCTAGCAAAATCTTCTTAACATTGGCGAAGTAAGCAAAACACGTTTAAGGTTTTAATCAGTTTACGGTGCCTTTTTTCTTGGGGGGGAATAACTCAAGGTCAAAGTTGTAAGACGGAGAACAAATTTCACAACACTTTGCAATTGACGGTTCAATGTTCATCGAACACTCCGGAACATCTATCCCGCCCCGTTTATCAGTGGGAAGTGGGAAAATTTCCTAGTGTCAAAAAGTCGTCTACACGACGCACGTTGCGCAGAGTATCGTGAGCGAACTTCCCTGTTTCCTCCTCTTTGCAAATCTTCTGGTGTGTGGTGACGGATGGCCGTACAGACACATCGTACTTCTCACGCTCCACGACATCGCGAGTCAATTCAATAGCGTCAGTTAGTGCCGTTCTCGCCAATAGTGTGGTGGCATGGCGGAATGGGAAAGAAATCTGTAGGTTGCGCCATTTTAATTGAAACAAATTCAATTGATCTATGCAACCCGCCTCGGGAGTTTGTGTGATTGCGCAGATTCGCGGGCACCGTTGTGTGGCCAATCAAAGCAAATCATTAATAATGCCATTATGTGTCAGCTGGAATTGCTGTTGTCCAGACATGTACTCGCAGGTTAAGATGCTTGGAATTCACATCTGGAGGTGGAATGGATAGGCAGAGTTTATTCTGCATTTTTTTCATCTTTCTATTTANTTAATAATGCCATTATGTGTCAGCTGGAATTGCTGTTGTCCAGACATGTACTCGCAGGTTAAGATGCTTGGAATTCACATCTGGAGGTGGAATGGATAGGCAGAGTTTATTCTGCATTTTTTTCATCTTTCTATTTAGCTATCTTTCCAATTTCGTTCACAAATGGTGTTAAGACAACAGTAAACGAGAAGCTTTTATCAATCGAAACCAATCCGATTATCAATTTTAAAGATCATTACGATCCAAACTCCGATTAACTTCAATTTTGTTTTCATTTTCCAAACGTCTTATCGTCTCAATAACCACATATTCATCTACGTTTGTCGTAAAATTTGCGTCAAAACTCGTTTTTTTTCCTCTTCGGCAGCTCAGCATGGTTTGTTGATGTTTACTTTGGTTGTTGTGCGTGTTTTTTTGTTGTTGTTAATGTTCGTCTGGTGGCTTCCTGGAATGTTGTAAAAGGATAGGCCGGTGAAACATTCGCCAATGTTTGGTTTAATATTTTCGGAATCCAGTTTGGTATTTCGCTAAGTGGGATTTATGTGCCGGTTGATTGCAATACTTTTTATTTATGTTTACCCGTACCTGCAGCAGACTGAGGTCATATACATATGTTGTACTCGTCGGGAAATCCCCAATGCGGACAACTGTTTACTGTGTCTTCTTTGTTTTTTGTTGTTTTGGCAATTTTGCTAGTGTAAATGTTTGTTTATTTATTTTTATAACTTGTTTTGAATGTGGAAACTTTTACAATAAAAATTGAAAGCTTTTTTTGTTGTAAGTATGACTTGACTTTGGGGAATGAAAGTTGACAATAAAAGCATAACAATGGGAGCTCTTTTATAGGAAATTTAAAAGTTGCAAAAGTGTCCCTTTTTTGGTGAAGGACACCACTTAACATACCATGCATTGGACAAAGCGGACCTGATGCTTTCATTCACAACCGCTTGCAATGTGGTAACGTTTGTTGGTCGTGGAGAAAATATGTAATTTTTACAACCAACCACGACTAGCTCCGTGCGGGAGCCTTTTCTTTCTCACCCAGTTTGGCTTCGTTTGGGTGCTGTGAACTGGACACCTTCATCTTTGCCACACGGAGCAACGGTTTGCTTAAGCGTCTTGACTAATGACGAAATTTTGCTGGTGTAAGGCGATAATTGGTTCCCTCTCCCCCCGCCCCACCATTGCCCCAAAGTGTGGTCCCTCCTGCTGCTCGTCGATTGCTGTCGATATCGGTTCTGCACCGCCTGTTGGCACTCGATCTTCGCTCGCCGGCCAATGGATGATTATTGCTTGATCCAGCACCAGTATCGACCTGTTCCGTCGGTTCCATGGAGGCCAATCGAATGTGAGCCAACGATAAGTGCTTGAGCCACGTGCGCTTGAGCAAAGTTGCTCCATTCATCGAAGCCTTGTCGATCGATGCACGAACCATTTCATCAGTGAACGATAGTGTACGAAACAACGGTGAAGAAATGGTTTTGTTGCTAATTGGAACCATTTCATTGTGTCACTGCATAGCATGGACATGGAAATGGGCGCCAAAAAATGAGACTATGATTCACCGCCCAACGGAACCAATCTCTTGCTCAAAGATTTAAATATTCAAAATTTATTGTACCGCAAAAGCACAATCCGGTGATCTGTTTCATACCGGTCGCACGTTCCGTTCGTTATCGAGCAAAAGAGGTATAACCTTGAGTATCGTTTCCGGCTTTGATGATTCACTTGCCCGGTTCTAGGTTCATCTGAAGCCCGCCAGCGTAAGCGTGAGTCACGAATAAACACACAAATTAGAATCGAATTGTCGAAATGGGTGTTGTTGTTAATCAGCCCCCCAGGGGTGGGGGGTCCTAAGTTGTTTTTCTTTCTCGTGCACGGCTGTTGTTGCAACTCGCAGCTCAAAAAACGAGACAATCAACAACAATAAAATTGTCCAATTGAGATACAGCAGAGTGATTATTATTATATTTTTATTATTTGTTAGCAAGAATATACATTTAGAAGGTGCCGAGTGTGTCCGCGTTCGGTGCAAATGTGTGATCAATTCTACCATTTGCATCGGTTCGTTTCGGTTGGAAATGAGCATGAGTAATGCAGGAAAGCAAAACTCCTAACAACACCAGACTGGCTAGGGAACAGCATGGATGGTCGCTTTGTCTGGGGACAGACAGACTCGCTTTGACAATCGTACAAATTTGGGTGAACAATGGTCGACTTGATGACGGCTGTATGGTTTAAGTGCCGCTCCTCGAATGTGTTTTTTTGCCATTGCTTGTAACAAATAAAACGTTCGTTCATGGTTCCTGCATTGTAATGTTGGAATTTTTGTTTTGCTCCCAATTTACCTCACCCTTGTAAATTGAAGGTGTTTAAAGTTATACTATTTTTTTTTTTTAAGAATTGTTGGAGAATGAATTTTGAAAATCCAAAACACATCAATAGAATAAAAATAACTTTTTACGATTCTGTAACGAATTGTACAATAGGAACCACTTGCTACCCACGAGTAGATGAAGAAATAATTCACTTTCTGAAACTAATTTGCAACAAGTTTATCTTTATCACACAACCCTTATTTCTTCAAAAGAAAATAAAAGTCAAGCGCCATACATCTAACGTTTTGATACCGTTTGCTGTTTGAAGTGATCGTTTCAAGACGTTAAGCAAACGTTTGAAAAGCTTTGCCGCGTGACGACACATAAGCAAACGAAAACGCCCGTTTACCTCGATTTTTTTATTGTTTGTTGATTTGTATCTCTTCAGCATGATAAAGACCCACGGTCTCCCACCATGATACCGTGCACAATGAAACCTACAAAAAGCACAAACACTCACATGCAAACCCTACCCTCTACCACCAATGCATTCGTTCGAAACTGCATATGGAAGACGCACGAAAAAGGAATTGGCTTGATGATGCGCCTGCACGTGTGATTCGTGCCGAAAAGAAACAAACGATAGCACGCTCATGCGTTGCACACGCGGTAGAAGTTTGCGCAGAACACGATCATCAACGATGAAGATGATGATGATGATGATGGCGCGTCACCGTTGATTACAGGTGTGCGCGAGAGCTAGTAGCTCCCAGCAGACATCGTTCGTGCGTATGTGCGCGTGGTTGATTGTTGCTAAAACACAGCCGACTTTGTGGTGGTGTGCAGTGTGACGTGCGATTGTAATCTCACCACACAACGACCGGTCGAACGGAATGGAATCGTGCGAGCGCGTCATCGGCTCGACTCGTCTCGAACGGGAAGGAACCGGCGGGTGGGGGAGGGGAAACAAATGGCAAAGAACGACCGATGGTGTGGAATCGGTTCGAATCAGTTCTGGAGCAAGGGTCCTTTCGCAAACGGACAGTTGTTGATTCGCTCCGGCACGGTACGGTTTTGTTGTAACAGTTCTCTTCCGTTGTTTTTGTTTGTTTGCCGAGCGAAGATATGTGTGCGTGATCGTGAAATCGTGCGCATAGTGTCAATAGGAAGAAGGTTAAGTGACAAAGTTTTCTACTGTGAGTGGTTGGTTGATTTCTTTTTTCGTGGGGTTTAATAAAATTCGGTGTGATTTGGAAAGTAGCAATCGCATATAAGTGCAAAATTGCAAAAAGTACGACATTTTGAAAGGGATTCGGTCGGCTTTAACAATTGATCAGTAAAACGAAGAAGGAATACAGGTTGTGTGTGAAACGATCGGTTGTACAGAAAA
Source organism: Anopheles parensis (assembly GCA_016254315.1). NCBI lineage: Eukaryota > Metazoa > Arthropoda > Insecta > Diptera > Culicidae > Anopheles > Anopheles parensis. The sequence goes on along the minus strand of CM028125.1, from coordinate 12,981,186 downwards.
GGGGAAAAAACAACAGTGACAGTATGTAGTTAGTGTAACCGACAGCATGAGTACACCTGTTACGCCATCGCTGTCGTACATCAGCAAAGCCAGAACGCAAACGTGATGCGGTACCAGGCATGGTTCAGCGGAAAGACATGCCGTGATGGCACGACAGGAATGGTACCTTTTGCGTCTAATGGCAGTAAACGAGCCCTGACTCGATTTCGTACGATGTTAAATACCAGGACGCTAGTGAATGTGCACTTGCTGTGTCCCCTCACGTATGGTGGAGGAACTTTCCATTGCCATCAATGGCAAATGGAATGAATTATTTGTTATTGGACAGAATTGAATGCGATGCACATGTTTTTGTTTGGTTCGTTCTTTACTGTCGGAATGTGCGCAATACGTTAAAAACGAGATGTAAAACATTACGGAAGACGCGTAAATAGTAGCAACTATCGTCCAAGAAATTAGGTCAATGTGTTTGTCTAAGTCAATATCTGTAGGACATTCTTCACAACTAGCAAACAGTAGCAATGTCCACAAGTAGTCCAGCGCCTTGGTTGTTCAAATGAAGGGAGTGAAAACCATGTGACAATCCACTTGAGTTCATTCGGTGCTTTATCAACAGCGTTATCATGAAGTTAATGCGTGTGCAATTCTTTCCACTTCAGAGTCAACAACCTCACACGGTGGTGCCGGTCGTTCTTCTCCATTGTTGGAATGTGATCAATCTCACCAAGCAAACCGCTGTCACTTTTCCTTTCACGCGCCCTACCCACATCTCTAACGGTGATCGGGTCAATTGATCGGTTCCACGTTGCTTCCGCTTGGCCATGGCCGACATCCTTGACACTGAGCAGCATAAGCGCGGACACTCGGTTGTGTAACCTCGACACAAAACTACACCGAAAAAAAAACGCACGATGTGACAGAAAAAGCTCACGGTGCTCGCAATAGAATTCCACACCTCGGGTGTTGTGGTTGAGGAAGTTCTTTCCGCAGGTCCATTTTCCGCCCAGATGTGCGGACTGTTTTGCGCAATGGCTAGCGCGATTTGTTCCTAGTTTGTTCCGGTTTTTAAGCTTCACACAATGCCACGCTGGGCTTTGGTTTGGTGTGTTGGTGCTCTGGAAGGTGTCCCACCGTGGAGAAGGTGACATCGTTCCGTTCCGATGCTTCCTTACGTACCCACGGTCAAGGCCGTTCCGGAGTTGCTTCAAATTGGCAACAGGCATCGGCCCACCGACACCGACAGAACGGAAAAAACGATCGCACACAAAACGCTGCTTGGGGCCGCTTAAGTGCGGCTTTGTACTCAATAAGGCTGATGACCAAATTCAATGATCCAACCAGCCATAGAACCGTGCGGTTGGTAATTGGGAAGGAAACTGAACTGAAAATGCAGAACCGCGACGAATATCGGCACTGGGGTAGAGGTTTGGTAATCGGATCGGCTAGGAAGTAATCGAAGCAATAAAAATAATCAATTGGCAGTGGTGTGTAGTTCTACGGTTTACCAACACTAGTGATTTCTAAAGAAGCTATTTTAGTCTTTGTTTTGTTGTCGATTGAAGCAGTTTAAAGTTAATGAAAGGCTTTTTTTTAAAGGAGATTTAGTGATATTTTGTTGTGAAGTAAATACAACGATCATGATCGGATTTTGTCCGACAATTCTTGACATTGATTCCCAATGTGACAGATGACAGCGTAGTAAAGCGCTCACTAGTGTACGATAAGAAAACAAAAACACCCCTCAACGTCTTCTGACCTGCTGGACATAAAGGGTTCGTCGATGTTGAGAATGATAATCATTTAGTGCGCAAATACGGTTTCTCCTTCAGAGCGTAAGCGAACAAGATGGTCACGCCAATCAAACGCACGGTGTAACGGCGATAAATTGGTTCCGCAGAAATGATACCGCCGAAGAGTGGCATCGACAACGGTGATAAGCAATCAATTGGCTAGACAACGAATGCACAACGTTACCGATACGATACGAGTTTACGACGTCAATGGTGACAAGATGAACGCTCACGTGGGCTCTCCTCCAGTTGAGTGGAAGTCAAAAGAAAAAAAGCATCGAATACACCATTAGTGATAAACTCCGGTGGTGGATATGGTTTGATTTGTTTTGTTTTTAAGAAAGTTAGTGATGCAATGTGGTGAAAAGAAAAGTTGGTGATATGTTGAGCAAAGAAAAAACGTGAATTGAAGAGATGTCTTCGGAATGAGGTACAATAGTGATACATCTAAAGATAAATAGACAAAAATTGAGAGTTATTTTTGAAAATACCACAAACTTCAATATATTGTACTCTCAAGTGTCTATTGTCGATTAATAATTTCGGGACCATTGGTAATTCGTACCTCCAGCAAACTCCATATGCTTCGAAGATAAAGCGTCGAATTTATCGTTATCGGAAATCGATTATGTGCAACCTGTTATTTTAATGCTTTTAGTGCAAATGCAACATTACTGACGACCGGTTTGGAGCTATTGGAGTTATACAATACCTAAACTTCAAGCTCTAAATTCTATGAAATTTTAAAGGTTAAATTTTCTTGTGATTTCGTAAACCCTAGGTTCAGGTTCAGTGCCCAGTGCATGTGGATGAAAGTGCTATAATTTATGCCATAATAATATCGCAGTGCGAGTAACGAATTACCATTAGCGTAAGCGTAAGACATGATTGATTTACCATGTTGAAAGACAATCAGTGTCATCAGTGTATGAGCCAACGTCGTTAGTGCACCCTTCCCCCCGGGGTTGGTCATTCCAGCCGGTCTGCCTTGCGGAAGTAGAAACAGACGGTTTTTTTTCGCTCGAAGGCCAATCTCGTCCCTCACGATGACGATCCTTGGCGAACCGTCTGCCGGTGTGGTGCATCAGCAGCAGCAACAGCAGTTACTATCACTACATCAGCAGCTTCGGTCATCGGCCGCACACAACGGAACTTATGCCGAACTGTTAACAGGTAATAGTGTGGGCAGGCGGGCAGAAAGTGCACGCGGCAGTGGACATCGTGTCGAAGGTTTATCAAAAAAAAAACCGTTCTCTCATTGCTTCGGGAACAGTTCACGCATTCCGTTCACGTCCAAAAATCATGCATGCTCTTGAAGGTTATCCGGAAGTGGGATGACGTTCCGCTGTAACGTTTGTTTCCGCAAGCCACACAAAACCAACCGTTGTTGGTATTGTTACTATGTTTTTGTGTTTTGTGTTTGTATTGCGTCACGTTTCGATTAGAGTGAATGATAGATAAAGGAAAGTGTCTTTTACTGACGGGATCGTCTGCTGAACCTTTCTTACATAAGCTTTCCATTGCTGGCACTGTCATGTTCGATACTTGATCCACCGGAATCCATCTTCGATTCATCTATTCATTCACCTTGTTTTAGTCCATTTTTTGATCGGTGCTCATCACGCGTGAACATGTTTCCGAAATGCAAAACCATCGCGGCACAACAACAACGGTTGATCGAAACCGGCATTTCCGTCATGGTAGAAACGTTACATAAGACTCACCCACCACCTGCCATACACGACTCGTTCAGTCGGCTAATGCGTCGAGACCGGATCGGTCAGTCAGTTGGTCAGCAATGCTGCTTCCGCCAAAAAGTACCGAATTAGTGGGCGAAGAAGGGAAATGGTACATATGGTTCGTTTCGTGACACGTGGAAAGGTGGTTGGTTTCGTTACAGAAGAAAGGATTCGGTTACGGTTGGTAGTTGCACTGGTCGTCGCGTGTATCACACTTTCACACGATGGTGGTCAAACAAAGCCTGGAATGCACGGATATACGAAGGAGTTCAATGGAGATGGTGTAACATCACATTGGACCAGCGTTAGAAACACGACCAAAAATCGTTTGCATTTCGAAAGCTTTAAACCCACACAAGGTAGGGAGCTTTGATTTCGGTGCTATAAAATGCCACCTTCACCCTATTCACTCCCTTAAAAAAAAAAACATCACGCTGAATGCATTTATGAAAGCTTTTCATTGTTTTTTTTGCTGAAGGATAATTGAGAAAGTGGAACCGAACCTGTACCGCCAGTGTACAGGTGTGTGGCTTGTGAGTGGGTGAACCGAGACCCAATGCAAACAATGTAAAAAGTGACGTTAGTCATATATCCGATGGGAAGGAAAGCAAAATCATGGTTGTACCATGATCAGGNACACGACCAAAAATCGTTTGCATTTCGAAAGCTTTAAACCCACACAAGGTAGGGAGCTTTGATTTCGGTGCTATAAAATGCCACCTTCACCCTATTCACTCCCTTAAAAAAAAAACATCACGCTGAATGCATTTATGAAAGCTTTTCATTGTTTTTTTTGCTGAAGGATAATTGAGAAAGTGGAACCGAACCTGTACCGCCAGTGTACAGGTGTGTGGCTTGTGAGTGGGTGAACCGAGACCCAATGCAAACAATGTAAAAAGTGACGTTAGTCATATATCCGATGGGAAGGAAAGCAAAATCATGGTTGTACCATGATCAGGAAACCAACCCACTGTAGACACAGAGTGGAGTGCATTGCATAAGAGAATAGCTAGATTCGCAATATTTGGACTGAACGGAGTTACTCATAGTGTATAGAACTGACACGACAATGCATAAATAAGCGACACTCGCGTGCACGGAATGGCACGAGATTACGCGAACGATGGTAATGTGAGTCAACCTTGCTGCACACGAACGAACACGATGATGTAAATTTGTGATCTGTATATTCTGATTTACTAAAAAAAATCTATAAATATTGTATCTCTACCAGCAAGTTTCCTGATCACAAAGGTATATTTGAGAGATCTTTGCCGTACCGGTCCCGTGTTCACTAGCCTTTTAATTGTATGATTTGTTTGTAATAAGTACTGTTTGATTAGTTGTCTCTGTGCATACATTCCTTGACTGGCCGTTCAACAGTGAAATGTGAAGAGCCCTTGGCACCAGTCTGTCTTTGGGGATGTGCTAATGAACAGTAAACATCGATCGTTTGATGTTTTGTTGTATGATTATTTGTCGTTATCATTATCTGATACAAACATGCAGAAGTATTTAATTACAGTGATCGATGGATCCGGCTGCTTTTTGTCGCATGAATGAATATTTAATTAAAATAATCAAGCAAAATGAGTAAAGAGATTCTGAAAAGTTATTTTAAAAAAATATATAAAATTGTTAAAAAAATGTATTTTTTGTGAAGTATAAGAATTTACTGTAAATTTTAAACAAGCAGCATTATTCACCACGTACCCTTCAGGGTGGTGAATTTTTATGGTGAGTGTCCAAGCTAAATCAATGGCAGCATATTGCATACTAGTGTGGTTAGCGCAGCAACAACTTGCACGCAAGTTTTGACTGCTGAATACAGTGCTGTCCAATATTTAGCCATACTAAAAATTTATGTTTGTAAATTTTAAGATATTTTAAAATGATAAAAATTAAGCTAACTTAAACAATTGAAATACCGATTGCTATTTGTTAATGTTTTTTCTTAACTTCAAAACACAATTCGAACACATTACATCAAGTGTAAGTTTTTCTGAAATTTTAATACTTATTTATTCATTGTCTATTTTCAGCCGCTGGAGAAGGGAGTGACGTAGACAATGGCAATATACAGGATTTACTCAACGATACAGGTGAGTGGAACTTGCGTGTGCTTTGCTTGTGTGTGGTGAAGAAAAGCGAAAGAATGCTGTCAGTCAGGCTGTCTGTTTAGTCACAGTGTACTTGTGTACAAGAAAAGCTGTCGGCATTAGCTTGCATGCTACGTTAAGCTTGTGCAAGCTTTTGCGTTTGTTTGGTTTAATTGAAAAAAAAAGAAAAGATAGGAAATACTTTGTTATCAAAACTACTCATAAATAATCGGTAGATCTTTACTTTTTCTCTCTTTTCTGTAAAGTAAATTCTTTCGCTGGTACAATAAAGTGCCACTCATGACCATTGATAAAATGGTAGAACAATAAAAACACTTCTCCTCCCCTGCGCATTGGTCGGATTAATTGAGCTAAGCCGGTCAACGCATCGGTTTTCACTTAACGTACCAACAAACGCATGCATCATGTGCATGCTTCCACGAGCTAATTGTGGCCAATAAATGGTTAGGTTTTCTATCGTGGCATGGTTCTCAAGCCTTCACGTGCAATTTGTCGTGACCGGCATTATTCGTTTGGCAAGTTTCAATATATCAGTTCTTAATCAAAACAACAAGAAAACTGTGCGCAAACACAAACTAAGCCGTTGAAGGCTGGCGCATTCTTACTTTCTTTACGATCGTTTTTTTTATGTTCTTAGGTATAACTCATTCATTTTTTTGCTTTTTTGTGCTAGTCGGTTTTGTTTGTTTACGTTTTTGTCAAAATCATTGTAGCATTGTTTTTCTTTTCATCATTCTTTACAGATTCCGAGCTTTCTTCTCTATCCCATCTTGGTAAGTGCCGTCACCTGAAGTACTCATTAATCTTATCTGTTAATTTACATGTTTTTCATTTGTGAAGTAGCGTCAATGTTGCCAGATTATTGCAATTTTATGTTATTTTGTTTTACATTATTTTTGATAAAAGCATTTTGATATTATACGCCATGTTGTTTATTCTGTTCATGCTATAAATTTGTTTGTTTACGCTAAAAAAAAATGAACATTTTTAATTATTTCTTTTGGGAAAATATACACTTGTTTGTGTAAATATTTATTGCGGATGCATATCTTTTTTGTCAGTTAAGTGTCTAAATCTATAATTAACTGTATTAAGTGTTGTTTCACTTAATCTCAAACACTTTTCATAGTGCTTGAAGGCAGAGTGTGTCTAGTCCTAATCCACCAACCACTCGAGTTAATATGTGCGACAAAGCAAAAAGGCGACTAAAAAGTAGCACGGATAGGAATTCAGGTTGGGAATTAGCGTTTATTGTAGGAATATGGTGTTATTCTAGTACGTTACTCAAAGATAACGTGGAACGGAAATACTGTGTTGAAAATTTATTACACTTTGGTATTTATGTTATACCTGTCAAAGTCTAAAAATAAAATGGCCTTCATTTTATGGTATCAAGCAAAATCCTGCCATAAAAAAATATGTAAAAAAAGAAAAAGTTCCATAATTAATCTTATCAAGGTGTTAGAAAGCGGATGGAACTTTAACCTTTTTTCTATTCTTACTTCTGGAAAACTTTGGCAAAAGTAACTGATAAAACAAGATCAACCTTTATTTAGCAAACCAGCATGTCATTTTTAGGGTGCTATAAAATGTATTTATGTTATCATACTTTTTTTCTCTCTCTCGAACGGTATCAACCCATAGTATGTCCATGTTACATGTTGATTGTAGATGTTTTGCTTTTTTATCAAGTCAATGGAAGAGTATATCTTGATTTATTTATATCATCAGCAGCTCACCGCATGACGCTACACATCAATGGCGGCTTGCCATATGGTGATACTAAAAGCGATACAGAAACTAATCTAGCCAAGGACAAAATATTGACAATCGTTGGCGTAAAGCGAGTCATTTTAAGAATAAATACAACGAATAAACTGCCCTAGGGTGGGTGGAACACTGAATACCAAACAAATTAGAGCTAGAAAGAGAACGGGATATGTCTTAGGGGTGGCAAAATAAAAAAAAAGAGCGCCGAGTAGAGCGAATGATTGCTGTAACCCCTACGCTAATTCATTACATTTTGATTTGATCGGCTTCCGGGTGCACGGTCACAGAACGTGATTGCATTGTGGTGGAAAGTGTAACGTTAAGCACACATGTCCGTGACACATTTTATCGTACGAAAGCGGTTGTCCGTTGCTATTTTGATTGATTAGCAGAACATACATAAATATTCAAATTCTGTCATAAATTATAGTTTAATTGAATTTAATGGTTATATTTTAACATTGCTTTAATTTAAGTTTTTTACGTACCCTTGAATGAGATTAAACATTGAATTGAACATACTGATAGTGTAGGATTCGCTAGTCTATTATCTATCCTACACGCAACGATAGCAATCTAATCGCTAGTCTGGTTATCAGACGCCACGTTGTTTGGCCACAGTTTAAAAATGGTATCCTTCAAGGATATATCTCACCAGTGTCATTGCTCTTCCCAGGGTGAGAGAATAAGAGACACTATTCCAATGCTTTACCCTTAGTGAAAAAAAACATATCTTCGAATACATGTTAGACATGAATTTAATGTACACAGACGTATTGTTTACGTAGCATTAAATAGTGTTACAACGCAAGCAGCTGAAAGTTTGTAACCCAACAAAAAGGGCAACCATACATCCGGACAGCATTGTGATTCACGCTCCACATGCATATTGATGGAATCAATTATTCACATTTAGAGCACGGATCCGCTTTTGACGTAATGCGTACAGCTCCAATTTCTTTCGCGATATCTCTTTACCACTTTTTATGTTCGGCTGCGTGTGTTTTTTGTTGCTTTTTAAACCTCCATATCGATTGCACACAATGTTGCGTACTAGCGGGCAATGTAAAATCCTCACCGCGGTGTGTTACTATTTTTAGCACCACTGGAAGCGACTGTCTCGTGAGAATCGTTTTTATTTAATACATTTCCAACCCCTCCGGTACACTCGGGTTCACACCCCCTCGAACCGGACTGTCCTGTGAAGGGAGAGTCCCACTGGACGCATGGAAATTGTTGGCTTATCTCCAAGGGAAGCTACACGGAACGTTATCGATTGTGCCGGAAACGACCCGAACATTGCACGACGACCTTAGGTCCGACCTGGCACGAAAGCGAAAGTGCTTAATAAACTTGACGCCAGCGATTTGTCACTTATCAGCGATGGTCGATGGCGTTTTTTTGTTACGTTCTGAGGATTATGCATATGATTGGAAAATTCTCCATTCCGGGGGGCTCGTTCCGGACCGAATTAGTGTATTGGAAGTAGTGGTAGTAATCGGTGTAGTAATCGCAAAACAAGATTCGAGATCGTTCGAGCGTTTGACGTCAGAAACTGTGCCAAAGAGTGCAGTAATGGCGCAATAATCTGGGCGCGTTCCCATTATGTGCCGCACACACATTATGCTCATCAGGTTTCCACAACTCAGAATCGAACATTTTCGTAACGCTTTCGGATGTAGTTTCCAAGGTGATGTTGGTGATGGTGCAGCAAACCAGGACGACGACAGCTTCCCCATTGACGTCACGGTTGTTCGTAGAATTGAGATTTTGAAATACCCCAAAACGAATGTATATTACTAAATTGGTGGGTTTTTTCGTGTGTGTCTCTGCTTCATAAATCTGGAACATATATATTAACGAACACGAAGCGATATACAGGAATTGGTTGCACATCTGTAGGTGGACACTGTTGATAGACTATACATATAATTGAGACCGTATTCCGGTGGACTGGATGATCTCTCGTTGGGGTATAAGTATAAGTAGCGTACGAAAATAGAATATCCCCTCTATCTGCTAGACATGTTGGCGGCTTGACACCCTGTCCGCACTATGAAAGCTAGTAGTAAAGTATCGTGATATTATTCGTGTGGGATGAGTGTGACGATGAGTTGTGACGATTGATTATTCCGGAGGTAGTTCAGCTTGGTGGTGCCGGGTGCCATTAACCCGCCATCGTTAGATTATGACAGAGTCCGGGGTAAAGCTGGTCTTTCGTAGTCTGATAGAGAGATTTCATTGGTCAGGTGTGGTTACCTTCAAGGTTAGCATGTGTGTTTGGTGGATAAATTATTGTGGTCAGCTAAAAATACAACTCGATGCCACTGTTGCCTTTGCTCGGTTTTATTTTTGTTCACAAAAAGAGGCAATAATGGAACGCAAAAATTACAACATAAAATATATCCATTCATTTGTCAAAATGGGTGTCTGGGGAGCATTTAATTACGCTCGTAAAGATTGCGGTTCACTATCCGCGCCCAGTAAGACGCAGTGAAATTTGAATGATTCTCTATATACGCAATATGCTCTCTTCGTCTGCGATCTGATAGCGTAAACAATAGCAACACAAACTTAACAAATAAACAAAAAGCTAATCCATCTGTCCATGTTTCTCAATTAAACGGCCAACCGTAAAAAAAATCCCCATATGTCCATCATTTTTGGCGATTCTACGAGAGGTGCATAGTGTGCCGGGTGTATTGCATTGGCTGTGAAGAAAACAAAAGCACCATAATTATGTTTACGTTTCCCTTTTCGGCTGCTGCTGGAAAATGGTTAGTAAAATTAATGCAAACGGAATGTTTGACCGAAAGGAATTTCTCATAAACGATCGCATGGGATGCCGCGCCTCCAATTGCTGGTCGATTCTGGTCGATCTTCAGACGGTGGGTGATATCATTCCAGCCGTAAAGACAAATATTGTTATGAATTCTTCGCCTTTTGCCGAAGACACACCAGGATGGATGGATTTAGCATACATGTTTTTGCTAGGGAATTCCAGCGGGAAAACTTCAAAGCGAACGTGCGGAATCAATGTTCCAACTGGTAAGCTTTATTTACCTTTCTGCACTGTGATTGCGTGAAAACACGGCTGGAACCGCTTTTCGTCACGCAACTGCACTAGATGCACTAAAACAGATGATGGAAAACTCATAGTATTACCCTTTTTTTTGACGTGCGAGGCGAAAAGGGTGTCATATCTGTGCGATATGAAAGATTCGCGTTAACAACGGCTCTAATGCGCTGTGTCAATAGTGGAAAAATACCTCAGCCCAGTTGCAAACTGTCATGCAAATATGGCCGTCCGGGCGTACCTGCGAGTAGGGTGATATGAGCCGGGGTTACTGTTCGCCTGGTGACAAGGCCGCTTTCGCCTGGGGTAAATTCGATTAACATCTTCAAGCGCACTCATCCAACCCACAGCGATAACACGATGCATGCGCGCTGCTGAACAGTCTCGAGAAAATGCGAACTTGATGAAAAGATAAAACAAAAATTACAGTTTTATCGCAGGGTGTTGAATAATTACTGCACGCACTGTATTCGTGTGGCGCTTTATCTCTCTCTCTCTCCGTCTGGGTGATTCGTTGCGTAGCGACGATTTGGCTATGTGAGAACAGTCGTATCGCGTACTATGGGAACGATCGTATTTGATCGCTGTGGTCGACACTCGCGGCAAAAAACCGTGTANTCGTGTGGCGCTTTATCTCTCTCTCCGTCTGGGTGATTCGTTGCGTAGCGACGATTTGGCTATGTGAGAACAGTCGTATCGCGTACTATGGGAACGATCGTATTTGATCGCTGTGGTCGACACTCGCGGCAAAAACCGTGTATGCGTGTGTGATCGCGAGTGGCTCGATCGCGCTTAGCAACAGTGCCTAGCTACGGCGATGGCGGTCACGAAATATCTGCAAGGAAGCAATGGACCAAACGAACAAACGAATAAGTCGACGGAAATGAGAAAGAGATCGTGACCCATCTTGCATCCTTCTCCGCACCAGGGCAGAGGCATGATGTAGGACCCAACAAAACTATTCCCCAAGAAGAAGGGAACCGAAGGAAGGGTTATCAAAATGGGACAAAACTTCATAAAAGAAATACACGGTTCGTTGGTTTTTGAGCATGGGCCATGGGAGCGTTTCTGTTTTGTCTCGAGGGCTAATTCCAAATCGGTCGGTAACGTGTATACTTTCACAGTAAACCCCCCATCCCAACACTACCACTCATTGAACAGCTGATCAGATACGCGAGTATTGTTTCGAGTTGGAAACTGATATCTCTGTGCGGTAGCTTATCGCGTAGAATTTTTTTTTTAAATTGATTTATTACTGATTCACCGTCCAAAGGCTCTCCGGCCAGATGGAGAGATCCTATTCCTCTTTTTTTGCGGTTTTACTATCGAGCAAAGCATGGAACGCTTTCGTTGCTGATAACGCTACAATTTACACTTTAACTCAGGAGATGATGCACAATCCGCTACAAACCGAAACGGGTCGCCCCCCGATAGGTCGCCCCCATTCGAGGTAATCGCGTTCGCGAAGGTCAACGGTGGGATCTTGGGGGCTTTTCCATACTCCATTCTATTCGCGCCTTTTGCTCGGCGAATTCACACCAATTTCGGGATCCGGGTTTGTCAGAGGGATAGGAAAGGTGCTATAAAGTAATCCACTACGTTTGGTGCCAATTCGCTAGCGCAACATCAAGGCGTAAGCCTGACGTGAAAGGCGCCACAAAGCGTGCGCAGCTGTCAATCTTTATCGAGACGCGAGAATGTGCATCTAAACGCCAACGAAAGCAAAATGGTCGCTTCGCAACCAAAGCACAAACAATAGTGCTAGACTATTGTAATTGTTTGTTTTGCAAAGCAACAATGAGAAAACTGCTGCACAAACAATTGAGGTTGAATGGGGTGAGTTCCTCCCATCGAAGTCGTAGTCATCGACTTGGGCAATACACCTAACGAAGTAGTGTGGTAAGGTTTTTGAGTTGCGGGAGAAAGTAAACTAACAATCTAGTCCCGTCTAGGTCATCTGGCAAAATGCTGATACGTCGTCTCTGGTGGCGACACTAATCCTCCGGAATCGTTCCGATCTCACCCATTAGAAACAGTGGGAAGCTGGGATTTTGGCTCAAAAATAAACAAAACTTTGAGCTGTAACAGTGCCAGAGTACAGACACACACGCTTGTTGGGAAGACCCCGAACGAAGTTCCCTCCCTATATCTCAAACTGGCTGACACGGTACCTTCGGTAGTGTTCTAGTTTTTGACACTGCCTTGTCCGCATGCGGAGTAATCCGATTCGATGTATACTTTTTAACTTGTTTTCTCTTGATCTTGTTCTCCTCTGCTCTTGTACCGTCTGGTACAGTCAAGTCATCACCAGTGTAGTAGTGCTGATCATGCATAATTCTCTCTCTGACTGCATAGGACTACGTCTCTAACCCTTTCGATTTACTCAAACACCCTGGCTGTTTGGCCTCCATCGGGCCCGGCTGTGTCGCCATGACGAAGGCAACCTAGTTTTAAATAACTACTGCATCTCCATTCCCTCCTTATTTCTCATTAGAGTAAGATTATGCTGTGCTGTGCTCACTATTAAACTTGTGCATGTCGTGATGCTGCGACTCGTATCAATAGTACGCTTTGCTATTTATACAAAACCTCACCCTTTTCGGATGGATTGTGTCACTAGTGTTGGTGTAGCCCCCCGGTTTGCTTGTAGTTGCGGTTTTTTTTTTGCTGCGACAGAGTTATGTTTAGTTTCGCTCAATAAGTGTGGGGCTTTTGTAGGGTGAGGCCTTTTCTATCAACAAATTGATATAATTGCCCGTACGGATGGGAATTCCTAGTGGGAACCATCAAGTTGGTAGGTTCATATTGATCGCTCCCCCTCGCTAACCATATCCGATGTGGTTTGTCTTCTCCAAAGTCCGAAACGGAAACATAGGCTCGAACATGCTGGCGTGTTGCATCACGAACAACACGCACCGGTGGCATTTATTATCTGAACCTACCTCAAGACCTTCCTCATTTCTAGTCCACAATTAGCGCCGCGCGTACACCTTGCCTTCGCGCTGATGGCGCTCTGCTTTGTGTGGCAGGGTTTTGTACTACATTTCAAGGGTGTCTGTACACCCTTGCGGTGCAATACATCGGGTAAACAGTTTTTGGCGCCATCCCGGCCCGATTTGCAAAACAATGTAAACCACTGTCGAGTGGATGGGGAAAACAAAAAATAAAACACATTAAACAGCACGTTAGCGCCGATCGACCTCGATCGATGGGTTGAAAAATCATTTCGAAAAAAATGTTTTTAAAAACATACGACAACGTTAAAAACTCATTTTGTTACCCACCCTTCCCTGGTAGCTTATAAAACTGGGGAGCGGGGAAAAAAACGCGCCAGTAATAGTCAGAAATTGTGCTGAAACACTTTCTCTTCCGCCCGTGGCGTTCGTACGGTTTGGACTTTGGTACGTGCCTCCATTCCCCCATGGACAGAACGGAGAACAGCACACTTTGCAAATGCATCGATCGCGTTACACAGCACTTACTGGTTCACGAATCCGTGTTGGGGGTAGTGGAGTCGCAATAGAACGGTAATGGCCGTTCTGTTCCTCATCAGAAAGCGAAAAAAAACACACAACAACCCTTCGTACCCTATTTGTATGGGGTGCAAATATGTTCGAAGTGTCCAATTTCGCGAGGGCTTACTTACCAATTGCTGGAGAAGACACTGACCCGTACGATCGCCCTCTTCCCAGTCGGTAACGGCCTGTTGCCCTAGCAACAACCGAACCACATTGCGGCCGAAACTTTGAACCAACCTCGAGCACACGCGCGTGTGTGTGTGGGTTTGGCGAGCTGAAAATCGAGTCCACCAAGTGATAACGATCGGTACACCGTCGTACGGCAAGGAGGGCATTACAAAGGTTATCATGAAAATCGATGCAAGGGGTTTGGTCGGCTTTTTTTTGGGGGAGAGTGTGGGGAAGGATTACATTGAGATGGCGCCCTGCTGTAAGGGGCTGCTGTTTGTTTGCTGTCTGCTGGACTATTTTTACCAACGCTGAAGCGGCTATATTTGGATTCGTATTACCGTTGCACTTATCAGGAGATGTATTCAGATGGGAATACAATCTTTCATTAATAAAGAACCACCTCTGTACACTGAGGTACGCTTCAATGTGCAGAATTATCACATGCCATGGTACCGATAATGGGTTTGTGGCTTCTTTTTGTAATCGGATCGGACACAGTTAACAATCCATTGACCGCGATTTCGTTTAGTTCTCCGTGTCCCGAGGGTGGGGGATAGTATTGGGAATCCGTAAGGTTGTACATGATTGGTTTTAATTGATGGGCACGATTGGTTCGTATTGGGCCATCGTGCAGAGCAGTGCTACGCAGAATGACAGCCCACCATGTTTAATTGCTACTGATTGCGTTTCGCGACGAGTTGAATAGATTGGAGGATGGTTTTTTTGGAGCACCGCAATAGAGCCGCCATGTTCTTTTTTTTGGGTGACATGTCAATTTGTTTGTAAATCGTTTGTGAGTCATTTTTCCTTTTTGTATGAATATCTATTAACAAAAAAAAACATTAAGAATATGACGTTCCAAAAGAATCCGTTATAAGTAGTGATGGACGTTTCTGGAACGATAAGTTCTAATAGTTCCGAACCAGGAACGGAACGAAATTAGTAGCTGTTAGTACACCAGTGTTAAATATAAGTATCATCGTTATTAATTATTAGAAAATTGTTCCAGTAAAAGCATGGAAGTTTTCCAATCAACTTGACCATTACTAATGTTAATAAAAAATGCATTCTAATGGTCTATTTCTGTAGAGAATGGTTTAGAGACAGATGGAACGTGTAGATAAAAAATAGTTGATTGCCTTCGCTTGTTCGCATCCAGTAGCTGGATGCATAATGGATATAGTTTACCATCGGTGAATGCCAAGGTTGATCGGAAGATAAGACCCATCCCCACCCACGAATGTCCCGAAGTCCCATGGCATCCAATGTCCTTTTGTTGGGTTTGTGGTTTTTTGTCCTGCCAAGCGACCGAAAGTCGTACACGTTTGGTTAAATTTAGTAGCAATCCACTAAATGTCCCGTAGCAGCCATTTTGTTGCCAACAAAGAAGTATCCAATCGCTCGGAATCGGCACGACTGACGGAGTGGTGACCATCGAAAATCGATAAACGTTGTCAATGCGGAAGGACATCACCGTGCCACGTGTTAGATTTTTGTCCTTCTTATTCTACCTGGCCACAGACTTTAAACACTCACAAAACTTTCCCAGCCAACAGAAATGTGTTTTTGCTATTTGCAATCGGATCTTTCTTCGTACCGGCCGAATGGTAAAAGCGCGTGTGCTACTCATTATTTACACGCGCCTTTAAAGTAAGGAAAAATAAACCTAACGCGCGTCGTGAGAATTCTGAAAATAGTCTTCTCGCGGAGTTCTTTTCCTTTCCCACTCAAAAACCAAGAACTATTTGCATATGGTTTCCCACTTACTTGTAACGTTCCTACTGGCGCTAAACTAACACCCCTCCCCAGTATCCAGTTATCGCCATCGGTCAATCGTATGTACCTCTCCCGTGGTATGATTTATCTTTCAGCTGCTTGGTCAAGGATTTCCCGCTTAGTTAGTATCAGACAGACATATTAACAAACCTCTTCTTCCCTGTCCCTGTCCCTTCCCTATATATCTCAGTCTCCTCTTTCTCTCATCGTGCAGCAGATTCTACGCCCCAGTAGAAACCGATTTCGTCACCGATTTTGGCTTTATGCTTGGGTCTGCGACATTACCAGAGGACGGTTACGGAACAAACCGTTTTCGGGGCGGTGGGTGCGTTATTCTTAGCACCGGGTATTTCGCCGCACAGCACAGTTCGGATTGCACTGTGGCGAGCTCGGGTTTGATTGCGTGACAGTCAAAACCCAAGGCGAGATGGTCATATGACAGTGGCGTTGTAGTTATGTTGCGCGTGGTCAAAAGTGCGTTCGCGTAACGAATTCGATGACGGGGTGGGTTAGACCTGTCGTGGCGTCAGTTGGGGTGGTGTCTTTGTACCAAAACGAAAAAAAAACAAACGCCGCACAGCAAAATTTGTCACTCATCCAAGTGTACCGATGGTTGAGTGTTGAGAGTAATTAACACACTAAGGGAATGTCCCCCCAGAGGACAGGAATAGTTTCACTTCTAGCGCCAAAAGTAGACGCCAGAAAATTGCATCTCTCGTATGAAGCGTTGCTATTATCATTATTGATCTAAGCTTAAAATAAAAATATTGTAACAATTAGTAACTTCCAAAACTTTACTGGAAAACGATTTGAAACGCTGTTAATTCCTATTCAGTGGATATTGAATTTATCTTTCAAATGTCACATTAGAATATCCCACAATAGACCATTTGAAAAAACGGCGACTTGCAAACGAACACTAGTGGCTGCGATATTTTTATTTCATACTACGAACTAATTTTAGTTTGCCAAAAGTACCCAACGTCCCAAAAATGTAGTTCCTCTAGTGGTTTCTCCTCGTGGACGAACACCACCACGATGCGCGGTGTAGTAGAAACGAGAGGTTTTAGTCTATTTAATTCTTGTTCTGATTAACACAACAGCAGCAGCATTTGTTTGGTCGATCGTAGTCGAGATTTCCCTTCCCCGGGGCTAGAAGGATAGTGCGTGCGTCACGCCACAACGCAACCACTTCCAAGCGGCGCATCACGCAAAAAAGGCCTTCGCTTTCTCCTTCGAATTGTTTGCGGTACGGTGATCCGCAACACCGAGGGCCATTTTGTAGGGCGACATACAGGTACAGGTGTTGCACCAGCGTCGCCAAAAATCGCATAACAGCATACTTCAAGCCGCTCGCGCCATTTTATTTCGCTTTCCCCTTCGTGGGAGTTAAGAAGAAAAAAATCAAATACAATATTTGGCAAAGAATCTTATTTGACCGGATTGGAGGTTGCATTAGTAGCATTGATTCTTCTGCGATATTACAACCCTCACACTTTTTGGGGGGGATTCGTTTTCACTTCGAGTCGTGACAAAGTGACACTGTATCAGACGACGAACCGGGAAGTAACGGATCTCCCCGCCCAGGCTGTGTCACTCGGACTCTGTAACGCTACCAAACGCCGTCAAACGCCGTGGAGGGTGAATAAAATAATGCAACCATACGGCTAATTACACTTTCCTGCTTCTGGTACGCGGCAGAGTTCAAATCTTTGTGCGCGAAACACGCGTCAGCAGCAAGAGGTGCAAATCGTCCACCCATCGGGTTCGCGCACATCGCTTTGGCGTGTTTATGAATGAACTGCGGTGGCGGCATTGCGGTTACGCGAATGTGAAGATTTGTTTGGCGTTTTTTCCTTCTCCTTCTCACTGCCCATTCGTCATTACCATATTCAATCTTCGCACCTCCGAAGAGACTGTACTTCGGGGGCGAGAAGCAGATTTTGGTTCACTTTTACTCTCGACGACGGTGGTGCATGCAGCAACGCCACCGGTCCGGTATTGACGATCGCGACGGTGACGATGATGCATGTGTTGCTTGATGTTTTCCGTTAATGCGGATCAGGTTGTTTAAATGGTTCTTTTTTAAACACAGAACGAAGGGAGAAATGAATGAGTTTTTGCAATTCGTGTATAATAAAATGTATTATTTTTCATCATTTTCTTAGAACAATTGGTAGCGTTGTAAATTAAACTGCGTAAAAGTGTGTCTGCTGCTCCTGCGAAGTGAACAATTTCTTTTTTGTAGTAAAATGGCAACTTTTCTAAATAAAAGAGATCTTATGTATATCCTCTGGATAATGGCATTCATTATGGTAGAATTTGAAGTAACTCGTTGAAGTTGAACTGAAGTGTTTTTATTATGCACATCGAACCATCTCTCCATCATCCAACATGTTTTCTATTTCATGTCCGAAGGGGAATCGAACCCACCAGAGTCCCGGTCCATCCCACGCGTAATTTGTGGCGAAGGGTTTTCTTACGGTTACCCGCGCTCTTGGAGGGTTTTATTTGAATACCATTACGTAAATGTAGTGCAATTGGCATATTTCGTGTTGATCGAGCTCAAACGATGTTGAGCAGTTCGTGAGTTTTGCGGCGATGTTATGCAAGCTTAAACGTGTCCGAGTAAAAAAAAACGGAACAATCTTGTGCAAAACTGGGAAAGATTGATTTACAGATGTAAAAACCACTTCACCTGGCAGTTCATCATCATGCAAATGAATGCTATAAACTGGGTTTATATGTTTTGAAAATTTTCTTTCACACAGTTCCCCATTCGGTGGGATATGGCAAGGAAAATAAGAGGAGAACCAAACTCGTACAGATCGAATCATATGCCAGTCAAGATCGACCCACCAGTTCCTTGAGCGACTTCCTATGTTTACCACCCACCACCAATTTGCACCTGGGCCACCCCTGCGGCTATACACGTAAAGTTTCGTAAAGTAACCTCCAACTGCAGTTAGTGCACTCGGGTTGCAGTTACACCAGCACCCACAACAAACGATAAATTTTTCGCTTCCTAGACGGTCGTTTTTTTTTTCGATGATTCAGTGTACGGTCAGAACTAAGTAGACACCCCCACGGATCGATCCCCACGCGTGTCGCTATGTTTGTGTGAATGGGTGACAATCGCAGTCCAATGCATCAAAATCGATCGGTTTGCAAGTGCCGGGTACTTCATTCGTTCGTTCGGTCTCATGACCGGCATGACGGGATGCGATCTTTACCGTCCTAGCCGTTGGCCATTCGGTCGTAAAATGCTCTCGAATGCGAGCGTTCACTTACATAAAAGGCACACCAAAAGTCAGCCAAGCTTTCGCTGCCAGACTGATAGCCACCCAGTCGATCGTGCACACGTTGGCACGTTCCGCGGCGGGGGTGGATGCCCCGTCAGCAACCCGGCAGCAACGTTTGTCCATTGGCAAAATCGAATAAAACTAATTTTACTCACCTAAACACAGAACACAACACACAGGTTTGCGTGGTGGCGAAAATAGTAATGCCCATCACTAAATCCAAACCCCAGCGCGGCGATTGTACAAATGTAGGGGTTGGTTCTGTGTACGATCATCGCCGCACAAACATACCACCCGCCCGTATCATATTTCTCACCACAAACCTGCCCGTCTTATCTTTGCAGATGCTCCCAACGATGTGCTGTATATGATATGTGGAGTCGTCATCGCCATGGTCCTCGTGGGCCTCATCATAGTTTTAGTTGCAGTTACAATCAGGTGAGTGTTGATTGCTTTTCTATTTCCCCCCAATTCTAGGCGATCGAATGTTTGCGATCGTCTGTATCGCAACAGAACACGTTCTTGGCTCGTCGACGTCGTTCGGGGGCTACAGATGTTGGGCAGGGCTATCACAAGATGGCGTTACATAAAGAAGAAGGACTATATTTATTAGAGAACACGCCTCTCTACACCTTCGCCACTGATTAATGGGAAAGCATAAGGGAATATTGTTTTGTACATGTAAGGAAGGGCGAACAGTTGGATAAGCTGAGAATTGTAAACACAACTTACGGCTTCTTAAGCAGGCGCTCACATGATAGTGTGCAAAGTGAACACAGGACACAAAGTATCACAGTTAAAAAAAACCCCAAACGTACATGACAAATTCATAAGAAAAACGTGTTTTTTACCTAGCTCAAGTTAAACGCCCTACAGATTTGGCTAGTTTTGGAACGGATCCCTTTTTTTGTTGCTTGATTAATAGTTTACAAACACGACCACGGACGCTATTTTTAAGCTCATGTTTACCGCATCGTGGAGTTGTTTTGCAATCGGTTCTGTGGTGCCTCCAGTCAGTGTGGTACCTACTTGATGGGGTTATTTTTGTTCCAGCACAACTGCTTTTTTGTGTGTTGAAGTAGCTTCAGGTAAACGGGAAGTGGCTTAAACTAAGAGGCAACGCGTGTGAACAAACATCAACCTGCATGTACGCAAGGACAGCAGGCCCTGATGTGATGTACACTCTTGTGGGTTTATCTTGCGAGGCTTTTGCAGAAGTGCATGATAATCCTGTGCACAGTGCTTGAACGGACGCTCTTGAACAGCGTGTGGCGGTGGGTAAATTCTCAAATTCTAGAGAAGCATTGAAAGGATCAAACAAAACAAGAAGCGCCTACGTACTTGTTAAAGCGTTTGAAGTTCTTCAGGCTTATTGGAATCTGTTTCCAAATCCTGCGTGCCCCCGAGGCCACTAGGAAGTAGAAGCGAATCGAAATAATTTGTGCAAAACCAAAGCGACCGTCAGCCACCGTATAGAGACCATTAATATTCATCATTAGTTGGCTACAGAATGGCTTGTTTTTACGTGCGGTCGGGTCAGCTCATCCAGTCCGATCTGTTCGCAGCGAGATACGCGCGTTGCACGTCAGTTGTTTGTATATTTTTCGAGGGGTAATTGCGACGACCGGCCCTGTTGTGTTGTGGTTTTGTCCAACCGAGCCAATAGCCGGGCCTTTTGCGGTTAGTACCGGTTTTCGTTTCCAGCTTCAGCGTCGGGGTGGATTTTCATGGCGGAACCTAGAAGTGCAGCGAGACGAGTTCGCGGCACCAAAGAAGACGGACTCCTCCTCTTTGTTGTGGGGAGTGGGCTAGGACAAGAGTTCGATCAACTCTTTCCGGTTCGTTTGTTTTGATCGTGAAGTGTTTATACTCCGCACACGAATCTGCAGTCCGTTGTTGTGGCGCTGTTTCACTTCCGTGTTCCGTACGTGGCTGCTTAGTATTTGGATGATATTTTTTTTGCTGTTTGAAAGAACCGTTACCGTTGAGAAGGGGTTTGGATTGGATGACTTCTGTACGGAACATATGTCTGCAAGATAGTAATGCGTTGGCTAACGGACGCTTGTTTTGATCGGGTACGAATAAAATGAAGCACTTTGGGCGCAATATAACAGACAGACGAGACTCCACGCGCAGCTCCAATAACTCCGCTTAGCTGGCGTCTAAGGTGTAGTCCAATTTTCCCACAGGAGAATTGGCAAAATCTCTCATTACATAATACCGCAGACACTAGCGTAGCAGAAGAATGATCACCTCACCGTTTTTGGGGCAGAGAGGGAAAGAAGTAATTGGAGTACCGTTTGGTTCGTTGTTGGGATTTTGGGGTGCCGAAATAAAACGACAAGCGTACATACTCAGTTCATGTGCCTCGTTCGAGCGAAATCGCGAAAACTACAAGGTTACCGGGGGCTAGACGACAACGTTGGTGTAATATAACGCCTCCGGCTCAAGTGTCCAATTGTGCACACGAATGGAGTGGGAGTGCGAACTCAGCTGTAGCTGTAGCATGCCACTCCCGGAGTTGAGCGTTTGTTGCTCCGCCGTATGGTTCTTGACGCTCTGGCAGACAGACCCGGTGTCCGGTAGCGGTCGCGTGTGTCATACGACACCACAAGACAACTTCCGTAACGGACTTATAAAGATCGTTTACGGGATTTTAAGTTCGCATTCACTAACGTCACCAGACGTTGTGAATCTCGACCTGGTACAGAACCTGAACCTCGCTTTTGCCGTTCGTTCTGTTCGTCTAGAACTAGCTGACACGCGTAGATCTCTGTTGAGCAGCACCGTGTTCTGTACACTCTTCGAAGGTCAACCGCGACAACTACCGAACGTCCAGTTAAGGCAAAACAAGCCGTGAACAATGCCATTCCATCGGGTTGCGTGTTGAAGGATAGCGGAGGTAATACTAGAGGCTGGTGGACTAGCTTTGGTGAACGTGTTCGCTTGCATAGTTGTAACGAATCGCCACCAGTAGGCGGTACCGGTCAGAACTCACGGCACAATTTATCAGGTATGCGGTGGTGGTACTGAGCTAGACAAATGCACGACAAACGCCAAGTTCTTAGTGCATGCTTAGTAGCAAAAGGGGGGTGGTAACACATGATCAAGCCCCTGACCCTGCTCTAGATTCTGGCGACACTGTGCTCCATTCCGTTGCGAATGTGCGACGTGTGGTCGATTAGACATGTCGCCGTAGAAATGTACTTTGCAAAGCAAATTATGAAACATCATTCCGTTACGGGTGTACCTGCAGAAGGTGGAAATAACGAATGTAGCAAACTGCATCGATCTAGCGAGTAAAACGAGTCAAGTTGGAAGTTGTCCAGTTAAAATGCCTTATGTGGACATTAGAAATTGTTTCTAGAATTTATATATATGGAGCAACAGTAGATAAACTTGCCAATTGCCGAGGAATAGCTGAAATCCCCCTCTCAAAGGTTTTTATAGGATTGTGTCAAAGCTATTTTTGCCACCTTGAAATGTCTATTTATAAAACAAAAAACCACAATCCAAACATTAGACGGTCACAGTAAAATATCTTGTTTTGAAAAATCCCAAACAGGTTCCGGTTTTTGTTTCTTCCCAATCCGAATACAAATCGCTAGAAAATCCCATTGTGTGTAAACTACCTCGAAAAAATCCCTACCCTATGGTTTAACAGCTTGAAATTCCAGCTATAATCAATACTGGAACGCAAACAACTAAAAACAACAACGCATTAAAATAATTTCCCATTGGGTGATGTACATGACCGATCATGGACGACTTTGAGTCGTCGTCGGCGTCGAAACGCTTACACATTATAAACGTCCAAAATATTGCTCAATGTTTCCTGCAACAACTTTCAATGAGCTGATGTTTTGAAACACTCTTACACGATTTGCACAAAACACCTTAAATGACGCAAAGATCTAAACGTGCCTTTTCCTTAGGGTGGGCATTGTTTCGCTAGAACGGCATGTTCCAGCCGTACGCTTTGGTGCAAATCAAAACGGAAAGCGATCATTTGTTGACACATTCGAGCGCGCACCGCAAATAATTTTGCGTAATTACCAACGAATGCGCGCATGAGTTAGAATCACTCTGGCCGCGTATCAGCTCTAAAGTAGGGGAGAAAAAAATTCCCCGAAACGGTTCACTTCCCTCCTAATTCTTCGATCATGCCGCGCCATGTCTCGATTCATTCAATGGTTTGCCAATCACAATTGACTATCAATCGAAGAATCTATTAAGTTATTGTCAAAACAATTTGTCGATTTGCAAGCACAATGGGTCAAAGGTACAGTGGGTGTTGATTGTTCATTTGGTGTTGATTTGCGGTAGTGCCAATGTGCGATCTTTTGCGTTCAGAACCCCGGAACCAAGGAACTCTGGACGGCCCTAGAGACGTAATCGAAGACGTACTCCGTTGATTAGGAACAGTGTGGTGGTGGCCCCTTCAGTGTCGAAGGTTACGAAGAACAAAATAAAGGTTAACAGCAATTCGAGGTGTCTCAACATTGCCCGTTTTGCTTGATTCATGTCGATAGGACGCCTTGCTAAAATGTGAGCTTATGTAAGAATGGGCGGAAGTTTATTTATTTGCGCCGAAAGTAGCAGTACTGCTGATAAGATATGAAGACATTTCGATTCAAAAGCGGGAGGATTATTAGCTTTGAAGGGGGTTTATAAATTTTAACGGATACTGGTTACGAGGGAGATACTGCTAACTGACACCTTTCGTTTATACAAGAAGAATATTTTTTTGGGACGGAAGTTGGAGAGGAATTTCATTGATAAGTCTATACAGTGCGCAGTTGTTTTGGTTGATTTTTTTCCATCATGAGTTCTTTCCGATGCATTTTGTGACGACTTTCAGCATGCTGTTTCAACATCAAGCAAACAAAGACTATCGTCCCTTCTTCCCTTTTTGTGTTCCAAGGGAAGAATCTACTTTCGATCGGTACGCGCCCCGACTCAAGGTTCGATGCTCATCCATCTTAAGATCATTACCCTCGTTTATGGTGCGCTCATGGCTCAATTATGTTTCTGGGCCGATGCTCAGCACATTCGAAAGCCAGCATCATTGGGTGTCTTTCGGAGCCGAGATACTCACGAGTGTTCGGATACATCGAGGACGCTTAAGGAAGACTCGCAAGGGTAGGGGATTGCGTTTCCCACTCGCCGAACAGTCAGTGACGACTGCAGCACCATTGGAACTTCCATGATTGTTGCATGAGTCAGCTTCGAGGTTCGAGAGCGAGACAGATGCAAGGGATTACTTTCGTCTCTCGGGTGAGTACTGACGGCGATCATTCCCCATAGCTTGAGATACACGCGTGCACACACACACATGCACAACCCAACCAGTCAGCTCGCGCAGATTCCAGGGGCATTTTTGTTGAAGGCTTTCCGGCGGTTCGGTCATCGGGGAACTCCAACTGGTTGCTTGAAACCCCTCTACTGTTACGGTTTGCTGTTGCTGCCTCAGCTACTGTGCCAGCCCAGCATCGACTACCACAGCGACGACGACGACGACTGTTTACGGTCGGTTAGTTTCTTCGGTTAAAACTAGCGGTCTGTCGATGCTCGCAAACCAGTCCCCGACCAAATGTGCCTCTGAGCGGAGCGTATAGCGTACAACACATTGCGTACCGCACCATCGCGCTGTGCGTGCCTTTTTGCGTAGATCTGTGCATATGTGTTCTGTGCGTTGCCGTGTGCGTATCCGTGAGTGCGTGTGTGCGTGTGAATGTCTGCTAAGCAAATGTCATCAGCTGTTGACGCTACCACCGACGAGGCAAATGAGGCGGACGCAGCTCTAAGCGGGACTATCTTATCGCACTAAAGTGTAACGCTACGGCGACTCTAGCAGGCGAGTTGCAGCGTGGTTTTTTTTGTTGTTGCAAAGGGTTGCAAATGGTGGTTGTGCAGAAGTTAGCCCCGGGCAAATTTCTTTGTTGCAAAGCAGTGGGGTGAAGTTTCGAGGTTTCCGAAGCTAGGAGAAAAAAAGCAAATATCTCTACGTACGCGACCTGACAAAGGAGGTCGAACACAGTGGACGGATGGCGGTTGTGATCGTGCGCGATCGTACAACGGTGGACCGGAAGGAAGATTGGTGAAACTATCGAACCCCGATCGCAGCACAAGCGCGAACGGTGGTTCGCCATTGTCTTTTCGGTAGACGGGTGAGTTGAACCGTTTTTGCAAACAGTTTACAGTAGTGGGCATCCATTTGCAAACCACCTTCGAGTGTTACACGCGTGGCGCCAGTGCCTAGTAACGCATACTAAGTGTGGTTGTGTTACCTGTGCTAGCGGAACATCTTACGAACGATCGTTGGTAGTGGTTCATCATCAGCTAGCTAACGGATGGTGTACGAGTCTGTGTGTGTGTGTGTTTGTGAGGTGCAAAAAAATAAACCTCCGTTCTTCTTGCAACCAACCACGCAGCGTTAGAACAGCTGCAGAGCAATCGCTTTGGTACGCGTCCAAAGCGGTACGATCTTATCGATAGTAGTACTGCAGCACAGTCTGGGCGTTTGTTTGCCCCGTTACAAAGTTCTGCCACGGGCACACACGGGTTGCAGTTGGCGATGAAGAAACGCGCCGCCGAGAAGGTCCCCCCGAGACCGCACCATCAGCACCATCAGCACTGGAAGAACAGCTGATTCGCGATCACTCAGCCACGGATTGCGTCTTCTTGAGTGTTGCAGTTCTGTATCCGTTTTGTGTTGCCTGCTTCCTGCCTACTGATCGATGGCAGCCATTTCGGTTTTTTGTTTTAGCCAACGGAACACAAACGAACAGTAGGGGTGTGGTGGTGAAATAGCACCTTTGACCCAGCACACAACACACACTCACAAACTTTTTGGAGGCGAACCTGAAAGAAGTTCCCGGAGTGTTTTTGGTTGGGACTTTTTTTTGCTAACGCCGAAAAAAACCCAACGCTCCAAGGACTGTGCCACTAGCCAGAGCCACACATCATCGTCAGCAACCGTTGACATATCGCAGCATACACACACATACACACCAGCGGCAAGTGAAGTCAGCGCGTGTAACTGGAAGCGAACGTGGCACTGACGGTTGGAGCGGCACAATCTTGCACTTCACGATGGAGGAGGTATATCTGTATCTCTACATGGAAAGGTAATGATGATCGACAACACTTCACGGTCGTAGTACCGCTTACCACCTCAGTGCACTACTGCACACTCCACACTGCAGTGGTCAGCCACCAATGGGGATCTCCTCCACTGGACTGGCACGTGTCCACAGTGGAGTAGAAGTAGTGTGGTTTGTGGTGGTAATTATGCAATTAGTTAATCGAGGCCGCGTACGGTTGGGGGTTGCAGACAATGCACGACACTTGTACGAATACTGATTCATTGGAGTTCCTATTTAATGACAACAAAAAAAGAATCTCAGTGCAGAATAGTTCAAGAGGCATCCGGCTTATGGAAGATGCATTGGTGCTGCATTGCAGAGCCACAACTCACACACCTCAGGTTGAAGTGTGATCTAGCTGACGAATCGTTCTAAAATTGGCCATTTGTAAAGGGTGCTTCTGTTTGAACAATTTTGAAGAGGTTTATCGAGAAAGGAGGTTACTCTCTTCTATCTCCGTGGAGCACTTGAGGTGTGCTGAGGTGGTCTGCAATATCTTGAAGGTGTTAATTGCCCACTAAGCCGAATGGTTGGTATGTTTCATCCTATGCACCGACCGTATTTGCTAGAAGAGGAAGCAATGGAATGGGGAACTTATCTGCTGATTTCCAAGCCGGGTGGTTGAGTCATAAAACTTTAATATAGCTCTGTTCAGTTTCGTGGCGTTTTTTTTGCTTCCATAATTGATAAAAGGCTAATTGACCTAGCCATGTGAGTGGAAACGACCGAATGGTGGACGATTGATGATCGCATGGAATTGCTAGAACAGATCGCGCATGTAATTGTACAACTGATCTATCCATCGAGGTCTTTGGGACGGAAGAGAAGGGAATGGTAATGTTTCTTTAACAACATGTTTTTGTTTGCTGTAATCAGGTCATTAGTCAGACAAATGAAGCTTCTTGGTAACTTCCCGAACCCCTTCCCAAAGTCGTATCTGCGATGCAGTTTTTTGGTGCCTGTTTGATCAATGAGTCATTTCAGGAGCATAATAATTTCCTTCCTTCATATACAAAATCAACGAAATTCAGTTTGATTCACTTTCTTCAGAGTATTATTGGGGGTTTGTGTTCACAAAGTTCACGCTTTCGCAAGACGCGGCTTCACTGTATGGATGTTTTGGCCCAGCTACATAAACATTCGATGACTGACGTCATGGAATCGATCGTTGTATGTTGACCATTGTGCGTTACATTATGAAGGGAGGGAAGTAACACACAAACCCGCACATGCACATCTGGCAAAAGGCCTTGATGCGAACCATTGGACTTATCCCGCTTGTCCCGGGGAGTTTCCGTTCGTTTCGTTGCCCAATGATTCAACACGCCAGGCTCAATAAGAGAGAGGCAGAGAGGAGGGAGAGAGAGGGGGTATTTATTTCGTCAATCGTTTAAAGCAACAATTGATGGCTTGATGGGACTTACCCTTGTGTATTCATCTTGTTGCAAATATATTGCATAATTTCCAAAAATTGACGGTTCCAGCAGGAGAAAGTGTATGCGATTCTTTGAGCAAGCGGTTGAGATCCCTATTCGACGTTTGAAGGAGCGTTTTGAATTCGCCAAACTATCAAACTTCATGTTTTGACGTATGAAGCTTCGATCGTTACTAGCCGTTCGTGAAGAAACAGAGGAGGTGATGGAAAACTTTTGATCGCAACTTCTCTCAATTAAGATCCATGTGAGGTTCCTAATGATAAAGTCGTGCGAGATGATCGGTATCACATTTTACCACACTAATCAGAGACGGTTTGATATGGCGAATCTTCCGAGCAGTTTCTAAAAGCAGCAGCGAAAAGTCATGATGATCTAATATTTCCAAGAAATTAGACACCGCCAGTCGGCGAGACGGGTTTGCTGTTTGCGCAGTGCATTAATCAAATAATTTAACATTCGGACCGCGAAACCCATCGAAACAGGTGTAGTCGATTGGGAAAGATAAAACGGGATTTGTGTTCTTCCTGTGGTGTTTTGCTAGCACACCGTGATACGATACATCGATGATAATACGGGCTGATATGGTGGAAAACAATCGCTCAGCCAGCCGGACAATGCATTTCGTTTGTCTGGCAAAATGGTGTTTTTTGTTTTGTTTTCTTTGATTAAGTTTTTTTCTCTCTCTATTTCGTATTGTCTATAACGTGCGGCTGCGGTCTTAATGGAAAGAACTTACCTTTGATCAATGATTAACATCGGGGAGTCACTGTACCGCGTGCTAAGTGGATCGGATGGGAACATGCCGCCAGAGTGACGGGCCCCCAAAGCGGAGGAAAAAAAATTGTTTTCCATCCGTTACTGGAGCACTAGTTCGTGGTTAGCTGGTTGTTTGTTTGCTTGGTAAAGGTTGCTGATAAATTTGTTTTTGTTTGTCATGCCATTTCCAATGCCCAACCAGTGCTGCAGTTGGCCACTCCGATCGTTACATGTCAAATAGCAACAGGCGCAGAACAGATGTTCGAATCCTTCTGCCTGCTTCAGATAGCTCACAAATGAGTTCCTCACGAGGGTATACAACAGATGTTAGCGTTATTGTTTATCGTCCTGCGATTTGCGTCCGTAAAGTGCTTATGTACGATAGCTACGCATGATCGACCGAACGATCTGCAATGTTCCGAATTCCTATCCAATTTAGCGGCCTTCGAATGGTCGATGCGCTAAATGTACTGTTTTTTCATCCTGTTAGAATTGAACGAATTAAAATGTTCGCTTAAATAATGATTATAACTGCGGACAGATCGTTNTAGCTACGCATGATCGACCGAACGATCTGCAATGTTCCGAATTCCTATCCAATTTAGCGGCCTTCGAATGGTCGATGCGCTAAATGTACTGTTTTTTCATCCTGTTAGAATTGAACGAATTAAAATGTTCGCTTAAATAATGATTATAACTGCGCACAGATCGTTATCTTTCCCAAATTCATAATGCGTTTTTTATTGTGATTCATTAGATAGATAGATGTTGATGAAAACATACCAGGAAGAGAGCATGCGAGAACTGCTAACAGGAACTTTTTGCATTGAATTTCTCACGACTCTGGTAAAATAAAAAATCCCGAGGCCATGTCGGAGGACAAAAAAAATACTCCAGAAGTTCATTTAAAAAGGAAACGAAACGAATGGGAATTTTAATTTTGACAAAAAGGGTTGATTAATTTAGGGAATGAAATGGACAATGAGACAAAACGAACAGAAGGATCGAGTTAGTATGGTGGGAAGTCTCTTAATTCAAAAACGAGAGGGAGAAACAAATTAACTGTCTGTATATACATTTCCTTGGAAATATTGTGTTGATGGTGATAAGAAAGATTCATTGAGGCTATCAATTGAATTCCCCAAGAATTAATCCCTTTTCCGTTACGGATGCCCTCTGATAAGTAGAAAATTCTTATCAGTTTCTAGGTATATCTAAGTTTAAGGTGAATTTCTGCAAACTAACCTCATAATAATGAAGTTTCGTAGGAAAAATGCACATCCACATGAGTAAGGTAAAACTGGCTTGTTTATATGAGACAAGATACGGGATTTAACATTCGAATTGGTAACTATTTCACGCCACCCGACCCGTGACATCAGCAGCACAAGGGCCAAGAGCAAAACATGTTTTCCATCTTGTCTCGCTAATGTTTGCTTTCTTCATCCGAGGATTGTGAAGGCTCAGAGTGTTCTGATTTCGCAACAAGTGTAGTATAGAAACTTGGTTACGACGTCAGTAGGGCGTAAACAATACGTAAAGGTAGAGTTTGAGGGGCATTGTATTCCGCACGTCTTGATCAGTTCCCGATGGCGTCATTGTCCGATGCGTCTTGCTGCTTCCGTTATCTTGGTTTGTTGCCGTGGGACCAAGGTTTTTTCATGAATGAATTGTTGAGGGAGACACCTATGACCACCGCCTCACAGCCTGATTAAGGCAGGAGGGTTCGAGAGCACGAGTTGAAGGAAATCGGTGTTGAGTTATCAAATTTATAGCGCAACGTACAATGGCTTACACTTCGCGGTATATTTTGATCAGTTCCAGCCTGGAGTATCTCATTGGAAGTTTTTCATGCTACGGTTTCAGTTAAATTGTTAGGAAAAGTTGATTAGAGGTGTTAGGATGGAGAAGCAAGTCTGTCACACCTCAGACAACCTGTCTCAGGGATACACAGTACATTGCACTTGTCATTGAGGTTTACAATGCAAATTAGTACCAATATTGCTTCCGAATGGCGAACTAGTGACGAACCGCTTTGGAACCGTTCTTCCGCATGCCCATTGACACCGGAGGACTTGGTGACTTGGGTGCGCGATTAGAGCCGCCGTACTTCATTTGCATCGTCCAATAAGCAAAACTATGCTGTGCGATCGGTCCCTTCCACACTTCCTACATCGTAAAAGAAGACGATAATTAGCGTGTTGGTTTCCCCGAACTCAACGTCCCAGTAGACGACTGAGCAAATAGTGCATTCGCAATCGGCAATGGCCAATATAATAGCAAACAGCTCAGCGCGATCGTATCGGGTGGTATCTCCCGGTTGCTCAATGTTAACATCGTATTGATATATTTGTTACCACACGGCCATACCAAGGCCCAGAGTTGGCTACTAGGGTGAGTCAGTTCGCAAGCAAAACGGAAGATTTCTTCGATCCCGTATCAAGCGCCTCCAGTGACTGATGGGACTCGGTTCTGCTTACCGGATGTCACACATGTGTACGCGTATATCGAGCATCGAGGCTACTACTACTGCTAGTGTCATCATGCTCGGGTTGGTTGTGCCACATCGTTCACAAAACGTGCCCACAATTACTAAGCTCCACGTTATGCCAAGGTTAGACCATGCCGATCGGCATTGTACTGTTGGGCCACCGTTCGTTAGAAGAAGAAATGAATCCAAAGTGCACGGATGACGTTTTGCAGGGTTTATTGCGACTTGCGACCTCGCGTAAAAATTGCGCCTGTCCAGCACACGTCCACGTTCCAAAACGATAAGCGACGTCTGTCCGGAAGACATCATTTCCTGTTGGGAGGGTGAGGCGATCAGCGATTGGAGGAACTGTAGAAGATCGGTGATATCTCTTTATCTAAGGTTAAACCTTAATTAGATTTTTGTTTTGCTTCAAGAAAGTGGCAACATGGTGTCCCTTTACTTGGGTCTGGAAGGTGGTTGGCGGTTTACCAAGCGATTTACCGTATGCATAATGCAGTTCTCGACGGTGCAGCACCCGTGGGCTTGGATAACCGGTTCCGATCGACCTTGAATAAGCTTTTTCGTATCGATCGGTTATGTTTCGAACAGGGTTGGTTGTCCCTGCTTTGTCTGTGGCCGCCGTTGCACTTGAACTTTCTGTCCGAAGACCCGTGTGTCTTACCTGAGGGGTTATGCGCCACTTCGAGATGGATACATACTTTGTACAACCCCTACCGGTTGCTTGTGGGAGACGCGTGTTTCTGGGTGGAACTGTCTAGTCATACACGCTGCGGGTCGATACCGACCAATTCCAGTTCGGACTGGAGTCAAACCTCTAGAGAGAGAGCCTCCCCCTGGTTGCTTCTGCATCTTTTATGACTCACAAAGAGTCAGGTGAACCTCTGTATGTGTTGAGTTCCGTTTCTATTGTTTTCCGCACACTAAGAGAAACAACCGGGCGGAAAGTTCCGTTTCGGCATCCGCCGGTTTTTTTTGTGTGTTCGAGACCTGCCAGCTGGGAAAGCAGCAGTGACGTTTTTGGATCGTCATATTCGTACGCCAACCCCTTTCGGTGTGTTCGATGTGCGTGTGACGTCAGTGGCGCAATAGTATACGCACCACCAGTGTACGTATGGAGGCATGGAGCTAACCCCCGGTTTGAATGCGACGGTTTGCATGTATGCGCGTTGTTTTTGTGCTCCAACGCAGTCGTAGTTGATGGTGATTGTACGCGATCTCGCGACGCAGCTCATATAAAAATCGAACCGCCGACGACGATCCGAAGCAAGTCGAGTACGAACCGTCGCATCTAGCGGACACACGCGAAGCGCAAGAGCTCTAAAGGCTAGCGAGAAAGCATTACGTACGCGCCCTCGATAAGTGTATTTCAAGCGACGATTGTGCAGCAAGGCTAGGGAATCAAAAAAACAAACAAAACCAAACTAAAGCGGTCACATACAAACATACCTACGGCGGACCGAATCGAAGCATAAAGATAGTGTAGTGTCGAGAAACGAGTGTTTTCGGGGTGATATTTCGGGCTGATATATTCGGTTACTTTGCAGTAGTTAAATTGTTGGCTTCTGTTGTGCCGCTGACAGCAATATCACCTCTCAGTACCAGTGACATTAGCAAAGGACAAATCGTTTTAAAAACGGTTGCTGCAGTTTAAGGATACGCGCCATCGTACAAATACACACACACACACACTCACCGATTGGGCGTGTGTATGTGCGGCCCTTTGCGAAGGCTTCCGAACGTGTATACGGCGGGAAGGTTATCGCCGTACGGTACAAAAGGCGCTTGATTGTACGGCCAACCCGGCAGTGTGTAACGTGTGAGTGCTCTGGGAGCGTAGCCACGGTAGAACACGCAGCAAGCAGGATCCTTTGTCCAGGACGAACATTTTGGGTTGTGTGTGAGAGAGAGTGCGTGTCTGTTCCTTACGAAGAATCTGTGTATGAGTGTGGCTGCCTTTTTTTGACCAAACGCAAGCCAAAAGCGCAGCAAAACAGTTGCTTTTTGGGGAAGGAAAGTGACACAGAAGGAGTGAAATAACAAAGTGCAACCAGAAAATGTTCTTCAGCTGAGAGGGTAACGCGTCTAGATCGTTTGTATAATGATCGCATCAGCATAAAGGCAAACACACGTCTAGTCTTTGGTTTGAGAAACAACCACATTGTTGGCTGTGCAGAAGAGTGACGCGGTCGTGAAGGGAAATTAGAAACTACAAGTTTTTACACCGGGACAAAACCCCTGTGAACTGTCTGTGATAAGAAGTGGAGAATTGTGTTTCCCTTTTACAAAACGGAAAACGATCGTTTGTGGGGTTGCTTTTTTTATTCAAAAAAACTGCAACCAAGACCCCGACGCGAAACAGAACCCAACGTCGGTAGTTCAGTAGCAAAACCGACGCGCCAAGATTAACGAGTTCAGGAAAATGGTTGGAAGCAACGGTACCCTAATGACGATGCGTCTCGTCCGCAGTAAGCTGAGAAAGCGNAACTGCAACCAAGACCCCGACGCGAAACAGAACCCAACGTCGGTAGTTCAGTAGCAAAACCGACGCGCCAAGATTAACGAGTTCAGGAAAATGGTTGGAAGCAACGGTACCCTAATGACGATGCGTCTCGTCCGCAGTAAGCTGAGAAAGCGGGAAGAGTCATCGACGGTAAGCCCGGTGACGGCGAACAACGTGGAGGCGGCAACACACCACCATCATCATCACCCATTCAGTAACCATCAGCTGCATCACAACGGAACCAGCCATCCTCAGCAGCAGCAAAACCATAGTAGCAGTAATCACCACCACAACCAGCAGAATGGCGGCAGCAGTCCGGAAACAGGCTACTCCGTACCAACGCCGATAGCCTTCCGACAGAGTCCGTCTACTGTCTGGGTCTTTCCACCGTTACCACCGCAACCGAACATCTACAACGCCAGTAGTCAGGTGAGCGATTATTCTGCTTACAAATATTCAATCTTTGATTTAAGTTTTGTATGTGCCCACACACACGCACACGCGAGATCAGCTTCATCCTTTCCAGGTTTTGAAGCGAACCTTTAAGACCTTGAACTTCTTCGATTTTTTTTCATACAAGTTGAACATTCAACGTTCAGTTCAGTGCTCCCGTCCCAAGTCCGATCAGTGACCGGACGCAATTGAGTGCAGCAGCTGGACCGTCGTGACGCTTCTTTCAACCCCCCGGACAACAAACCCGATTGTTGCTCACTTATTCTGCATTTACAAAAAAAAGGGTGGAAGCAACCGAAGAGAGCATTGTCCTTATGGGCGGTGATGTACCAAATCGGAAGCAAGAATGAACCGTATAAAAGAGCAAACGGAAAACCAAAACCGAAACCGAACTGGGAATGGAAGAAAAAAGCCCACCATCAAAGCAGTTGGAGTGTGTAAAACTACAAAAAGAAGTGCAGACAGTTTTCGGTGTTCCGTTTTTCAAGGTGTTTTTTTGCGGATGCTTCCGGTTGAACTCATTTTTGTCTTCATTTCTGGTCCAGTAATCGATTGGTAAAACGAAATAATCAGTGTGTAAGGAAATGTTTGTCTCGACGTGTGTGTGTGTGCACAGAAAGGTTACTCAAGAAATGAGCTTTCATTATTAGGGCTCCTCTTCAATGCAACTAAAAGGGTTTCTTCCATTTGTACTAATATGTGTCTTTGTTTCTCTTTTTGTTATTCCTTCTACTAAACAGGACGCGTTAGTACATAACGAGAAGACCGGCTTCAAGGGACTGAAACGTCAGCTGTCCGGTCGGTTCAAGCGTTTGGTATCGCGGAAAGCGCACGAACCTGCCCCAGTCATACCGCCCGAGCTGAAACCGCAGCTCAAGACGATCTACGTGTATTAATCATAATGATTTCCAAACGGTTAGAAGCTAAGCATCGTCGTAGGTCGCACGGTGCACAAAGTGTATGCTAAGCTAGCCAGAACATGGACAGGGGAAACCGCCCTATGTACTGTCTGGTGACACAAGGGCGAAACCTTAGATAGTTCTGCAAGCTAACGCTATAGCTAGATTTCCATTCCTACTGGGTGCGTGTGCTAGAACTGTTTCGTTAATGTTCTACGCAAGAAGAAAACGTTACTCTTCAACACACACACACACACACGTTCGCTTACGAGTCAGTTATGCTCCTCATCACCACCTATCGAGAGTATTCGAAAACGATACGAGATGTATCGGAAGAGGCGCTAGTAGGGCTTAACGTAATTTAATTTATTATCTTTTTTCCTGGTGCACAAACGCCTCCAACACACTATTACTACCATCCCAAAACCACGCTAAACAAAAAAAAACAGGACAGAAGTGAATTTATTCACTATAACAAAAAAAACTCAAATCTTTTTTAGTACACACGACAGAGCCATTCCTGGCATAGGAATTAAAGCACACTAACCACCAACAAAGCGAAGGAACTAGTTGGGGAAGGCAAAACATGAAAAGGGATTTGTAGGTGCGTGCGAATTTCGCGTTGAGGTGCAGTTGCAGTTGTGCAGCGTGAAATTTAAACTATCTTTATTTGTGATCGTTTTTTTCTCGGTGCTAAATGAAAGTTTTATGTTTTTTTTCTCTCCTAATTAATATACTTAAGTTTCCATTCCAAACCCACCCCCCGTCCTGTGATCGACACAGTTTGTCCATATAAACGTATAACAGAAGTAATAGTTGGCATACATTTTTGAAGAAGCAAACTAAAGTTAACGCGTATTAGTATTTGTGGTGATTTGTTTTTTAGTACATGCGGCCAACTGCAGCAACGCCCTGATGTTTAGAACATTCCAGCCCTAGAAGCTACGCACTTTTCTGTTTTTCAAACAACTACCCATATCCACGGCACGTCGATCCGATTTTGTTTTTAGTACATCTGAAGTTCTCCTGAATCCTTGTTTTATCCAAAATTGGTATCAAATGTAATTAATATTACGATTAGTAAACATTAGAAGAGAAGACTGACACGGCAAAAAATAGCAAGCACAATGATAAGTAGATCCAAACACACACACGCACACAGAAACACTTTCCCGAACTGTGAAAGCCGACCAACTTTCCCCACGGTGTGTGTAGTGTGGATTCGGAAGGATCTTTCACACTATCGGAGCGATGTGCAATGGCGAAGGAATGGAAGATAGGGATTAGTAGTTAGACAAAGTTAAACAAAGACAGACAAAGGAGAGTAAAAAGAAAAGAAACAAAAACAGGCTAGCAAAACTCACACAGAAAAAAAAGAAATAGTATTAGTATGTACAATTTATTCCGGATTTAGAAGAAGCATGTAGACTATATTGGACGACCAATGCCTAACCTTCACTGTGCTATGCGTTTTAATGATATGTGTTGGCGTGGGCCAAAACCAACCACCGCAAAGTCTGTCTTTGCGGTGGTGCGGGGAAGGTTTACTTAGTGCCCGCGTGACGATTCGATAAGGAAGAATGTAAAGGAGAAGGATTCGCGAATGTTGATGCCACGGACGCATATACGCACACGGACACAGAGACAAGGGGATCGGAGTTTATATTTCTTTTAATTGGACGCGTTGACGGTTGCATTATTAGTGCTGATTCCTTCGAATCTCTAGAAATGTAATGACAGTTACAAAAAGATCCTTGCTGTTTGCATAAGCGAATAATTTATGCGTGTGCGTGTGCGGTTGTGCGCATTTTAGGGAATCTGGCCCCGGTTTCGTTTTGCTATTTTGTTTTAAATCTTAGGACAGTGCTATTGTAAAAGTAGAAACGTGAGAGAGATAGAGAAAGGCGAGAGAAAAAAGCTCACTCACATTGAGTGCACATGATAAACAATTAAAAAAAAAAGTAGATAAGGATGGAGAAGAGAAATAATTAAACAATGATATGGATCGATTACTTCGACAGAGCACACACAAAAACACACACAATATACACCCTAACGATGCGACCATTTTGGGCAGGTGCGAAATTCCCGGTGCCGATTCAGCGAAACAGGCGAAAATTGTATTTTTTAGTGTTTTAGTGAAAAGCGTTGCGGTGCGATAATGTGACAGCAGTATACAAAATGGTAGTAGGATCCGTATGGTATGAGCTGGGGAGAGTGGATCCCAGCCGGGGTGGCATTAGTGTTGCGATGATAACAAGTTTGTGGAGTGATGATGATTACCTAACGTTGTAAGTGATGATAATTATAATTTAAAATATACAAAAAACTACAAATTACGAAAAGAGAAAAAAAACTATCAGCTGTGTTCTTGATTTTTGGTGGTGTTTTGCCTGATGCATCCGAAATGTGTTGATCTTTCGTTTCGCAGATGTGTAACGCAAGCGTGTAATTAAAATGAAAACGATTTCTGCTATTGTGTCACGACTTGCTTGATGACTTATCAACATTTAATGAATAGATGTTTGATTAAAATTGAATAAAAAGTGGTATGATAATTAAAGCGTAATAAAACTAACAAGGAATCCCTTTTCTACGTTCGCTGCATATCCAAAATTAATTTGAATTTTTCACATCATTTCACTATCTTGAGAAAAGTTTCAATATGAAATGTTTCATGAAATGAAATTTTATTTATTAAATCCGTATAACAAACAGGAGGTACTGTGCATGCTGGTAGATGTCGCTTTATTAGCTTAGACACAAACCAGTTCAATAGCTGAGTGATCAACCGGAGCATGGGGTTGCAATAGATGCCAATGCGCACAGAGTTCCATTTTTTCCCACCACGCGGCACGCTAATCGGTTGAATGATTATGTTGTTCAAAATGATCGTTAGAATGAGTTCTCTCGTCCAATAAAATACAATTAGGGTTTTACAGATTTACTTTAAATTCAAATAATAATTAAAACTAATAATATAATAAATATTATTAATATTTAAATTTATAAAACGACAATCAAAGATTTACGTTTATAAGATTACTATTTTCTTTGACAGTTGGTATCAAATAATTATTAAAAAAGATTATGTAACATAGTTCTACTAAGCTAGTAGAAAGAAAACATAGTAAACTTAACTAGAATATCCTTTCACACACACGAAACAATCTTCCCATTAGAGCGATGTCTCCACAACGCTCGTTCCACTTCTATGGACGCTCAACGACCCGGATAGGGATCGATCCTTTAAATGCGACAACGCGCGGGAAAGAAAATTATATGTGTTTAGGGTTTATTAAGTTAGAAGTCAACTACATATGCCCGGGAACTGCCTGAAAGGTGAACCGTTCGTACCGTAACCTTACACGATCAAACCCTGGACGTGCAGGAAGATCTAAATTACCGATAATGAGCTGACTCTCTCTCTTTTTCTCTCTTTCCCTCTTTCTTGCTGATCATGTCTTTAGCAGCAGCAGTAGACTTGGCTGTTTTAAGTCGCTCTCGGCATACCCGCCCGTTGCTTCGATCGCATAGTTAAAGACGCAGAACGTGCAGAAGCTACGGCGTGTCGAACATTGGCCGATCCGATGGACCGATAGCTTTTCTCACTGTGCTACAATTTTCACCAAGAAAATCGACCAAAGAAGGCACGAACGTCGGCGAGTGGGATAGAAACACTGGCTAACAGCAAGAGGGAAAGCGCGAAAACGGACAGAGGACAGTAGTTCCTATCGGCCGATCTGTGAATTGGCTGGGAAGTAGGAAACCCACTGCCATGGTTAGCATCTCGTGGCGACGGTTCGTTATGCTAATGGGTATTATCAGTTTGTGCACGGCTTACCAACTCATTAGCTCCTTGCCGAGTGGGTCGGGCATGGTAACATATCGGCGGCCATCTTGCAGCTAGTTGTAAGCTAGTGACGGATCGTTTCCTTCGGGGCGTTTGCTGCCGCTGGCCCGATGGTAATCATGTCAAGTAGATCCTACTTACTGGATCCGTAGCTTGGATCGGTTTCGCTAGCCTTGCTTAGCTGCTGACCCGAAGCCGGTCCGGATGTTGACGCGATTAAGGGCAAGCGCAATTGTAGATCTACTGCACATTTGTTTGTTGTTATGCCAATGATCGACATGGCGGATTTTAAATGACAGCCGATGACGAATATGGCGAACGTAGTGCTAATGCACTACCAATACTAATGTTAAATTGTTGATAATTTATACATTGATTACTTTTACATTTGATTTAATAGTTTTTATTTATAATATGTATTACTTCATTTGAAATTGGGTAATAGGGTAATAATTAATTTTTCACTAAAAGACAAAAATAAATAAATACTTGTCAAATATGTTGTAAAAAGTACAACAAAGAAAAGTCGAAAAAGGTTGCTTTTGAAATTCCTTATTGACGAAAGTCAGAGAGTAGAAATGAAGAACAGTAAAAATAAACAAAATATTGTACACGATAGGAATGAATATCAAATCCCATCTGGAGCGAAAGACGAAGGTCTGACTATTCTGCCTGACTATTATAAAGCCAGAAACGACAGACCAAGACCACTCGAAATTGTAGTAAATGTCTTGTTGTGCACAATTTCAAAAGTTTATAAATTTTGATAAGAGTTAAAGAGAAGATATTTGCAAAGAGTTATGCTACGAGTAACACAAACTTCACGATTAATACCAAGCCTGTACAAAGTGCTTCACTTTGCAAAAAAAAAAATACGAAACCAAACACCTTGCAAATAATTTTTTGACACAATTTTGCACAATTAAGAATACTTTCCCATTTGTTCGCACTTATCCGCAATCGTACTAACTTTCCACCAACCATCAGCGGTAGCATGGAAACACACACAAAAGTTGGACAATTAATTTAGCATTTTGCGCTTTGATGCGAAATAAAACAAAAACGTGGCGACCGCGCATTCAAAGGAAGTGCCGAAAGATCATTTAGGTCGCCGAATCTCCACGGGGCAGGTTGGTTGGTTGGCAGCAGGCGCGCACGTTCTTTTGGGACTTCATTTATCTTGCCAAACCCGATCACGCGCTCTCACACGCTGGCAGTTGTTTTAGTGGCTCGATGGGCGGATCAGTTCCAGTGGACTCGAGCACTTGTGGACTCGATCTCAGAGCACGACGACGATCCGTTTGTGCGACGATTAGTGGTCGTTCTGCGGGAAGTGTTTGCATTTTTGGGGCGAGTGTTGTGCTTTTTTTATTTTGGTTTATTCCGATTTCGACTTTCGGCCTCAACGCGAAAGAGAGAGACAGAGAAATGAAGAAAAAATAATCGTTAGCATTGCCACCATCATCGCAAGCCGCAGTGGAAACGCATCGTCACGCTCTGCTTTCATCCGCGGACATTTGGCGGAATGGGCGGATTCGTTGTTAGTTCTGTCGATCGAGTTGGTTCGAGGCTGTTTTGCTGTTCTTGTCCGTAAGCTCACCTTCCACGTGGTTGCGGTACGGTGGCAATGGGTGTGAGCAGTGTGCTCCACTGAAGGGGAGAGCAGATTTAAGTTTGTTGTAAAGTGAATTCAAATGCACCGTGCACCGATTGTGGAGGCTGCATCGCAAGACCGTAGACTGCATGACGACAACTTTCACCCTGCTTCGGTTCAACGGTGGGCCATTCTCACGTGGTGCAAAAGTCAAACAGGATGTGAAATTATTAAGCAAAATATTGATCTTGATTTATTGTGTTTTGATTCATGTATGAGTACTTATTAGTATTTATAAGGATTCAAACTTAAGTGTTATAATATATAAAAATGGGCAGCTTAATCTCATCGGCGAACTTCTGAAATATTATGTTATGTTATACAAGGTTTCTAGCTGGAATCTTTGATATTGAGAACTCTAGGAATCCAGAAATTATGTATTTGGTGGGACCAAGTAGAAACCATATACTATGAGCTATATCAGCAAAAATTACATGGATAACATTGCCGCTACTCGGAAGTAGTTGTTATTTTTAATACCAGCTATTTTTAATATATAGAAGGAGGATCTCCTTTTTATTTATTTCAACATTTACTAAAATAACTTTAAAGCTTTTATGAGGTTAAAAATAATTTTTAATTAAGTTTCCTTATTTAGAGTTCTTATAATTTCAAAACAGAACCATTACAATAGGTTTCATGTATTGATGAAAAAAAAACCTCTACAAAGTAAAGATTTAATTTAGAAGCCATTTTTAATTTTTCCGAACCATCCGATGGACATTAGATTAAAAGCCGCGATTTCCAAGAAAGAAAAAACATACGCCTAACAAAACATTTCCATCCGAAAAGGCACGAAATAATTAACGTTCATTTGTACAACGGCTAATCACGGCACACGGACACAATTCAATTTTCGCCCACACGCCATTGCATTTTTATTTGCTTGCTTCTCACTTTCAGGTGCACGTCCAACGTTTTTTTTTTTTACCGCCATGACAGTTTGCCTAACCCGGGCCGTTATGATGGCGTACCGGCGTTAGGCGTTTCAGTTACACAAGCTATCACACATCCGTCACAATATTGGAAAAACTGACCGCAACCACACGTACGACACTCAGTACACTGCAGTGAGTGAACTCCATTTCGTTGGAAGTTTAATTACCGGTGCAATTATCCATGGCCATGGTGGAGGTGATAGTGGTGATGGTGGTGGTGGCGATGGTATACTAATGGGTCACTAGAATGGGACATACGATACCGCCCAGGGGACAATTATTTGTCACTCAAAGGGTGGACAACTAATGGAATTAAGCGCGCGTTTGTGACACACCGACACTCCTCCCACGTAAACGTCAGGTTTTGCGTTGGCGTCTTCTGTCTGCGGCGGACAAGTGCGAGTGGACACTGATAGTGCGCATTAATGGTGCTGTGCCAGATACCGGTGTATGATGCAGGACAT
The DNA here is from genome assembly GCA_016254315.1 of Anopheles parensis. Taxonomy (NCBI): domain Eukaryota; kingdom Metazoa; phylum Arthropoda; class Insecta; order Diptera; family Culicidae; genus Anopheles; species Anopheles parensis. The sequence continues at coordinate 12,939,329 of CM028125.1, read as the reverse complement.
CGTTGCATCGTTTACTGGTGCGAGGTTTCACGCCTCGTTCGATGATCGATGACCACGCTAAGGATGCCGGTTCAGCTCCAGGCCCTTTACCTGATCGCCCAGCCCGAATCAGGAACTCCGAACATCGATCGTCCCAAAAAACCTTTGCGCCAGTTTACTGTTTGTGGTGCAACCGAAGTTTCGGAGATTAATCTCCGCACGTTGGCAGCAGGAAGGTCCCTGACCGCAGCCACTCAAATGTGTCAGTATTCACACAATGCAGCACAACTTCCAGCTCCTAATGATAGGGGATTGAATTTCTCGAGGCCGCTTTCCGCGCCTAGATCAAAAGGCGCTCCGAGGGTCGAGGATCGGATCCGGCGGTCTTCACACGGTGCGGGTCGGCGGCGCACCGGCAAGCTTTCATCCTTCGGTTCGGGCACGGATCCNCAGCTCCTAATGATAGGGGATTGAATTTCCCGAGGCCGCTTTCCGCGCCTAGATCAAAAGGCGCTCCGAGGGTCGAGGATCGGATCCGGCGGTCTTCACACGGTGCGGGTCGGCGGCGCACCGGCAAGCTTTCATCCTTCGGTTCGGGCACGGATCCGGGAACGAACCTGTTCACGAATCGCACAGGGAGTGTAGACTTCCTGGGGCTTCGGTGAACAGTTTGGGCCTTTTTTTCATTTATCTTATTTTGCGCTTCTTGTGACTTTGGGACAAAACAGTTGCACCCTTCAGACGAACGCGGCTCTACCTGGTTTGATCTTAATGATCTTTTACAGTTGCTGCTGCTGCTGCTGCTGATTGCGAATCGATCGATTTTTCTCTTTGTCCGGTGAGGGTGTTAGAATAGATGAAAACAACAGGAAAAAGGCACAAAATAAATGATTGTAGGTTTTAGTATCCTGTCCGGGGCACTTTGTTCTGTTCGCGCGTTGCACTGGAAGCGCTGCCCTATGTTCTGACCTTTGGGTCGTGGTTATGTAGCCAGAGTGGAAGGTAATTTGTTGTCCGATCCTTTTACAACAGCAAGAAAAAAAAAGCCAGAACGACCATTTGTCCTAGAGCCGGTGCGTTAAAAGAACGGCACGACTTTTTGGGGGGTGGATGCTGTTAGCTTTAATTAGAAAGCGACATGTTTGCCGAAGATGCGTTTGAAGTGCGAACAGTAGAGCCGCCTTATATCGGGGCGCTCTCTCTCTCTACACTTGGTCCTGTTTGCTTTGTCGAGGGCGATTTTGGCTTTTCTCTCGCTTTGACCTTTCGACCGTCACGCACCGGATGCATGATGAATGAAGATGGATTTCTTTTAAATGGAAAAGCGTGGAAAAGTGTCAGAAAATCATGAACTTTAGAATCAATAATAGGGGCACATTTGATGTTGGATGCATTGAAGGTAAGGTGAGTTAAAAATGAGCTCTAAAACCCTGTAATGTGTTGCATAACTCCAAAAACAAAATTTGGTTAACAAGTCAACCAGATGATTGATAAATTAGGTATCAGTACTCATGACTGGCACAAAGATATAAATAAAACCCATTTGTTTTAAATTACCAATCTTCCCACACATGCAAAAAATGCAGAACAATGGGACCATCGTTTGGGAAGTTACAGAATTTAAAATCGATTTGTATATTTTATCATTCTCTAGAAACTTCTAGGTTTCTCGGACATCTGGTGAATATTTCAGATCAATATCAAATAACGAAATTATAATCTAAACGTATCACCATGCAAACTTTAATTTTCAAACGCATTTTTCTCAAAACAACGCTTTGAAAATTGGAGACTTAAACTAGAATGCAATTTACTTTGGTTAGAAGACATTTCCTTCTACGGATCGTGAAATGGTGCTTTACTCGGCGTGTTTTTTTTCTTTAAATAACAACTTTGAAACCATCAATGTGCCATATTTTTTTTGTAATCTAAACAGCAACTTTATTGCACACAATCGACTTAATCCTGGGAAGTTGGTCAAAATGTACTTCAGAAGAAAAAAACCAAATTGACCCAACAAAAAAAAAAGGATTACTTTGAAGTAATCATTCAAGGAAGGAAAGAAGTTCAAAAAATGTCATCAAAGATTAATCAATTTAAAAAATAATCCTTTGTGAAGCTAATAAAAAAAATCCCAAGAATCACTTCAAAGCAAATGCACATAACAGCGTCAAGTGATGATGATGAGTTGGCTAGTTTTTTCCTCTTCGCCACACGATCCGAACCGATCCCTTGTTTTTTTTTTGCTTCTCGCTCCCAATCCAGATTTTAAGTGGCGTTCAATGTCAATCGGAAAGCAATAACAGTAGTGCTAACAAACAAAAACAAAAAGTTGCATATCACGCTTTTTTCCCTCAAGGACGACATCCCGATGTGCGTAACGTGCGAAGGGTTTGCGTCCGAATTTTTCAAGGCAAATGGGAAAATGGAACCCGTTTCGCGAAGAGGTTGTGTTTTTTTTTATATGCGATGCAAATCATTATCAGTCATTACTTCGTTTGCACCAATCCCGGATGCTGCGCCAGAGGTTCGATGATTGATGACGCTCGATAGCTGGCGGTTGTGTCAGTTTTTCCTGTAAGCATCTGGTGCACGGTGTGTCGTTGCGAGTTTACCATCTAATTATGTGTGATCATAATTGTCCAGCCGGGTAGAAGCAGCATCGACCCGCATGTACGTGTGAAAGGAAACGAGCGTGTCAGATGTACCGACCGTCGTGATCAACGCTTCACTGCCCTGTTGTGGGATAAATATTTGTTTTTGGTTCGAGATAAGCAGCCCGATTCCATTTCACCCTGCCCAGGGGTTCGATCGGGCTGCATTCCACCGGCAAGCAGTTAATCGGATGCTACTGATGTCACGGCCAACACCTACGTGTACCTTCCGATTGGTCATGCTGTGAACGTTTAACTACGGATGACAGCCCGTTCTACCCTCTGTCGTACCTCGGCTTTTTGAATGTTGAATTTGTGTTTTATGTCACTTTTGAAAAGCGGCAAATATAACAATACATTCAAAGGAGCAAAATGTGTTTTTTTTATTTGTCCATAAGGGACAATAAAATTTGTAGCTGCTCCGATGGAATGTTGAAAGTGAATCCCGCTGATTTGTACATTCGTTTGTAAATGTTTTTTTTGTGTTGTGGCTATTATTTGTTTTCTATGGTTAATTACGGAAGCCAAAAAAGGAACTGGGAATCTTGGTTTTTGCAACACCCTGTGCGCCAATGTGACTGTTGTTGTATGAGAAAAACTAACCACAACACATGTTGGAGATTGTAAAAAAAAAGATAAAATGCAATAACTTCGCTTACAACCTTATTCCTTACTATAGGAAGCTTTTTTCCAAAAGAAATGTTGTTCTAATTTTAATTTTTTTTGCCGAAAATGGAGGACGCATCAAGGCCAACGCTCCATCTCAGTTTGGTTCTGCCACATCTCCTTTGTTAATTCACCTAAAAGGACTTCATTTGAATGACATAAAGGAGTCTGACGAGTCAAATTCGCTGTACGATAGTGACTTCTTCGCACGACTTATAGCGGCTAATCCATTGTCCTTTCACATATACGGGGAAAAAAGCATTCTGAGCATCCTCCTTTGGATCCAGGCTACGTAAGTTTTGGACATAGTCCATATCTCCCAGGCGTATCTGAGTAATAGAACTATTTAGATTCTATATATTCCCAGCCTCGATCGTCGTGACAGGTTTTTTGTGTGGAGACCGTGGAGACTTCTCAGAACTTAGACTCGGCGGGTGGCCTTGTTCTCAAGAGAAATAATGTTGTCAGTGCCGACATTTACTCAAAGATATATGAAGTTTTGGACAACTTCAGTAGTGCCACCCGGAAGGAGCGGGTTCAAATCCCATCCGGAGCGTCTCCCCGTAGCAGGGCTTGACTATCTGACTTTCATGGTAAAAATAAGTCTAACAAGCCAGAAATGGCCGGAATGACCTCTAAGGTCGTTAAGTGATCAGGAGATAGAGAGAGAGAGAGAGAGATAGAGAAATAACGAAACTAATTACGTCACAAGGACACAAAGCTAAACTTTAGCCTTAGCCCCCCCAAAAAGGCACTAATACACGAGTGATCCATTTGACATCATCAACCATATGGTATCTTCACACGTTTGATGAGTGTTCAGTGCATCGGCCTCTTTATCTGCCACAGTGCTCGGTTTCGTGTTCGTTAGGGGTGGTTAACTAGCTGTAATTTTGCATAATATGGTACCCCATGCATAAGGCTGATTTGTGTGTGTGTGTGAATACTAAGATGATCCCCAACCTCAGTCAACTAGGTGTCAGTCGGGTTTTTGGAGACCTTCTTTGCAATAAAAAAAAGCAGATGATGAAGAAACAAGCAAACAGACACACACAAACCACACCGGAACCGTTGTGGCAGGAAGCGCTAAGTCCGTGTTTGGATGCTGCGCGTGAAGGCACTACTTCGGGCGGGTTGTGCGTTGTGAAACCCTGTAATTACGGATAATCGTTATTGTTTGTTTTCCTCGGTGGTTTCGGATCGAAGAAGAAGAAGAAGGAAAAAAAAGGAAATCTGACAGGAAGGCAGGGGCTTCAGTAAGAGCTTTTTTGGGGAAGCAAAAATATACGACTAAAGGATAAATAACAGCAGCACGAAACTGAAACTAAAAATCTGACAGACAAACGAGCGTGAAGGAATGCCTCTGATAGTTGCGGCGAAACTTAATCTTACGCCTTTTTTTCGGAAAACCATTGCCAACGGCTTCCAGATAACCGGTGCGGTAGCGATTTGGTGTTTGGTTGAAGTTTTGTCTTTTAAAATTGTTCAGTAATCTGGGTCGACCTTCCATATTTATGATTCCTTTTCTATTTGTGTAGAGAGTAAATAAAAGGCGGTAAAATTGTTTATATGACACAAAAGAAAAAAAAAACAAAACGGTCACACCAACCATGGTACCGTGCTTCCGTGGATTCTTCATTTTTATTTTTGGCAGTTCAGTTGATCAAGTTGTTTGCTACCATTTTTTCTGCGGTTCGCTTGTCTTCCACCCAAGCAAACATTAAATTACATTTACGGGTGCACCACTTGATGCATTTGCCTACGGGTTACGATCACGGTTGCTTGCTGGTGATCACGTTACATCGCAATACCGTATCGAATCCGATGATTACCCGGTGCTAATGCTGCCGCCACAATGCGTGTTTATGAGTTGATGGCGGACGGATTGATGAGCGGAATCGGAGAATCGAGCCGCCACCTTTAGCCAGCAATGGGAAAGGAAAAAAAATCAACAACAGCAACCAGGCTATCTAAAGAACGGCAACGCAAATTGCAGACGAATACGACACGCATCCGATATCGGACCGCAGCAGCAGCTTGCAATTGCAACGAAATTGCACCACATTGTATTAAACATTACAATTTCTCTTCCACCTTTCCCGTCACCTTGTCTACCTCAAAGCGGTGCTTCAGGGGGTTGCTGCTGCTGCTCCACGCTGGGGCACAGAAGGTAGAAAAAACGGGTGCACTTAGTGCTGTTTGTTTTCCAAGATGGAGTCAACCTCACGCCGTATCGTTCGGATCGAGTGCACACGTCACCGTTGTGGTTCAGCTGCCGTGTACACACACAAACACAAACGCAGATACACACGTGGAGGGGTGCGGGCCCGTTTTGTACTACCAGACAGACCGACACAAATATTTACC
>CM028125.1:12885229-12928632 GCA_016254315.1 Anopheles parensis | reverse complement strand
ATTTCTTTTTTCCAAAGCATGCAAGGAGTTCGTGACAAGGTTCGTCAGGCTTTCTTATCAGGAACAACGACTTAGTAGTGAACTTGTTGGACTGTAGTTGTCTGTAGCCCTTGTAATCTGATGGACATGGACATGAACATTTCAACCAGACCTGACAAGTTACAGTTTAAAGAGCTTGTTATAGAATCAGTGACTGTATTACCGAGAAGTACATATAAAGATTGTCAAAAAGTATTAAAACATTATCGTGTGGAGCGTGATTTAGATACTTGGGTTAACTTTGAGCAGAGTTCTTGTTTGAGATGCGTATGTTGTTTAAGACATTTGAGATGAGGCTGTAAGAGATTGTTCTAATATTGCGTAACGCTAAGAGAGCGAGGAGGTTACTATTAACGTTACGTTTTGTTACGCAGAGGGTAGAAACCTAACCGTCTAGTATCAGAGAACCTCCACCAGGACCTTGAATGTGTGGCTCCGAGAGGATCTACGAGGGAGCGGACGTCGACTCTATCGCTCCCGATAATGCAATATTACTCCGGTAATCCTGTAGAACTGGATGAAGCTAAGTAACCTGAAGGTTTCTTAGTCCGCAGGTGTTGAAGTCTTAGTACTCCTTCAACTAACTGCGCCACTAGCCGAACTTGAATCTGGAGTTAAAATCGGGATTTCCGGTACCGACTCCAGAGGAATTCGGAGTCAATTCCGGACTATTTACTCCGGAGTAAACCGGAGTAATCCAGAGTAATTGCTTCGGAGTATACTCTGGTTTTTATACGTCTGAGTCGGAGTAGATTCATGAACCCACTCCGGAGTTTCCATCACTATTTCAAAGCGGGCACTGTTAGGAAGTGGTGACTTGATGGTCTATCGAAAATCGAAGATATTTTCTTCGATTCAATACTTGGTAGGGGAGATTGCTTCATAATGTCTTCTTGAAGATCCAGTATCAAGAACATAGCTAAGCTTCATGAAGATCATGTAGAAATCAGAATGAGCTGGGTTAAGATATGTAAACGTTTCGTCGTCATCAACACTTCCAAGATTTTTAAAATGCAATCTTAGAACACATGGTAGTATCCTCAAGATTAAATTTTTTTTTACAATTGAAGGATAATCAAAGATGTTCATTTAATTCAACAAACCTGTTTTTGGTTTTATCCAATTTATCCAGTCTTTTTGATGTTTCTAAATCCAAAATCGACACATTTCTAGACTCTCTTAATGTTTTAACTCCTTTTTTTAATATGTCTAGCTAAAGACTGATCTTCCAAGAGCACTTCAAACTAAACATAACATTTGTTTTTCTCGAAAAAACCAACCCCACCAATCATTCTTTCTTTGGTATGCGCTCGCACCAAATACCATCGTGTAAATTTCCAGCATGAATGCTTAGCTTGCACCACAAATCGGACCAAATACCCTCGCCCGATTGATCTTCGACGACGCGTTATACCGAAAACGCCGGTCGGAAAACAAATTATAACACTAGAAACAAACAAATAAAATATTAAAAAGCCAAATTATACCATGCCGACCCTTTAATTAGGAATCGTTTTCTCGTTCGTTTGATAAATTGGATTTGAGCCGCGGTTACGAAAATGATGCCTGCTACAGAAAAAAATGGTGCTAGCGCACACACACACACGCACACATAAGCGGACAGATACACATATCGGTCATAATTTGATTTTGTTTGAATAGTGAAATCGGACCTTGTGCGGCATTCGATTGCCCATCATGTCCATCCTGTGCCTTCGAGCGATCACCGCACTCTCGCTTGCGCATTCACACCCCGCTCGAAAGCTGGAGGGGAACCATAGGACGCGAGTCCGGGTGTTGGAAGGACAGGAGTCGACACGTAAGCCTTTTGTGTTTGCCGGTATGCTCTATTTCAGCGTTTGCTCCAACACATATCCGCGGGGCAATTATTCATTTCGGGCCGAGCGTCGATTTCCTAAACAACCGACTTGGTCCTTGGTGCGTCCTTCGCACCGTGTTCACGTGCCTTTGCCGCAGCGCGCAAAATGGGAGGAAAATCGAAAATTTAAATTAGAACCAAAGCCTATGATCACCGCAGGGTAGAACTGGTGGAAAAGCAGAACGCCAAAAGAATGTACAAACGAGCAGAAACGAGCGGTTAAGAGGAAATGGTGGTTGGAGGGTTAATGGGGAAAGGGTTGAAAAGATCAACGAGGAGGAGGAAGGAGGTGACAAAGATGCTGAACCATTTAGTTAGTGTTTCGGGTTTCCGAAAAGGGATGATGATTACGGTTGCGTGTTTAAAGGTGTGCGCTGCGTTTCGTGCATGTTCCATTCTCTGCTTCTGCTCGCCGCGTTTTTGGACCAATTCAGGACGAAACGTATTCAGGCGAGCCGGCGGTAACGTCGTAAAACAAACTGACCGAGAGTTTTTAAAAGCTTTAATTTTCGGGGCTTTTTTGTTGATGTTCGAACGGGCGGTGAAGTGTCGGCGACCGACACCGTTCGCTTTGGCATTTCTTTTGCAGTATCCCCTCTTGGGGGGATGAAGGAGGTGGCCATTTGTGTGCGTGTGTGTGTTTGTATGACGGCGGCCGCGCGGTTCCTTTTTGTAAAGTGTGAAGAGTGTATGTTTAGCGCACCGAAACTGGGGCACCACTTCATGTAGGGAAGGGGGTGATACGATCAAGGGGTGTTGTTACCGCCCTACGGGTCCATCGGAAAGTTGCTGCCTGATCAAGCGAGTTGAGCGAAAAGTGCTGAAAAGATGGATTGACTGACGCTGTGCGCCAAGAATGGAGCAAGGACTAAGGGAACGGAACAACTTCCAAGGAGCAGACATTTTCGCCCAATTGCCAAATGATTTTGCCACGCTAACTAGTCAAAGATCGAACGAACCAAAGCGAAACCTGGGGCCGATTTTCTTTTGCACGTTGCGATGCAATTTTTCATCAACTCCCTTTCCGCAGTGAAAAGTGAGCCAAAAAAGTTGTGATGTATTTTGGTAAATAAATTGCACACATTGTATGTATTTCGGATGCATGAAACCAAACTCACCAAATGGTTGTTTTTTTTTGGGAAAATATAAAAATAATAACAATTGCTGCCGGCACACTCTGCACGCCTCACAACGCCCCAATCAATCTCGATGCCAGGTCGGTATGTGGGCGACCGCACAGAGGGTGTTACATCGCGCATTAGTTACACGGTGGGGTGGAGTGGGGAATGGGTAGATGGACAGGGGTGCCTGCTGGAGAGGAAAGTCAAATAAATTTCCTCTTAAAACAGCACATTGCACAGTTTTATTGACCGAAACAAAATGCAATAAATCGCACCCGGAAAGCACCGGCACTCAACGTTGCTGGCAGCTGGACGGTTTGGCAATGGAAACAAAGGTTTTGGTTTGTATTTTTTTTAAAGAAAATATAAGAATTAATGTAACAGTAGTGCTACGGCAAACATTCTTCCTAGCATAAAGAATATTTGTTGAAATCTTAACGAGGATGCAATATCCACGTGTGAGGCAGAGTATGGAAATAGGGAAATTATAAAATAAAGAAAAAAAAATAAAGGAAATTCATCGAATGGGAAAACGAATTTAATATTTATGGATGTATTTTTCCATACAATTTATTCCTAATTTTAATACCCAAAACAGTAACCATAAAAATTAATATACGTCGCAATTNCAGCTGGACGGTTTGGCAATGGAAACAATGGTTTTGGTTTGTATTTTCTTTAAAGAAAATATTAGAAATAATGTAACAGTAGTGCTACGGTAAACATTCTTCCTAGCATAAAGAATATTTATTGAAATCTTAACGAGGCTGTAAAATCCACGTGTGAGGCATAGTATGAAAATAGGGAAATTATAAAATAAAGAACAAAAAATAAAGGAAATTCATCGAATGGGAAAACGAATTTAATATTTATGGATGTATTTTTCCATACAATTTATTCCTAATTTTAATACCCAAAACAGTAACCATAAAAATTAATATACGTCGCAATTGACTACAAAAACGTAAATGGAACAACAAATGCAAGATGTGTTGGTTCAAGTTGAAAAAATTGACAAATTAGGTATTAGTTACTTTTAACACTTTTAACACTCACGAGTAATTAAATTTCATTCTTTCTATCATAATTAATTATATTTATGTAATGGAGAAAGAAATACTAATTAAATTAAAGAATCAAGAAACTTAGCTCATATTCTACTCACGAGTTCAAAAAGGAAGAACTTAACAATGAAAATAATAAAATAAAAATAGTAAAAGTTTATAAATGATCAATTGTTCTAAAGAAAGTTTTAACAACAAACAGTTTTTTAATATTCAGTTAATATTTTCGATGTTCTTGCAAAAAAAAGTTAAATATGAGGTTAAATAAAAAAATATCCTAAAGAGAAAAAGGTTAAAAAGGAGTGAAATAAAAATTACAGAAAAAACTGGAAGGAAATAAATATTTAATAAACTGAACATTTGCAGCCTTGTTCAAAACCACTCCACAACGGAACACTCCAGCCACGGCGGCAATGATTTAGAATGTGAAATAAAACGACCACACGCTGCAGATGGTGTAAGGTGGCAAATATTAGCTTGGGCAAAGTGGACCATATACCGCAGCACCCAAAAACGAAATGGAAATGTAATGAGCCATCACCAAAAAAAAGCCGTTCCGAAACGTGGCCCTAGACGTTGCGAGCGTAACAGTAGCCCATCATCTGCCCGAACTGCCGCAATGGAAGTAAGACGTTACCGATTAGGGACGGGGAAGTATGATTAGGCTATAATGTCAACCTACAAAACCCTACACCCGGCAGAGCATTTATTTCCTCACCGTTGAGCACGTGCAGCCTTTCAGAAATTGATAGTGAGGGAAAGAGAGAGAGAGCATCTAGAAGCTCATAAATACTGATGGGTGTCGAAAGGAAAAAAAATCCAACACTGGTAAGCACGTACGTAAGTACCATTACACTCCCATCCTAATAAAACACCGCATTGCGTCAAGGATGGGGGTTGAGGGCGATGATGATTGCGTCAATTTGTCACCGATCTATGGATAAGTGTCCCACTGGAGGGTAAACTTCGATTGAGTCAAATGCAACACACACACCCGGTGCGTGCGTGCGTGTGGCTGCGTAGGAAAACGCCTGTACTAAAAACCATTTTTATTTGAACTATGGCATCTAATGCTAGGAGACAAAACCACAACCACCATCGGATAAAGTCCGACAAATAGATTGCTTTTTAATTTGGTTCCAATTTTGTAAAGGGACGGTTTCACTTTCTCACACACACAGCCCGAGGTACGGGGAGACGCCATTAAATTGTGATTAAGTGATTAAAACACAATAATGCAAATATTTTCCTTCTTTTTGTTGTTGCTGTTGCAGGTATGTGTAAGCAAAGGCGACCTCCCACGGGGACGCTCAATTGTGCCACGAGAGAAAAGATCTAAACCAGCGAACCACAACGAACCGGTGGATCACAGATGGAACAATCAGAAACGATCATTTCTATGATGATGATCTGTGTGTTTGATGATGAGCCTGATAGGTGCAAAGGGTTTCATCGTACGTTGAATGGTGAGTTTCAAACCGACATTTTCCGAAGCATGTCAAGCGTTTTAAACGCTGGGAGAAGAGCACGAAAAAGAGCAAAAGCATGGAAAAAGGTGTGTGGGGGGAATGGTAATCATCTAAACGGGGCGCAGCTTGTTTATGGCAATCATTATTATTATCAATTTTATGTTTACGCATGTTGCTTTTTTCTCCCTAAATGGGGAAACATTTTCCTATTTAAGTACCAGCCTTCGTTTGATTTTCCGACTTTTTTCACACTCTTTATTCATTTCCTCATTAAAGCTAATTATTTTTTTTTTGGTTCTTTAGAAAGATTCCAACGAACACCAGAACACGAACCTGCAATAGCAAATTAGTGTTTTGTTTCGGAAACACTTAAACTGCTGTTGATTAATACATTCTCGAGCGGTAAGATAGAAAACAATTACATTTATCTATTAGCACCGCATGTGTTGTCCGTGTTGTTGCAATTTAATTTGCTTAAATATCATTTAATGGTAAAGCGTTAAGTGCGTGTCTTTATCATTGTTGTGCTACCATGGAGGGATAAACTCACGCAAAAACAATTTGTATGCTTTGTTTAGCAGTATTATTACTTTGAGCTTTTTCTTTCTACAAAACCACCTACGAGTGAAAAATGCTACGAACTGTGAAGTTTTCTGCACCAGCCACCACTTGGAGTTACACACCCGCCGACCGAATCTTGACCGGCGAATGGTGAGCGATTTGGTAGAAACAAGCAACAACAATAAATGTTGGATTATGGTTGTGTTTTTAAAAAAATCTACAGTAAAGCGGTAATAAATTGGCAAACCACACACCTTGATTTTTCGCTGTGTGTTTACGATACGGACGCTAGCAATGTGCTTTTGTTTTGCTGAGCTGCCATACATTGCCGTAATGGTTCTGCTCACCCGGCACTGCTGCATTCGGTTGAATGTTGTTCAGTTTTATGGTATGGCTATTTTTTTGTTCCTCCAAACCCAATGTGATGGGTGGAGGTGGTGTACTTAACGATGGAAAGCATCGCAAGGAGTGTGTACACAGGTCGAGCGATGTTGGAGGTGTGAAAACAAAACTACAACTCTAACAGAAGCTCATAAAATCACACGATATTGCTTATTGCGAACGAAGATTGGACGTTCGCGAAGAGGTTGGACCGTCGAGCGGCATGTAGAGCCAGAAGCCCGCGGGGAGAATGTTTTTGGTTGTGCGGTCACTTCGTACGATGATCACGATCGTTGGTCGCACTACCAAGGGTCCCCCCCCGAGGTGCTTTACTTTTCTCTTGCGGACGAGCAATTCGCCCGTTCGCCCGTTCAGTTGAAGTTGTATAACAAACAGGCATCCCTCAGCTAATAAAACAAACTGTGCTTGGGCGAGACTGGGTCCACGCTCACTGCAGTTCCAAGCTACGAAACCAAGAAATGGCTAGTTTCGATTAATGAATTAGTCTCTATTACGTCCGCTTGTTTATGGACCATGGTTGAGCACGGACCGAGGAACCATTGTTTACTCGTTGACTCATCGCAAAGCCCACCAACGGAGCACTCGGTGCTGCAGCTCAGGGGGGGGATTGGTTGCGGATTGTTAATCCGTCACTCCGTCGGAGTTTATAGCTGCTGAGCCGGAAGCTTTCGCTCGGAAAGAAATTTTCTCCACAAAGTTTGCCAGCCAGTCATCACCGTTCGGTGGACAGGTCGCGATTTTATGACCCGAATGTGTCGTCATGAACTGTTTCTCAGCAAAACCCGAAGCGCGAGTAATGGACAACACAATGTTTCGGTACGGGAACGATACATCCGTTTGTACCGCAGGAATATCATGGAACTGGAAAGTGATCGGTTTAAATCTAGAACACTGGTTAGCAAATTAGTTGACGATAATGTGACGAAAAGATGGTGAACAATCATGTCACTTTTAAAGCGGTTAAGTCATTGAAACTATGGGATTTGGTATGTAAGTAACTGACAAAAATTAATACTTAAATATTAGCGCTTATTCCCATTACCAAACGTCTTCTCAAACGTCGCGAAAATGTCACTTTGGTATTGTTGATGTTTGAAATATATTTGGTCTTGCTTTAATTCTTCAGATTTTAGAATCCTAGTCGATCCTATGTCTATATCCACTATTTATTACATTTAGCTAGAATTTTAATTAATTCTACAAAACAAGTTTATTAGTATTTATTGACTTAGTACCAATTTCCTGTTATAGAATAGATATTAGTAGAAATTGAGATCGATTGATGTTGTTGATGAGTCTGCCAAGGAGCTCGTAATAACGGATTGGCAGAGAGAGGCAATCTTGAGCAGTTTAGAGGACTCCTGCTTCAGAGCAAGACCACGAACCGGATTTAATGTCTGATAAAGAAATAAGATAGTTTTATCTATCACTGTCCACAGGACTTAACGACCTTATAGGTCGTTGTAGATCAATGTTCATCGTCTACGACAGGGGCCTCCAAACTTTTTAGATGGCCGCTTTGAGTGGAATAGCCACAGCTGAGGGCCAATCTCGGGATCTCCCGAGAGGGCCTCGCAGGCAGCATGCGGCCCGCGGGCCTTAGTTTGGAGACCCCTGGTCTACGACACCATGAGCTCTATATTCTTATCACATGCGTTTTATCAATTCTATTCCACAATAAGGCTTAGATGTCATGTCTAATGTTCTGTGTTGAACCATCAAGAAACGCAACATATTCTAGTAAATTGCATAACCTAAAAAGACTTGAGGATGTTTTATTGGTAGCTTTATTAATCAAATCTACTGACACCCCGAAAGACATTTCTTATGTATTCGGATGACTATGTCTACCCCTTTGAGGACATTTTTCAGGTGTAATTCTTTGTTACTTCAGTGATCTACTGCTCTTGAAGAATCAATCGATTGTTTCGTTTAGTTGCTCTCTCTTTTATAATTCTTCATCTATGTAGGTCCTATGTTTATTACTCGTACTAACAATTCCTGTTCTCTCTAACATAGCTTAGAGCTGATGAAAAGAGTCTGTAATATTAGACTAAAAAGTGTTTCCCTTCCAAAGCTTAACGAAAGGATGTACATTAATATCCCAGAAAAGCTCAAAACCCTCCAAGCCTGAATATCAAATCGTTTTTAATCCTCAAAATAGTGTAAATTATCATAAAATATACATCCTTTTATTAATAAAAGTTTGAAAAACTTTGACCAAAATTCAATTACGCCTAGCATATAATCATTTGTACTACCCGCACAAACGCTTTCATGTAAACGGCCGATAAGCGCCCAAGATAGCATGGTGAATCGAGCATAATTTTCTCGTTTGTCACATGTTGTGCGATGCCATCGGTTCACGGTCACTCTCGTGTGCATGTCTTCAGTTAGTCCCAAAAAAACCGTGTGACCTTCTGCTTCTTTCAGTCCATTTTATAAAAGCAGCACAAAGCACGGCAAGGAAGAATGGAAGCGAGAGTAAACCGCAGCACCGTCGGGTCACTCTTTTGCCGTCGGCCCAAATTAAATTATTATATTTAAATGCGTTTATAAATAAATTTTACACTTCAACTGGTCATTCGACGCGGTCATCGTACGGTGTTGCCCGGGATAAAGTATGTGTAAAAAATGAAATAAATATTTATCGGCCACACTTCGGACTCGCTTTTCCACGTTTCCACTATCCCTTGCGTATGGTTTTTCTTGGCACATTTTAATCACCATCACTACTGATGTACCCGCTGCACAAACACAAGCTTAAGTAGTTGATTGTGGTGCATTGCTTGCATGTTTGGAACGATCGAAACGTTTGACTGCAAATCGGTCCGATTCGTCGCAGGCTCTAACAAATAAGAAACCGTGGACCGGATGGTGCTATCGCTTTGTCAGCCAAAAAAACCGCAACGTGCGGGGAAGCATTCGGGTTGGAGATTCACCGAAGCAGAGCAATTACTTTCGGTCAACATAATTGGCATATTGGTTGCCCGGATGGCTTCCGTTGTGGTGGGACTGTTTGACAGTTGGAGTTTTTTGTTCCTACCTTAAAATGCTTGAAATTTAACGATCTCTTTGACACCTCGAGGCTCAATTTACGATTTACGAAGGCAGTGTAAGGGTTCGGCGAGGTAAGGCTACCGCAAATTAATAACGCAAATGAGCGAATCGATCGAGATCGAGAACCAGGAACGCATCATTTCGAATGGGTTCAATGCATTGACCGGCTGATCATCAACAAGCCGATGGCAGTTTTATGGTTGATTTTGTGTGTTTCTTCGTGTTCGGTTAGCAGATCGGTGTCGGAAAGAAACGTGATCGCTGTGAAGGAACAGATGCGGCGTAGTGATCGTATTTTCTCCCTTCGAGGTGAGTAGAATGTGAAGGGTGGTGGCGTGTGGTTGTGGTATAATCGGCTTACCGGCCGTCAACTCTGTTTGTTTGATGGCAATAAATGATGTTGTCAACGTTACTTCATTTTTCTTTCCGTTTTTCTTCACATATAGAATGATTTTTAAAACAATGCTATTATAACTATATATTTATAATAGTATTTTAACATCAATAAATCGTCATTCAAAATTAACTTTCGATTAATAATGTTTTTTTAATAACGTATAGGACAAGAAATTTTCCATTCCAACACTGCAAATCGACGAACAAAGAAAACTACATTTGTGCCGCTAATGGTGTGTAATTGAATCGTAAACAAAAGAAAAAAACGCGCAAGCAATAAAAATGGTACCATTTCGTTAGGCATCTTATCAACAAATGCCGAGCATTCATTTTTATTTCATAGCCACCGTTTAGAAGCGGAATCACCGCCAGACAGCAAACGGCGTATGGGGGTACAAACAGAAAACGGCAATAGCGTATAAAGAAAAAAAAAAAGATAAATAAAACAAAACGCCAACGCCGCCAGGGGCTACATCGAAACGCAAATACACCTGAAGCTCCACCTTCAATTCGTGGTTAGGAATCGAGTTTCCCAACTGGCTTTTACCATTTGCGTGAGGGTGTAAAATCAGGTGGAGCTTACGCGAAGCTGCCTACGGAGGGGTTGATGAAATCGTGTATTAGAAAGGACGCTTAGATATCGTGTACCGGTGTGTTAGTGAGGTCGGCAATACAAACCCAACAGGGGGGGAAATTTAGAATGAGGGAAATCCTTTTTCCTTCCTTTTCCCTATCGTGGGAGGTTGGAGATTGCGTAGAGGGGAGACGGGTTTATGTCGTTGGAATGTTCCTCATGCGACCCAACCAACTTTCGATACATATTTACCATGCGTGTGTATATGTGTACTTTTCTGCCGTTCGGCATCCAGCAGAGAAGTAAATAAATTTATGATCAGAATTATTTAAAACGAAAAGATAATTGACTTCTGTTTTTTTCTTCTTCTTCTGCAGTTCGATAACCGACCGAAACCATCGTAGGGGTGGGATGTTTAAGGTGGATAATTGATTTAATTGATGTTTTGTTTCTTGAAACTGTTGGCACAAGGCTGTATTATTGTGCTGTTGACTCGTTCTGTTTGACTCGTCGGTTTGCAGTGGTTGTGGTTTAGTTGTTGGTTGGAACATGTGTACATAGCACTGCAGCAGTACCGCAATAGAGTCGCTTAAGCAAACATTTGATGGAACGAATAGTATCGCAGGGAAATTGTTCTACAAACAGTTCGAAAGGAATTATTTTAATATCTGGTTGCATACAATTTGTGTCATTTTGATTAAATTTTATATGAAGAACTTAAAATTAAAGAACTTAAATTAAACTTAATGCTGTAAGTAGTGCTTCTAGGCTTGGTACTGCGTGTTGCTAATGACTTTTAAGATATGTTTAGTGTTAAAGCTGATAATGGTGCAATTCTGCATCCTAGTTTAGCCTTACGAAAGTACAGTGAAGTTTCAGCTATCTTAGAAACTCAAGTTTAACAGCTTAGTAACCCAAACAACATTTGTTGACTTGAACTCTTCAAGCATGCTCTGTAAACCCAGACAAGGTGATCTGTCAATTAAAACCAGCCATTCGGACTTAGTGAACATTAGTGTCTAAACAAGCAGCTTAGAGAAACTTTCCGCCATAAGGCGGTTGCTGGGTTTATTTAGACATAATCTTCTTTAATACAGGAAAATGTTGATACAAAAATGGTCGGCATGAGTTTAGAGGACTTTAAGCTAAGAAGAGGGTTTATTTTATCTCAATATTATTCGAGGATAAACCAATTATTTTTTCCTCAAACCATTAGAAAATTCAATTGAAGTTTAATGCATGGAAAAAATATTTTTTTAATGTTTCGTTTAATGTGTTATATTGAATATGAACAACGTAAACAAATCTGTTTGTGTCCAGGGTTTTATTGCTAATTATGATATTGAATTTCAATAACATAGAATAAAAAGAAATTAAACATCGTTTGTCATAACCTTTCCTGCCGAACAATTAAGCCTCGCTTTAATATATCGTTCAGTTAATAATAAGGAGTTCTTGTACGATCGCATTACCTTTATAGGCTTATCATTACCTGTATAAGCAACAGTCAAATGCAATTACAAGCATCACCAGCATCACTACAGAATTGCAGGTTTCGGACTGATTAATGATATTTCCTTGTGGTTATTGTGGTTAAAGTTTGAAGAACTTATACAGCAATGTCATTGTACTGGATCTAAATANCATTACCTGTATAAGCAACAGTCAAATGCAATTACAAGCATCACCAGCATCACTACAGAATTGCAGGTTTCGGACTGATTAATGATATTTCCTTGTGGTTATTGTGGTTAAAGTTTGAAGAACTTATACAGCAATGTCATTGTACTGGATCTAAATAAAATATTTCCAAAAAAGGAGTATTTTAAGCAAATTGAATGTGTTCAGTAATTTATTGAGTTTAGTACAAAAAGAAAAATGTTTTACAAAATTAATTAACAAACCATTTTCATTTATTTTAATTGAATTAAATTGCATGATACCATGCTATCGATCGCTTACTAGTGGTAAAGAGTTAATGTACGCTTAGTCCTTCTATCTCCTACCAACATTCAGTCGCGATCGAAGCTTCTTCAACTCTGCTATTCTTTCGCGCAACAGTGCGTTAAATCAGTAGCTCCTGATCGTATCTAGCCGTGCAGTGGTTCCGTGGTCCAAAACCGCCGGCCACACTTTAATCGACATGCAAATCCGGTCGGCTTCCATGTTCCGCCATCTGGGCCCGTGTACCATGAGCACTACTTGCACGAGCAAATGAAGCACAGCAAATTACTACTTGCCCAACGTGTGTGTGTGCCAACCTTGTAACTTGAAGCATGATAAATTGGGACCGGCCCCAAATAGAGTCGCCATCAGTCGCGTTTGCTTTGTGGGCCGCCGCAAATGTTGACGTTTCAATCTACACGAACCACCTTCTACTATGACAGGTATCTAATTTGCATCCCATCAGGTACACTCTCTGTACGAGACGTTGTTGTGTGCACACACACCGTGCACCGAGCACAAAAACTTCTTCTGCAAACCCTTAGTTTGACTTCCGATCTGATGATAAGATCGAAAATGTCTGCAATGGGGTGGCGCTCGGATTTGTGTTTTTAGTTTGTCGTAAACAAGCTTGACGCCATTTTCGATAAAGCATATCCACCTCTTACCTTCCCACTGTATAATGATCTCCCCGTACGCTAGACATCAAAAGACTTCGGTGCCGGATCAATGGGATTGGCGAAAACCAATATTGATTTCATGCATTCTTCCGAACACGATGACATCCGAACGAAAGAATGAGCGATGAATGGTGTCCGTGGAAACATTCCAACAAACCAAAGAAGATGAAAAGAGAAAGAAAAAACGATACAAAACAGAAGGATGAAGGGATATAAAAATAAACATACCGATCGTATGGACGATCGAACGAAGAGAAGCTTCGCCGGGCAACATAAAAAGCCCAAATACGAAGACCAACAACAAAAAAAGGATGAGTTGACAACCGGCATGAACAAACAAAGCATAAATAATAACAAAAGTATAAAAGTATGCTATGGATTCGTAAGCGATTCCCAATCAAACCGGATCCGCCAAAAACGGCTCTCGGTGCGTGTGGAGAAACGGTTCCAGAGCATCAACGCTCGGTGTGTGTGTTTTGATGTTCTTCTTTCGGTTGGTTCTGTTTTTTTTTTTGGATGAACACAGAACAGCGACAAAACCTGTTATGCTGATTGTGCCGCCTTTTTGCCGCCGATGTGCCGCATCAGCAAATTATTATAATCTTATAATTTATTTTAATAATTTTATTACATTTTTATTCCGATTTGAACGGCGATTTTCGGCGTTTTTGTTCTTTTCATCTTCAATCGATGCGTGGACAAGAGGCTTACGTGGTCCCGTGTGTGCTATAGCCGTAGTTGTGTGTGTGGTTGTACGTGTTTTGTGTATTTTTGTTTGGAAAGCGTTTAGAAGATGTGTAAACAATTTTAAAGGAGCATTTTCAGAGGCAGAATTAAGAAAGGAAATTGTTTAAATTCTTGACTAAAGTGTTAAGGGTTTATTATTCGCGTTACATGTGTTCTTTAGTGAGTAACGCAAATAAGAACGTNATTCAGTCGCGATCGAAGCTTCTTCAACTCTGCTATTCTTTCGCGCAACAGTGCGTTAAATCAGTAGCTCCCGATCGTATCTAGCCGTGCAGTGGTTCCGTGGTCCAAAACCGCCGGCCACACTTTAATCGACATGCAAATCCGGTCGGCTTCCATGTTCCGCCATCTGGGCCCGTGTACCATGAGCACTACTTGCACGAGCAAATGAAGCACAGCAAATTACTACTTGCCCAACGTCTGTGTGTGCCAACCTTGTAACTTGAAGCATGATAAATTGGGACCGGCCCCAAATAGAGTCGCCATCAGTCGCGTTTGCTTTGTGGGGCGCCGCAAATGTTGACGTTTCAATCTACACGAACCACCTTCTACTATGACAGGTATCTAATTTGCATCCCATCAGGTACACTCTCTGTACGAGACGTTGTTGTGTGCACACACACCGTGCACCGAGCACACAAACTTCTTCTGCAAACCCTTAGTTTGACTTCCGATCTGATGATAAGATCGAAAATGTCTGCAGTAGGGTGGCGCTCGGATTTGTTTTTTTAGTTTGTCGTAAACAAGCTTGACGCCATTTTCGATAAAGCATATCCACCTCTTACTTTCCCACTGTATAATGATCTCCCCGTACGCTAGACATCAAATGGCATCGGTGCCGGATCAATGGGATTGGCGAAAACCAATATTGATTTCATGCATTCTTCCGAACACGATGACATCCGAACGAAAGAATGAGCGATGAATGGTGTCCGTGGAAACATTCCAACAAACCAAAGAAGAAGAAAAGAGAAAGAAAAAACGATACAAAACAGAAGGATGAAAGGATATAAAAATAAACATACCGATCGTATGGACGATCGAACGAAGAGAAGATTCGCCGGGCAACATAAAAAGCCCAAATACGAAGACCAACAAAAAAAAGGATGAGTTGACAACCGGCATGAACAAACAAAGCATAAATAATAACAAAAGTATAAAAGTATGCTATGGAATCGTAAGCGATTCCCAATCAAACCGGATCCGCCAAAAACGGCTCTCGGTGCGTGTGGAGAAACGGTTCCAGAGCATCAACGCTCGGTTTGTGTGTTTTGATGTTCTTCTTTCGGTTGGTTCTGTTTTTTTTGGATGAACACAGAACAGCGACAAAACCTGTTATGCTGATTGTGCCGCCTTTTTGCCGCCGATGTGCCGCATCAGCAAATTATTATAATCTTATAATTTATTTTAATAATTTTATTACATTTTTATTCCGATTTGAACGGCGATTTTCGGCGTTTTTGTTCTTGTCATCTTCAATCGATGCGGGGACAAGAGGCTTACGTAGCCCCGTGTGTGCTATAGCCGTAGTTGTGTGTGTGGTTGTACGTGTTTTGTGTATTTTTGTTTGGAAAGCGTTTAGAAGATGTGTAAACAATTTTAAAGGAGCATTTTCAGAGGCAGAATTAAGAAAGGAAATTGTTTAAATTCTTGACTAAATTGTTTATTATTCGCGTTACATGTGTCCTTTAGTGAGTAACTCAAATAAGAACGTCCGAAATGTTTCACTGTCTCGTTTTCCAGCAATTGCAGATCGCAAGTGAATGATGCGGGTATTGTTGACAGCTTATGAGAGAACAATCGAAATGTCCGGCCTGTCAGAAACATAATTTAGTAATTATGTAGCAACATTAATTGGCTATTATATTCCATTTTTCCGTCACTTTGTGGCTACTTGGGTAGGTCTTGCGCCTCACTGTCAACAGAGCATCCTTTGTCCATTCGGAAGGGATCCCTCGCTTGCGTATTTTTGGGATAAATATCGATATGAAGGGATGGCTACCATGGGTCAGTTTTTGAGCCAGTAAGCTAGAAGGTGATATAGGAAATGAAGTACTTTGTGGGGTGAAGTATTTTTCCATTCCTTTCTGACGCTGCTTAGGAACGGTAAACGTCTTGCGGTGTAGAAATTACCTTCCGTTTCGGGAAGCTTTTTTTGTTCTTCAAGTAGGGAGCACAAAACTACTAATCTTCCACTATTTAAGAAGTGGAGCTGCATCCTGCACCCTCCTGCAATGCGATGCAACTGTAGGGCGGACGGTAGGATGATATCTATAATCGATTACAATTTAATAGACTATCATCATCGTCAATTGTTATTACTTAATTCCGTGGCTGCAACGTGCCCGACCGCTCATGTTCAACGTTGCGTGTCATCGTGCCGTTTTGACGATTTTGTAAACACGTTTTTAAAAAACATTATGCTGTTGCGGTTACACTCGGGTGGGATAGAATAGAATAGGTGGTGGAAAATGGTGTGAGTCCGTCCTGCAGGTCAGTTTAAACGATGTAGTGAAATTGAATTGGAATCTATATGGAAAAGAACGCTACAAAGTAGGCATGTGTTACTCATTACATATTCAACGATATAGTACTGTAACTTTGGTTTTTTTCTCTAAACCTAAGAATTTGAAATTAAAACATGTGGCCCCTGAGTTAGGCGGTGGCTGGTATAGACAGATTCGCAGAAATTCGAATTTCGGAATTAGGCTGTTTGAAGTAAGAACCACATGTATAGTAAGTAAGAAATAAGAAGATTTTGAGGAATGACAGATTGAATATGAAAATCGGGACACCGATATAAAAGGGAAACATCCAATACGTTACGAAACACCCAAAATTGTTAAGGAATAGCGTGCCATTGATATGGAATGTCAGATTTATACGATTGTTGTTGTGTTCGTGCGATATTTTGTTCGTTAGACTGTTAGTTTTTCAAATTTTCTGCTCCAATTTGATAAAAACTAAGCTAATTGTGATTTATTACTGTTAATAATAATTAGTAATCCTTATTTCGAAAACCTTTTGTTTAAAATTTCGGTAACAAAATTATTTTATAACTCAACTCTTTAATCCTCGCATATGTAAACAGCCTGCTCATTTGACATTCCATATCAATGGCACGCGATTCCATGATAATGTTGAGCGATTCGCTAATTGGGCTCTCTGCATCCTATAATTTGCATTTCCTTGTACAGTAGACATTGAAATCAATCGTTATAAAAAAGAGTTTCCACCTCAAATGCTTGGATTTGTTCCATATCTTCCGAAAAGGCAAGTTTTTGAAATAAAATACTTCTGTACGGTTAAACTTAAAGGTTCTTTACTTTCCAACAAACACATATCGAACTATTTTCCGTGTTGTCCGCTTATCCGGGAAATATATCGTAGTTTTACAAAAAAAAAATGCAAAGAAATCCTACCAACATCGTAGTAAATAAAATTAAATTATCGTAGTGCTAGTATAAATTAACAACTTTTAATTATGCATCAGTATTTTTTCCCCCATTACCAACTCACCTAATTGCACTAGTTAGACGTAAATACATTAAACTGCAGCAAGAAACAAAATCACATCAATATTGATTTTCCTTCAACCGATTCATTGTATCGAGTTACGAGCGGCAGAAAACGAACGTCGCTAATGAAAATGGCGCGTAAAACCCATCCTAAGCCTGTTGTTTTCTGTTTGCGGTTATTTCATTTAACCGGCTGCCAATACGGTCGTACAGTAGTTTGGGATACATTTAGATTATCCCACCGCTACAGTCCGATCGGTCCCGGGTGAGCCATAAACAGTGGGATTATAGCTCGCGTTCGCGTTGGCAGCGCAAGTTTTCCGTTACGAAAAAGATGCGCCCAAAGATCGGACGGCTTTTGACGGACTAACTCTATTAACCTTTCAGCGAACGTACGTCCGCAGCAGTTTTTATCGTGCGCCAGCATGACCATCATTCAACCACCCACCGCAGGAGATGGGTTGGAGCAGCAACATTTGTGGCCAAAAATAATAATAAAAAAATCCCCAACAACGCTTAACCATTAAAGTAAACAAATTGTCAGCAAAACAAGCATCGCTCACGGACACAGGATTGGCCGTGCAGAAATATAACTCAAACATTGTACCTACGCTGCGCTTAGTAGTAACCGGAATGCGATCCGGAGCGAAGATGATGGAGTCGACGAGGATCATGTTTTTTGGGGGGTGCAAGTTTTTGTTTTTTTCTTTTTCAATCCCGAACCATCGTCATCAGCACTTCATAAACATCGGCCCGATAGATGGAGACGCGGGATTTGTTGAATCAAAAAAAAAAACACAAGAAACGTGTACAAACACAAAACTGCATAAGCTGGAAAGCTCTTTTCGCAAGCCGGTTGTTGCTTGTGTTTTTTTCTGGGTTTTAATTTTCGCACCACAAACCTGGGCAGATAAAGTTGGCTACATTATTGTGCTGTAAATATCTATAATTTAATTAAAATTTTGACACCAAATTGAGGAATAAATTAGTGAAATTATGATCGCGCGGTACGGTAAAAGACGTCCCCAGCCCCAGCACCCTTTTTTTGCTTCCGTTGGGTGGGGGGTGAACCTTTGGTAAAATGATTTTCCGAACAGCGCGATGAAAGATGTAAAACTGTTTGTTCGAGCTACCCACAACCGTGTGGGTTGTGTTTTCCGTCCCCGAGAGTCGGGAACTCCACCAAAAAGGGATTAAATTCGTCACAGGCGCTGTTCGCGCATGGAACACCGTTCCGTACGGATGCAGATTCAGACAGCGTTTGAACTGTTGTTGACCTTGGGTGTGCGCTTGATCTGCGGCCCCCTCGCCAAAAACATCAATCTTTTAACCCTCCTTTCCTTTGCCGAGCGAAACTATCGCGATCTATCGCGCTCGTCACTTGAGTTTCGAGTCGAAAAAAGCTCTTCCACCCAGCCCCCCGGGAGGCATTGAAGGCACAGTGTTTGCTTTCGTTCAAGCTGGGTGGTGTGTACGGTACAAATGGACAAAAGTTTACGATCCCGCAGCCGTTGGCGAACCCGGGTGCCATAAAGTAGCCATTTCCAATCGGACGCTTGGCGCGAAATTGTTTTTTTGTTGCCTTCTTGCTCTTCTTGTGAGACCCCGTGCGAGAACCGGTGAGCCCAGAACTATCCGGAACGAAAGTTACTTTATCGGGTCTAATTTTTAGTGCCCGGTTGTTCTGCAAGAAAACACGTTTGGGAGCCCTTTGGAAGATTTATTCTATTTCCTTGCATTTCTACCGTACCGATGGGTAGATGGAAATTATTTGTTCTGCGGCCTTTCGTTGACCGTTTGCATTATGCACGGGGTGAATTGAGTTCCTGCGCTGTGGCGCGCACCGAGAAGTTGATTGAAATGGTAATCGGAATCTTCTAGCATTCGGATTCGGATTAGCGAGCAAAAAAAAAGCTGCTAAACAATTCAATCGGCAGGAAAGGAAGCTGTTTTTCTCCCCATTGTAAAGAAGCGGTTTCTTTTTATATTTCGCATTAGGTTCGATCATTTCCATCAGGTCGGTTCGGTACATTAAGGATATTGAGAACCACTTTGAAGCGCACCGCAAATGTGGTAATGCGGTCGAACTGCAGCACTACTACTGCTGTAAAAATAAAACCATGAAATTCAAGTAACGGCCGGACAAAATACCCCCAGACGCCCTCTGGCCAATTAGATTGCTTTATTAACCTTCGAGGTGCGAGCGAACGACACTTAACCTGGGTGAACGGGTGTGTTGCGTATCAACCAACCCGCCCCCCAACGCTCGTTCATGAGATGTTACTTCGTGGTTACCCCCCCGGATTTTTGTTTGGTCCGTTTACTGTACATGCACATGGAGCCCTTTCTATAAATCATCTGTTTCGCTCGCTTGTAGCCTGCCGAAGGGAGGTGTGACACTGACATATGGGCAATTGAGCGGGGTAATTAAACGCGCTTAAGCGCGTTATCAAGTGACAACCATTTATCACCTGCCAAGTGACACCTAGTCGCTGCATAACGCTACGGGTGCGTAACGCCGGGATGAAGGTTTCCGTTCAATCCGTTGCGAGCAGCGCATTCGGCACAGGTAGACCGACCTTCTCTATCGTTCAGTGGTACTCAACTTACCAAAATGGAAGAAATTTAGTAAAATCGATCATAATGATTAATGACCATAATGATTCTTTTCTTTGATTTAAATGAATTCTAGGTATGTTTTTAATAAACGTTTCAATCGAAGTTAATTGGAGTCGGAGACTGTAATTTTATTTTATTTTTTTTCTTACAGTCTTTCTGTACTTGCTTCTTGCAGCTATGTAAACAAATTTGTTTTAATTTTGGAGTTTTTGTCACTTGTAGAAGGCTTGAGAAGGTGTAGAAGATCCGGACCGTCCCCCCGTAGCAAGGACCGACTATCCGGAACGTGGTAAAAATAAATCTAGTAAGCTAGAAATGGCCGGCGTGACCTGTAACGTCGTTACAGCCAAGCAGAGAGAGAGAGAGAGAGATCTTATAGGTCGTTAAGACAAGAAGAGAATTGGAGATTATTCATTATGAACTGAGGATCACACTAAATCAACCGATTCAAAGAAAGAGACATCAGTACGCGGCAAGACACGAACCGCTTTTTTAAAAGGGTTAGAATTTAATAGTTGTATTAGAAAAAGATGACAATCTTCTTGATTTATCATCATCTTTAATGTACAATAAAATTTAGTTTGAAAAACATTGAAAATAATAGTGACGTTTGTGAAAAAATATTTTCTACATGGATATTAATATATTGAGCAGCATGTCATTATTGGTAGTAAATATTCTTAATATTCGTTCGGCCACCAAACAACGAAGGAAAAAATATCTCAAATCACTAATCAGTCTGTCTAACGGCAGTTTGAAACCATGTTAAAGATATAATTAAACTCCCATAAAAATCATAAATGTAAACAATTTCACCTTGCCAACCACTGTCCCGTTTTCGAGCCGGCTAGCTTCACTCTCAATCCGCGGCTCGCAGTGTGTTGAAAAGAATGTGGTGTCTTTCGGTCTCTTTAGGCCTAGGATTTTTACATACAAAACCCATGTCCTGCTCGCAAAACCCCTTTGCCATTGATTGATCCCCACCCTCGTGCGGCTACGCGCACACGAAAGTGCTATTAATTAACATTTTTTATTTGATTTATTCTTTGCCTCTCATTCGCTCACCCGGGCACGGTACTATTTCTACCACGCCGTATGGTATGCCGCTGAACGATATAAAGAGTGTACCGGCGACTTATCGAACCGTTCCAATCTCATTTATGAGTGGTCGCGTTTGTTCAACGATTTTATTGCGCCCGTGCGCGGCCCGTGTTGCGTCTGACGCAATGCAACGCAAGAGATTGATCGGGGCGGGTGGAATCAGGAGGGTGCGAGAACCCCTTTTCCAACTCCTGTGAGTGAGAGACCGATTTGATTTAATGACTTGTTTATTTGCATATTTATTAATCTCATCTATTCGATCTATAAACACACAATCCCGCAGCATTCGGATGGCGAAAGCCGGTATCCGATGGCGTCCGCGAGTCGATTGAATTTCGTCGATCGATCGGTTCTTGAAAAAGTGGCAAAGCAATCAGTTCGGGTTCTTCGCATCATCTTGGGCCGCTGGATGAGCGGGGGGGCCAATTTTCATAAATTTGTTGAATTAAATCGATCGGCCGCTGTGCGCACGAGCGCGGAATGCTTTGATGGTGTGCTCGACGGGTAATACACACAGGTTCCGCGTCTAATTGATTTCTGCGTTTCGGACGATCATTTGATTCCCGGAGCACACGATGATTGAAAGCTCGTATTAGCGGCCGATTGAAGTGAGTGTGTCAGGCCGGCGGGAGACTGCGTTACTTAAAACGATCTGCCCGATAGGAATCGTAATGTGAGTAGCTTTTGGGCGGTCCTGTCAGTCAGATCGAGTGCGATCTGGTGAGGCTTCCGTTGCAAACATCGATACAGCAAGGTGTTGCTGGTGTCGCTCACTTTGTATCGGTACCCCCCGGTAATGGGTTCGATTGTAAAACAAACTTCTAGCAACCATTTCAATCCATTTTTGGTGCGATTGTTTCAGATCGCAACGGATCACGCACGATCAAGTCAAAGCTGAACCCGCCGTCCACCAACGTTCATGGTTGTAAAAGTGCAATGCACACGGTGAAGATTTATGTCCGATAATGCTAGGGTTCAATCTGGATAATTAATTCCCCTCCGCGGCCCGTTTTGTGGTTCTACACCGTTCCCCGCCGTAAGTTCCCTCTTTCGGTGTTCGGGCGCTATTTAAATAAATCGCATTTAATTTGTTTTCGCAATTGCATTATCGCAAGCACAGCGCCGAGGTGTGAGCGCTACTACCATTTGTCTGTTGCACCTTGGGTGTTGCTGTTGATGCAGCTGCTGGTGGAATGTAAATAGTAGTAGAGAACTGTGCAAATGATCCACGCGATGGAGGATGGATAAAAATCGAGCAGGGAAGCGTACAGAATGCAGCAAAATAATAAGACGTTTCACATCGACCCGCATCGGCATCAGGTACTGAAGATTGTTGCTTTGCTCCAGTTTGAAAATCCAGTTTTTTGTGTTTGTAATTCGTTACCAAGTGTGAAGTTGTATCGTTTGGTAAATGTATGGATCGTTCATTTACCAGCCACATAGTACATAATAAGCGACGAAGTTCTGTATGTTTTGTGCGAGCTTTTGTGCCCCCAACACACGGCCGTATGGTTAATTAATGGAAACCGTCTCATTACGATCGCGCGTTATCATTCTTATCCTTGAGCCTGGGCGTGTAGGAAGTAAAAGTAGATTGTCACGTACATCATGGTCGTCCTCTCGCGTACAATTTCACTGCCAACTGTACGGTCGGGAATGCAAATTACCAGCAGCACAGCATATCGATATCATTACCGTGCTGGAAAGGAAATCGTGGGTACGATCAAATTGGTAACTTACGAAGCTTACGCTGGGGTAGTTAATTTTTTTTTGCGATGGAAACAAACACCGCCGGTTACTGGTGTGGGTCTGGGTGTAAGGTAATTGCTCTGTGTAAACATTGAACCTTGCTAACTGCTCGGTAAAACGGGGAGTCAGCAATTAGAAGTCGATGCGCCACACAGCTAATGATTAGCCCTTTTTTCTCAGAAGGGATGATGGGGGGTGAGACGCGGGTTGATGCTGGGCCAAGCGGGTACAAAAGCAATCGGAAGGTAAATTTAACGATACCTATTTGTAATTGTCGATCGAGTGACAGGTTTTTGATCGGATTCTACGAATGCTACGCAGCGTTATGGATTTATTTTTCCACTGTTGCTGAGGTGGTTTGAGATTGTTTAAGAAAAATTTAATACAAAAATGATTTTTTCACAATTTATCATTAACATTTCTTTTGATATGATTTCAGTAAAGCAAATAAGAGTTGTAAAATGTTTATGATTTCCTTTTTAAAATTTGCAATATTTAGCATAGGCTTATTATTACTGAATAACATTTGTCTGCGTTCAATCTGCAATTTTTTTTTAAATAATATTTTATTCTTCTTCTCCTTTCCAACCAATTTCTTTTTAAAACGTTGTTGGTCTTGTCTGCTTAGGGAAACTCTCCATTTTAAAGCAGCACGAAATGCGTTAAAACTTAAGCGATTTTCAAAAATATTCATCTTAGAGAAACTTTCCTTCTTAGTGAATTCTTTGTGAATCCTTGACTAAAGAGGAGCTATAAAATAAAAAAAAAACAAAAATCTCTTGTACTCCTTAGTACTTTTAAATTGTGTATCGCAGACCTAACCTGAGTTTCAAGTCGATCGACCAAAGGCTCCAACAATTTTTGGGTAGAGACTTTATCTTCAAGAAAGGCTTGGAAGAGTGTTTAACACAGTGATTGCACTCAGCTAAACTTTTGTTTTTTATACCCCAAATTACCTATTACATATGTTTGTACCAGATTTTAAGACTTAAAAATAAATAAAAAGAATAATTCGTTATGTGAAGATTTCTACAATTTTCTATTGCTTTTATAATAATGTTTGAATAATATTTAATTGCAATTATACGAACAACCGAAACATGGGTTTGAATTTCTTTTATGCATACCAACCTTCAACAGGGAAATCGAAAAAAAAGCACAACAATTTAATTACAATTCACCAATAAAAAAGTTTCACTGCGGTTGGGAAACAGTAAATATCAACGCTGCCGGAAGTGAAAAGTGTTGCAAAATAAACAAAATCACTAGTCAAACATTAAACTCTCGTCTTTCCGTTCGTCTCGCCTGCGACCGTTCGTTTCCATTTGGCCATTCCCACACTCCAACGCTTTTGGGGCTGCCATTTGCCCTTAACGAAACATTGTTTACCTTTTAGACAGGCAGCAGGCAGTTGCATAAAATCAATTCGCAAATCACGCACACACCCTTTGCCAAACTGTGCTGCCCACGGTGCGCCGTTTTCTTGTGCTCCAGTTTCTGCACGAAGCACGAGACACCCCTTTCGGTTTATGAACACCTTCTTAAAGGACACAATGACGTGGCAAAGCACGATTATATTTTGCTGGTGTCAAGTTTAAGAGTTTAAAATAAGGGTTTTCTAAGTTTTTCTTTCCTATAGTCTAATCTTTTGTTCATAATGATGAAAAATCTTGCTTGTCGTGAATGGACCGAAAATTCAAACAATTCAATTCACTTGTAATATGTTTTACAGAATCGTTGGTTTTTCCTTAGTCGCAACATACATTTCTATACACTCACTTCTATTACTCTTCAATGGAGCATTGAAAAATTACAATCCGTAGTGAACGTGTGCCTTCATTGATTGATCCCTTCGTAAACGTTTATGCTCTTTTCACGCACGTAAAGCGTTACCGCCCTTTAAAAACTCGTGGCAATAACTTTTTTTTAAACGACTGTATGTAGTCCTGCTAGCCCCGTTCTTTGCCGTTTTAACGTAGTATGGTCGGGTAAAACCATTTCAAGAACGTCTAAAATAATGAACATTTCGTTACCCCCGTTTTTGGAGTACCAAGGACAAGGATCAGCTGCTAGTAATAACGGCCATAACAACACAAAAAAAGGGTTTGTCAGTTGTGATGAGGGCGTCAAGCGAGGTTAGTGTTTATTTTAAAAACATTTCCAACGATGGGTAAGGATTTGTTTTTTTTTCCTTTTTCTTCAAACAGTTACCATTTTGGTAATCTTTTGTAAATGTGCTGTGTCTTATGTGTATCTGTTTATCTTTCCATCGTCATGTGGCAGGGTGCAAAGTTGAATGAATCGGGCAAAACATTCCATTCATAACATTTCCACTTCACCAAACGGTTGGTGACAATCGTGTTGTGAGAGAAGTTTATTACATCTCCGTCGTAGATGCGAGGAAGTTCCAATTTTAGGAAGGTTTAATTGAATGATGATCCTACACCGGGTGCAATTGAACTGGGTAAAACATCATTTTTGGGGTTGTAATAATATAATCGGGTAAGGATTAGGCTAAATGGGTACACAACAATATGACAGGAACAAGGTAATGATGGGACAGGAACCATATTGTACTGTGGTGAGTTATAGAACAATGCCTTCATTCACTATAATCGGGCAGCGGATCAATTGTCCGTCACAAAGCTTTACAAATGGTAGTCTTGTGAAGTGACAAGAGCCCATTCGTCACTCATGGATTGTAATACAAAAGTGTCTGTTTTAGGATTTCAATTATTTAAAACAAATACAAACAAGACAAACTGTTTTCATGAAGAAGTTTGAACAATTTCAATATTAATACTTAGTTTTTGAAATCTCACAAAATAAATCGTAACTTGAATTTGCGAAAAGCTCATATTTTGTTTGTCATATTTTTTACGCTTTTTAATTAAAAAAGTTTAGTCAATTTTTTTGTGAGGAAAATAAAATTTTTAATCAGATAAACAAATATAAAATGTTTAAAAAGGGATCAATTTTTCACCAAATTAAAACATTAATCAATCAAAAAATTTGATTGTAACACAATCTAATTTTTCTCCATTTTTTTTTTAATTTTGAAATTAAAAATTAAAAATTTTATAACTAAAAAAATCAAATGTTGCAAATATACAAATTTACTTCAAAAAATAATTTAAACAATCATGCGAAAAGCGGAACAACCCAAGTGGAAAGTGAAAAATAAAAAGAAAACGAAAGAAATTAAACTACCGACGGGGTTCGTCTCTTGCCTCCATCGCGAGGAATAAAATAATCTTTTATTTACGGTATACAGTTCTGGTCAGGCTATTACAACGCAAAACTACAAATACAACATTTCCGTTTCTCCTTAATATAAGCACTTACAATCGAGTGTCAAAATAAAATCTAATAATATTACGCGGACGCAAAAAAAAACATCACAATTCAGTCCAACGGCCCGATTCGTCCGTTCCCGGGAAGGGTAAGCACCATGTCTTCTATTGCCAATATGTCGAGGATGTGGAGATGTGGTTTAAAGCTGATTCACGGTTCATGTCACTACCAGGTTCTAATAACGAGATCGCTCCCCTTCCAAACGTATCAAAACAGAACAAAACCTTAAGCGATCGCTAGCGACGGTGGTTCGGGTCGCAATCCTTGGTGTGCTAGCTCGTGCGGGTGAAGATGATGCGTTGGTCCGCTGGCTGCTGCTGCTGCTGCTGCGGCAGATACCGGCAGATGAGGCGGATAGAGATGATGCAGATGGTGCGTATGGTGATGGTAGGTGGCGCCCGCATGCAAGAAGTAGGTGGCAGGAGATTGCATTTTCCCTAGCGGCAACAGTAGCGGATGTAGTGGGACACTTCCCGTGTAGGAGCTGCCAAGGGCGGCGGCTGCTGCAGCTGCGGCTACCGCTGCTTGATGCTGTTGGTGCTGGTGCTGCTGCTGCTGGTGATGTTGCATCGCTGCCGCATACTCGTTGAACGCGGTCAGATTGCTCATCAGCTGCTGCTGACTTAGATGGCGAAGATGTTCCAATTGCTGCTGTTGCTGGTGCTGCTGGAATTGGTACGGCTGTGGACGGTCCGTACCTTCCTCGGAGTCGGATGAACTGTCCGGTTCGATGAGACTTTCGATCGTGAAGGATCGCTTTGGTTTTGGGTTGCTGCTTACGGTCGTCGTGGTCGTTGCTGGCGGTAGGGAAGCAACACTGGCAGGTGATTCGGACCCGGACCCCGCATTACCGATCGGTTGACCAACGCCGGCAATGTCTTCGGGTGGTGAGAGCGGTGGTGAGATAGGCGCATACACCATGCTGGGTGAAAGGCTGGTCCCGATCGGTTCCGCCAGCGGGGGATAGTATGCGGCCGGATCGTGATGATACGTCGGTGCACCGTTCTGTGCCATGAAGAACCGATTCATATTGGCGAGAGCGATGAATTCTTCGTTCAAACATTCCTTGTCCGTCTGGTGCAGCTTGAAGCGCTTTCGCCGACGGAGCAAACTGCCGTTCTGGAACATATCGAACGCTTTCGGGTGTAGCGTCCAGTAAGCGCCCTTGCCCGGCCGATCCGGGCGCCTGGGCACCTTGATGAAGCAATCGTTGAAGCTAAGGTTGTGCCGCAGCGAATTCTGCCACCGTTGCGTATTGGTGCGATAGTACGGGAACCGATCGGTGATGAACTGGTAGATGTCATTTAGCGAAAGCATCTTTTCCGGCGACGACCAAATAGCCATCGCTGTGAGGGAGATGTACGAGTACGGTGGCTTCTGATCGCCGTACGAATCACGCGATGGTCGTGGCATTATTTTGCTGTGCGCTGACTCTATCGCTCACAACAATGGACAATATTCACCGCACAACAAGACTAGTAGTATCGTGTATTTGGCACACACAAAAAAACACAAACAAATTGCACACTGTTAACTAAAAATATTCACGCACACAGCGGTTTGTACACTTTTTTGCACTGAAGAAATCGCACCCGATCGAAGTTTGTAAGCGAACTTTTAACAACGATCGTTCATCGCATGTTAATGTTTGACTATACTGTGTAAAACAACCGAAAGATGCCCGTGTGCGCAGCGATGTTCCGACGATCCGTTCACTTCAGTTTCTCGAGCAACACTGACTGTTTCGGTGCAGCATAAAAACATAACGTAACATATATAGGGGTGGTTGGAAGGTGTGAAGGTATATGAATGGGGATGAAAGAAGAGGAAAAAAACGAAACAGCACTAAAACAACCATTCACGAATTGGAAGCTGAGCCCGTGTGTATTCGTTTTGCCGTATCCGTCAACCCCTACCCACATCCATTCATGTAGCCATTCACGTACCTGGGTTGAAAAGTTACGCCCACTTTCAAAGGGGGTAGCTTCCCCTACTTTTTGTTCTACCCTTTTGTTGGAAGGCAGAAAGGAAAAAAAAATGGGAACAGACCAAAACAGAAAACCGAAAAACCATGGTAAACAGCGCAAGTGCAACCGACCGTCCGTAGCAGTAGTCCGCAGCGCAAATACACGCTTTATTCCATCAAATATTTGCCTTTTTTTGCAAACTTGCTTTGCTGGTAGTTGTGTGGTGAAGTTTTATTTAACAAAAAAAAAACTACTCACAAAAACCATCTCTGGAGACCGTTTTTTTGTTGTTGTTGAACGCAAGCAAAGTGAGAGAGAGGGAAAAAGAAGTTGCTTAAGTAAATTACATGATTAATTATGAATTTACGTTTTATCGTGGATAATGATTTGTAGAAAATTTAATGATTCTCCTTTCCTTGGCTTTCCCGTTACTGCCGCCGTTGAGGCGAAGGTCGTATGGAGTTGCATTTTTTTCTCTCTGTTCTGTACAACCTCATCATGCGGATTTGGTCTCGGGGTTCGGGCACCGATTAGGTCGAAGCGCAGAAAGGAGAAGAACAACAAATTTTTGCTGATGAGCTACATCCATGCTAAACGGAATCAGTAGCCGAAGGAGAAAAACAATAGTTTCTAACATAAAAAAAGATCTTTAACTGATCGTTTCGGTGTGCCTTATTTGCTGCTTTGGTGCAATTGAATTTTCCCCGTTCTTCCACCGTACAAAGGGGGGCCAACACCCCATCGGTACACACGAGCTGCTTCTATTTGAATTACGTGGTAATTAGCTGTAAATTTAAAATCAATTAAGGGCTCCAACCAGGGCTTCTTGTAGCATTGCCGGTTCGTATGGTAATTTGGTCTTCGTTTTCCAACAAATGGTGCAAACGGTACGCGATTTATTCAACCGTTAAAGAAAAACGAAATAAAAAAGAAAACATATTTAGTGTGGAAAATTCTATACCCAAAACGGTTGGTGTTTGTGCTTGTTTTTTTTACAAATATTTAAATTGGCGCTTTGAGCATGAGCCGACAAGCAGTGGAACAAAAACTAAAACCAAAAAAAAAAAGGATGCTCATTTGTTTTCCATTAGTCGATTGGTTACAGGGCGGAGGAAAATGGCGAAACTAAAACAAAAGCTCTCTCTCTGGCTCCATCCCACCACACCAGCCGTGGTGATCCATTTTTCGAGGGGGGTTTGTTAACATGGCGAACAATGAACTGCATTCATTCATCCATTTGTGGTAGAAACATAACAGGTGCTTGTTCTTTTTTTTTGGGAAGAAAATACTCGTTTGCATGCTTCATGTTGGAAAATCGTCCGTTTCATTCTTTAAACGAGGTGAAATTTTAAAAAATGCATGACTGGAATGAAAGAAGGAATTTTATCGTTCTACAAGCCCTGATATTTAACGATCATTTTTTTATGTTTGTGTCTGTTGAACCATTCAAATACCGCATGCTAACGATCGATCGTAAATATTTACAATGTGGGGTTTTTCCCCGCCATACTACAAGTATGTACGAAAAGGAAAAGTTTTGTCCATTTAACCAGTCCTGGAAGGTATGGGAATGTCGCTAGATAAACATAAAGCCGGGTAGAATTAGGAACAATCTCAATCACACTCAGTACCAGTGTGTATAGCTTCAGCCGTGAATTTATTACCCATTTTCCGTTCGCAGGTGTGGCGACAACCGAACATCGGGAATTTCCTTTTTTTCCCGTGCAAAAGAAAACAAACCGAAAAAGTGAACCCCGTGTGGTATTCGTTGATAAATCCTATGTCTGGCATGTACCCCCGCCCAAAAGGACTGTTCTCAGGTGTCTTTTGTTTTTTTCCTCTCCCACTTTTGTTTTTATCCTTGCTGTGAAGGGCGCAAAAAAAGGTTACAGTGTAATAATTACCTAACCACCACCCCCGGGGGGTATCTCATTCACACTGCCTGGTAAACGTTTTTATTGAACATTCGTTAATGACCGTTTCGATCTGCGACGAGTCTCGTGCTACTGCGGCGCTTGCAATCCGGATGCTTATTACGGATCCTGCAATACTTTTGCTCTCCAAACCCTCAAACAATTTTCATTCACAAATCGACACGATGAAACAAATCGAACCATACCTGCGCAAAAAGCTGCTTTGTCCCATTTTACTGCATCTGGGCGCTGTTGTGTCACACCTCCAGAAATGGAGTTTCTGTTTCGCATGTGCTTTTGTTGCCTTTGTCCTTCAAGCCACAATAACCGCAGAGCAGAAGATATTCAATAAATTAGAAAACTTATGCGTTTGAAAATTCTTTAAATCGGTCCTTTGCCATCCAGGAAGTTGGGAGAGTGACGGAAACAGAACAAGAAAAAAAAACGTCCGAAAAACATTAATGGAAAAAATATTTCTTCCGCCAACGCGACACCCACCAAACACATTGGGATTCGGTGCGGTTGGTTGCGTTTCCGATGCTTTGGATGGTGGGTTTTTCGTCCATCGCTCTAACACGGACCGCTGCACACGTGGACGACGGTCAGCAACCAAAAATCTATTCAGCGTGGTTTTGGGCGGGTGTTTTTTTGTTTTCGTTACTTCACTTGGCTCACAGAA
Source organism: Anopheles parensis (assembly GCA_016254315.1). Lineage (NCBI taxonomy): Eukaryota > Metazoa > Arthropoda > Insecta > Diptera > Culicidae > Anopheles > Anopheles parensis. The sequence continues at coordinate 12,897,796 of CM028125.1, read as the reverse complement.
TCAAGAATAAGTTGATAGTGGAAACAAAAATTACCAAAACTTAACAATACCTTTGTTGCGTGCCACGTCTCTGGAACACACCTTTAAGATTTGCTAGGTTGCAGCAACTTTGAAGGAAGCCAGTATAGCATCTGCACGGTGTGCAAATGTGCATATGTTTTATTTCCAGGAACTTTGGACTTGGAACGGCCAAATCTGGAAATGCTGGCAGCGGGCCAGCCGACTGATGAATGTGAAAGTAGCCTGCGGGTATTCGGAGCACATTAGTGTACGACACATTCTGTGGGCAAACGGCTCTCGTTCTTGTTGGGTGTGACTCCATTGTAATGCTGTTTATGTGTGTAGTTAAGGGCGGAAATATAGTTTCCAAAGACAATCAAATTGCCCCGAAGGAATCATTGAGGGCTCACACGTCGGAATTCCGGGTTTTTATTCAAATCGTAAATTTTATGATTCATACATATGCCAGACGGTTTCATCCTACCAGAAACGGTACTGAAACGCGCGCCCTTTTTGTGTTTGTGGTAATTTGACAAATATTTTGATTTGTATCGTACATTGGTTGCGGAGTAGGTTCTTTGTTAAGTTCAGGCCCAATATTCCATTAAATGCCGTAACAATCGCTGCAAAGCCCATAACTGATGCGATGTAGCGGTGAAACTGCATTCGAATTGATTTCATCTGCCCTGTCAGGACACGCAGGTAGGAACTCCCTATGGCCAGAGTTGTAGTAATTACACGCCATCCACAACATCCATGGCTAATGTGAATAGAATCGGAAGCTGCTGCAGCTGTTGCAACTCTCTCTCTTCCCAACTGCTAAACTGATTTGTCCTTCTTCCGCTTTTGGGTGACTTCTGGATCACTATATCCATCCATTAACTAGAGCGACACAAAAGAAGCTCCTTCTGTTCTCGGGATGCTTACCGTCGTAATAAACCTCTTACCGGTGAGAAATCGAAATCAATGCACCAATTCCAATTTTCAACAGTCGTCAAATCGTCTAACGAACCAGCGAAATGATCCCGAGAACCTGCTTCTCAGCAAACGCATCGATTGTGGTTTGGCCTCGTGAGATCGATTCAACGCATTTCGGATTCTTTCCTTCTAATCACTCCAAACGAAGCATGTAAACAGGAATTCCAGCCCACTTGAAATAAGGGATAAGGTGGAGCGTTCAGGTTTTTCAGCTACCGAGATCGTCGACGGCCGATCGATGGAAATTGATTCAATTAGCTGGTCTGATCGGGTGTGAAAGTTCTTTGAATTTTTTCGCGCCTTCCCTAGCCGCACACAGTGGCAAAGGCAAATCGGTTTCATCGCGTAACCATTACGAAAAAAAAGCGTCGAGGGAACGCAAGGAACCGGAACGGTTAGTGAGCGACCACACAGCGCAGGACGTTTGGAACCTTTTGGGAAAACGGCGCGATGAGACGAAGATGAGAAGGTTTAGGTACAAAATTTAATAGCATCGTGATTTTTTAATGGCATTTTTATTTGTGGCTCTGCCTGTTAAGCTTTTCTCTTTATTTCTCCCAACCCCCGACTCCCCCTCCCATCACCGAAAATGGGGTTTTCCCACGGGCTAGAGCGAAGGAAGATGGGTTTTTGGTGCTGCTAGCATTTCTATCGATTGTTGTGGCGAGTGTTTTCCATTGTGAGTTGTTTGTGGATTTTTTTACCACCATCCAACACTCGATGGCTGCCCGATTGGCAATGCTTTGTTCTTGGCCGATTGAATTCTTATTGTTGTTTTGAAGGCGGACTAAACAACAAGAAAAAACAAAAAGGGAAACATGGATGGAGGCACTTGTTTGGTGTTGAGCAGCAGAAGCGCACTCACAATATGGCCGCGATGCAGCAGCATTTGCGTGACGGTGGAAAAGTCATCATTGCCATGACGATTTCGCGGGGAGGAGGCGAGGGATGGGAGGAGGTGTTCAGGTGACGACAAGCGAGACGAGCCGACTGACGGGGCTTAGAATATTGGTCTGGGAATGGAAAAATCGGGGCCATCATCACATTAGAAAGGAGCGAAAATAGCTGCAAGGGCGATATTAGTATCGCTTTTCACGGAATTTACGGTTCCATCGGCCGGTTTCGACGACGATTGACATGGGAAAATGTGTCATCCGAAAGGGGGGAAAGTTGTTGGAATTGTTTTTTTTCTCGTGCGTTTATGGAAGTTTTTGGAGGGTAAGAAACAAGATTCGGAGCACTAAATACACGTAAGGTGCAAACATGGGAAAAAATCAATCAAAACTGATCCTGAGAATGTTAGATCAAGCGTTAAATAAGTGGATCAGTTTGGATTGACCTCGGTGTTGAAAAAAAAAAGATTCAAGATGGCGCATAGAAGCGTTGAAGAGTCAGTAAATAGAGTATTGGAATGAATACAAGTTATGTTGTAATTTTTGAGATTGATATTTTCAGTTCTTTTAAAATTGTTAAATGTAAAAATTTTGTGCTTAATTCCATCCCTTACATTCTGTGCTCTTGATAGAGGGAATCCGATCCGGATGAGATTTTATTCCCGGTCCTGTCTTGTTGAATTTCCGTCCCGTTGTGGTCCGGTGGCGCATGTGATAAACGGCGCCCGTCTACACGGCAGGACCAGGTTCAAATCCCATCCGAACCGTCCCTCCAAGGACTGACTATTCGGCTACATGGTAAAATAAGTGTAGTAAGCCAGAAATGGCCGGCGTGATCTGTGAAAGGTCGTTAAAGCCAAGAAGAAGAAGTAAATGATACAATTGGCTCAAGACCAAAACAGAACAAATTATTTTGCAAAGTGCAAAAAAGGAAATTAACTTCTTGCTTTACAAGAAAAAACTTCACCGATGACTCACTAAACACTAATATTTATTAATATAAAGTGTTGTGTCTATTATCCGTGATGTCCGCTTATCCGGCAAGTGCTGAGTCCCGATGAGCACGGATAATCGGAGTTCCACTGTATAGTGTTTTGTTGGAAATAAAAAAAAAGCAGTTCATATAAAAATACCGTTTTTCATCCTTTTGTTTGAGTCTATAGTTGTGAAAAAAGACACACAATAAATAAAACCCTATTTAAAGAAAGACCCAGTGTCTGCACCATTTGCAACAATCGCTTTAATTTATCCCACATTGCAAACATGTTGCCATAACCATAGCTTATCAACGGCACAGACGGGGTCAGATCATTACACCATTAACGGTTCGAGATCATTTTTATCTTCTCATTAACTTCTACCACCTGTGCTAATAATCGTTGACGAGCCGAAAACTCCTGTTCAAAAAAAAAGGACCAAAAAATGCTCAACACCATTATACCGAAGATACACAGCCACATTTTGCACACTTTGGCTGCAAAACGGCAAATGAATACAGAAATAACATATTGCTAGCTGGTGTTGAGCTGGAAAATTTAATAAAGGACCATCCCACACACACACTCGCACTCCATTAGGAACGTTTCTGCTTTAGGCCGATCTCGCCAAACCATCGGCAACGGCACAAAACCACACAGTTACAACGGTAGGGCCCCGAAGCGGCTTATGCGATGGTGTCGGTGTCCTTTGAACAAATATATGAAGGTGTTATTCAGGTAATTAATATCATGTTTATAGATGTTTGATGATGATCGTCCACTCGTTTCGAGGCTGTTTTGTTCGTTGCTTTCATCTTCCCTCCGTCAAGCTTCTTTCGTCCCTCCCTGGCCTGCTTGCTTTGTGTCTACGCGCTTAGCTTTCATATTTATTCGGGCTTGGTGTTTCGAAACCATTTCTCACATTTTTTTTTCGCCGCTCCACTCGCACACAAGGTGCCGTAAAGTATGTAGCAACATTCAGAAGAAGAAAGAAAAAATCAACCAGAGCAACAAGGGGAAGGCATTAAATTGGTGGCATCGGTGTTCGCTGCGTGAAGAAAAGCCGGCAAAAAAGGGCCGATCGATCCAAGCAACATCATCAAGAAGAGCCCGCCGAGTTGTAGGTGCTTTTAGGCTCCGGTGCGAGTGGGGAGAGCGACGCCTAAAAGTTGGTTAAACGACCTGCGTTTTCTCATAGGTTTTTGCCCGAAGTTTTGTATCCGCTCCGAAAGGAGTTTCGGAGCGTTGAAACGCGCTCGGCAAATATCTCCTGCGGTGCGAACCGACCGCTCACTAAAATCGTTTATATAGTCCTGATGTGCTCACGGCGTGAGCGATGTTAAACCTTGCGTTTTGCTTTTGTCTCGCTGGTATTGCTGATACTGGATGGATGGCTTTTTGTTGGACGGAGGGTGGCTTATTCCTTGCTCGCGGCTTCCAAAAAAAGTGTCCAGTAGGTCTGTTTTGTGGTCAACCACAGCGCGGGCAACAGGAATGGGGGACGGCGTCCGCTTGCCCACCGATACAGTCAATAATCGAGATCATAATAATCATTTGTTATCTTTAAGGGCTTTATGCACCGGGTTGCGGCATTTGTCAGAGGTATGCAACGGCCGAGCATCAATGTGTTGACGGGTCCGGAACCCAATGAGTACGTTGATTGAATAGAGGAAAAAAAGGATGAGCTCTTGAGAACCTAGCGGGCTATTAATAAGGTTGTAATCATTCTTTATGTAAGGAAAGCCTACAAGGATGGAATCAGTTTTTGGAGGAAAAAAAGATACAAATCGTTCGCTGCTGTAGGGATCTTGCACTAACTGTGCGTGTGACTCAAGGTGAAGAAATAGAATTGTTTGCTTGCATAATGTATTACTCGCGTTCCCACAGTTGAGAATTAGCTAATAATCCTATTAGAATATTTTTTCGTTCTCAATAAAGAGCCATATCGTCTAGAGATCAACATTGTCCTTCGGAAATAAGAGATCTTCCATTAATAATATCCTCTCACTTCTCCAGAAAGATCAGAACGTATTGCTGACGCAACTTTGAAGTGGAGTAATAGCTAATCTTGAAGATCCTGAGCAATGAGTCCTGATCTCTCAAAGGCAGGTAATGACGGACAATCGTTGGAGAAGTATCTGGAAAGAATTGACGTTGTTATTTGAAATGGTCAGAATATCTGGACATGGCATTGTTTAGGTTTTCTAGTTTGATCTATAAACACAGCATTAGAAGAAATTATTTAATCAACATCTACGGATGAAACTTTGAAGTGGAACAGTAGCTAATCGTGAAGATCCTGAGCAATGTGTCTTCATCTTCCAAATGCAGGAAATCACGGACAATCGTTGGAGAAGTATCTGGAGAGAATTGAATGAAGTTATTTAATCAACATCTACGGATGAATATTGAAAGTGATATAATTTGTGAATCAAAATATTTGAAGAAATTTAAAGAAACTTCAAACCTCACTAGATACCAAGTACGTTTCACATGAGACTGATATTTTGTTTTTATTTATTTTTCTAAGTTAGTGCTGTTGTAACTACTGCTAAGGTTAGAGAGTGTTCCCATGTCGTTTCTTTTATGATATGGAATTTAAATGTTTTATAAATGTTCCCACCACAAATGCAATATCGAGCATGACATGGGATCATTCCTCATCTCATATCATACCACAAGGAATCCGTTCTAGTTGTAACCCGTTCGGGTTCGTCGCTGACCGAAGGGATCATAAAATAAGTACTCACAGTTTAATAAACTCATTCGACATGGGTCAATGCCAGGGCTAATACCTCTATCTGCATTTCGATCACGGGTTACACGGATCCGTTGAAGCATGTTCCAATCATTTCCCTTAACAACCCGGTCTTGACTCGTACTCAAGCACACAAGCTACACAAATCGTAGCACATCGGCAGTTGTTACGTCGGGCAGCAGATGCATCCCAGAAGCGCAAGGTTGACGAAGCCATTAAAATAGTTTCGCTCGTAAACCACACACGTCGTGAGCAGTGAAGCGATCGTACTGCGAGAATGCGCTTTATGCCTGCCATAAGGAAGGAAATCGGGTGCACAAGGAAGTGGACCAGATGCAAGTTGGTAACGGTCGAAAAAAAAGCTGGACACACAATCCATCCGATCGCGTCCGCGAAAATGAAGCGATCGAGCAGAGTCTCGCGTAAATTAGCATCAGGTTCGCGCGTTAGAAGTTATCCGGTTGCACCGCTGGGGCTAGGGCCGTTTGCAAAACGCCGATGAACTGTGAAAAATCCAACAGCACTAAATGTCGCTTGGGCGGGCAATTTGTATGCGGGTGGGGGTAAGAATTTTTCAGCTCATGATTTATTGATGGTACGGTTTGATCCTCAACGAGGTTTATGCACTTTTTGCCCGTGGTAGTCGCGCAGGTAGTCAACGATTTCAACAGGTTCGCCGCGCACCAAGCGTTCAAGTTTAATGATCCAAAATATTTGTAGAAAATGATTGGCACTTCCGTGGAACGGTGGAAAAGGTGGCAAATGGTGGGCCTATCTGGGGCGTTTCAATCGACCAGCGTATCGGTGCATCCGATCGAAGGTTAACACCATCGTCACCTTAGCCAGTCGGCCCGACAGAGACTAGGGTCCGAGCAGGTGAAGCTAATTTTGCTGTCTGGTTTTAGTGTTTTCTCGGTTTTGACGAGTGGCACTGAATTTGACCCGAATCTTCGGGATCGTGTTCCATTTTTTGTGCCCTTCTGCAGTCTAGTTCTGTACGGTGTGTAGCCTCAAATTAATGTTTTACAACCAGTGTGGTGGATGGATACATTTATTGCCTGACTCTGATCATAGTTTAAATTGACAGCGAGCTAAATCTCGTACAGATAAACCAGTGAACTGGCATGTTAACCGTTAACAATATTTCATTATAAAAAATCAATCTTTTCTTCGCCACAACCAGTTCAAGCTGAGATGAAGCCCAATCGATCAATTCTCCACAAAAAAAAACACATTTATAGAACCATTATCATTTTATCTGCGGAACTTCAACACAAAACTGACGCGACCGCTTTCTAGCAAATCTTGCAATAAGCCCGACAGAGCGGTAGGACTCATAAAAGCTTGTAAATAACAAACCACACATCCTGCTAATTGGTCAGCACTGCCTCCTTCCTATTTCATCCCGTGACCGATCGAACGATACGGCGTTAAAGCGTAAGTTGTGATCAGGGCACGTGGAGAAAAAAAGGTGTTTTTCAGCAGAAAAATAAAACAATCGATTTCATCAGAAAATTCTAACACCTTTTAGTCGGCTGGCATACACAGGAACCGTGGGCACAGAGGGCAAATTATTGTAATTAGAGCCACGCGGACCGTCATCGCTTTCATGGAAGGCGCTTGGTGCCACATTCTGACACATTAACACCTGACCTCTGGGCCAGCTCGAGTAACTTCGCCCTTGTGCAGCAGGAGGCGGTGGAGGCGTACCGTTTCCAAACAGCCGGTATCAAATTACGACCGAATGGTTCCGATTATGTCCATAAACTTGGATTGCAGTGTCGGGTTTTTGTTTTGCACTCCAATTCAACGGACTCTGGCTATAGATCGTGAAGCAAGGCGTTGCGCTTCTAGCCCTTATGATAGACAAATCAGCAACTTGGCGGCTTGTTTACCACATGCAGGTGTTAAATCATTCTGGCAGCTTCTCACCTTACTTCTCACCTCTTTCCCTTTTTCTGCTTTCCTTTCCTCATTCCACCAGATATATCTTAAAAGATGAATCCTTTGCCATCCTTTGCCATCCAGATTGCCATTTGCCTACCCGTTTGATAGCGGCCTGCTTGAAGGCAAGAGCAAATAAAAGACCTTGTCCCGTCTGCAAATGTGCAACTCACATGACTGAAGATGCATGTTTTGTTTTTTTTTTCGCTTAGTTTTGTTTCAGTGTGAAATTAACAGCAGATCTGACGCGCTGATGCGCCTTCAGCTTAGTTGCGCAAAGAGACGGCGAAAACACGCAACCAACAAAAAAAGGAGATCATTTTCTTCAACACCTTTCGCATGAGAGTTCAAAAGGATAGCGAATTTCTTAGAATTATCTTCCATTATGGTCCCACCCGGAGATCCAGGGGGAAAGGAAAAAAAACGAGTTCGAACGTCAAAGGATCCGGGACCGCGAGAATACTGATTACCGATTCTTTTGCGATAATGCTTTTGCTTTTCTCCCTCTCTCTTTCTCTTTCTCTCTCTCCCTCCCTTTCTCTCCCTCCCTCTCTCTCCCTCTCTTTCACACACAATTGGTATGGTTTTTTTTGGTAATAAGATCCTTGTTTAATGTAAACTTATGATCGAACTCGGATCCCGGTAACATTTGTTCGGCAAACTGCATGTACTGAGAAATTGTATGCCTTCAAGGATATACCAAGAAGATGGACCAAAAACCGAACCAAAGAAACCGTACTCATTTTTGCCCCGAACCGACCGCGCCATGATATTTGATTTACATCGCATAATTGGCCGGTTTGCCGCAAATAGGATGTTTTCTTTTCATCGCACACGCAACGAGCTGTCGAGGTTTGAGGAATGTGCGAAATTAGCCGGTAATAATAGTTTTAATTGAACAGCAGTTTTGACACCTTTCGGTTTCGCCATTGTGTGCCAGCCGATCGCAACAGCATCTGTCATTATGCAAAACGAACCCACTCCGGTAACCACGTTTACAAGTGATCAAGCGAAGAACTGCACGAAGTAATACGGTCACCAGGCAATTGTGCTGCTGCAGCCGGGTTATACTGCTCGACCTGCACCTTATAGACGATGGGGAGTTCGAACAGCGTACAAAAAAGGTTTTGCGATCGAGTTGCAATATTTTACGATCACGTTTGGCCGAAGCATCGAACGTTGCTGGTGATGGAACTTGTTGCTTGTTCGGCACAATAAATCCACTTGCCCATCACCCATCCTTCCTGCACGGAAAACGCTTCTCGGTGCGGTTTCCCTGCGTCCCTTTAATCATTGATTGCCTCTACTTGCGTTAGCGATTGATGTTTTATTGACTAATAAAGTCTAAAGCCGCATCAGCGCTTGCGCATTTGGCCGATGTTGCTCGTTTGCGCTTCGGTAAATATGTTCTGTGGCTGTATAAATAAAACCGCTTAAAGCTTGTGCAGTTTTTAAGTTGTACGGTGCGCAAAAAGGGGCCTGTCCCTTCCCAATGAACAGAGCGAGAGACTTTAACGTTGATGAACGTTTTAAGTTGGTCTGATCGGTTGGTATTAATATTTTTGTGTGCACCATTATAGCTCGTACCAACCTGGGTTGCGGTTTCGGGGCAAGGCTGGTGGATGGATTGGAACGTTTACTGCCGGTTGGTTCGGTTGACAGCTTATTGCCGCTGTTAATGCCCGTTTAACCGCGGGCTATGTCAGGCCCTTGTCAACGAGTACCGTACGGTGCATCTTTTCCTGCATTATGCTGCATAATGAAGTAAATCGTTTAAGGATGGAATTTCTGCCTAAGGTTGTTTGATGGTAGGAAGACGCGATGTTTGTACGGTAGCTTTAATCTTACGATATGTTGGTTAGATAAAGCAGTAACAAAAAACTGAAGATATATTTATTGGATATTCCTTTACTTTAAAAAGGACTTGAGATGTTTATGAATGAGTATTCTGGTAGGCAATACAGGAAAAAAAACATTTTACACCAAACAATGGAAAAGAGTTTTGCGCATTTCGTAGAATTGAAGAAAACCCTTTCGTTTTTGGTCCAAAATCGTACAATAATGTCATTTAATGGTGCTTTGCCTTCATCTGATTTAACCCATTGAAGAAATTTGTCATTTCAATGAGATTTTCGTCGTGAGTTCGCAACCCAAAACCCAAGATCCCAAGATCTTATCCAAACAACACGCTTTCCTGCGTTTTTTTTTCTCTCTATTGCTTTTTCAACTCCTAATGAAGAAGTTCTGCAAACGATGAGGCTGCAATTCCGAGCAAAACAAGGCAACCAAGATCAATACAGATGAGAATATCTGATAAGCGCTTTAAAGCGTCAAATCACCAACTTTGTAAGCGTTGCTGAGGAGCCCCTTTTTACTGCACACTAATCTGTCCAACAAAAAAAAAGAAAAGAAAATGGTTTTGCACTCTTTCTGCCAGTCTGGCGAAAAGCACACCGTTCCCAGTTGTGGTTGGATTAAGCCTGGAAGAATGCGTTTACCCGTCGAGAGCTTCTGCGAAATGGCTCAAGAGGAGCTTTGGAAAGGTAAACAGGATTACTACATTGTTTGTTTGGATAAAGTAATTGTAGTCAAAACCTACTACACAACAACCGGACCACAAATGGTGCAGCTTAGGTGCAAAGGCAATAGAATGGGCGTGAAGAAAGGTCTTTGTACGTGTTCGTGTTTATTCCACACTTTGCCCAAAAAACCACACTCACATCCTGCTCAATCTTATCGGCTTATCGGTTTGGCCACATCTACAGGAAGCACAGCTGTCTTACTGGAAGGCAGCACTGTACAGCAAAAGGATTAAGAAAAATTAATTCTAACCAACAAATGGCATTCGTTTCAATGCATGGAGAAAAGCTTCAATGGAAATATGTTTTCTTTGTTTTTTCAATTTTCAACAGTCAAAGTTTTCGGGACCATTTCGACATCTTCCGAAAGGACCTGATCGTGCTGCTTTCCGGTGATTTTTTATCAAACATCTTTCTCCAATTTTATTGGTCCACGGATGAGAACCGTAACAAGAATGTTTCATAAATTTATCTATCGCGCATAATTTTCTTTTTACTACTTTATTTCCCGTAAGACGCGTCACGGGGGAATAGTTTTATGTGCTATCCAGCTCGGAGTGAACGGCGGCAAGGATCACTTCCCGGGGGGTGTAAAGAAAATGGGAGACCAAAAAAAAATCCTTATGGCTTTTTAATTTGTTCCGCAGCCTGTTGATTTGACGCCCTTAGCTGTGCACCCTCATTATCGTGAGGATGAGGTTCGCCAGGACACTCGGGACAGCGTGTAGCAGCAGGCTGAAGATGTTTGGGTGTGTGTAAAATAAAATAATGACCACCGTTCCGCACAGTTCCGTAAGGTGGGTTTCAAGCGGCACACCTATTCGTTCGGAGGAGATCATCGAAACGTGTACCGAGCGGCATATGTTCAGATCGAGAACCCTGTGATGATGGTGTCGAGAGTAGTTAAAACATTGACAGATCGGTCTCCTTGTGGAGGGTTTACATCCTTGATCAAACATCCGCGTGGTGTGAAACGTACGGCTTATGTTGGATGTCATGTGTGTTGCGCTTCGGCCGAGGTGAGAACAAAAACCGTACAACGAATGATCCTTCGACCCGGCGCAACGTTGGTGGTATTTATCACAGCACCTAAGCCGACAACATTTGCACCGAACGATCGGAGATCGGATTAGTGTCATTAGAAGTCACACAATTATTGTTCTGCAATTTAATGTCAGAAACGTATGAAAAGGGACCGCATGGACAGCTGGAGCTAGGAAGGCACGAAAAAAAAATCGAACTCAACCAAACGCAACACCTTCTCCTNCCACGTCCACAAGTAACTTCGTAGAAAGCCGAAACAAACCCTCTATGCTTACTGCACGCTTAAGCAAAACAACGCTTTACCGAGTGCTACCCCGAATGCAGCGTACGTGGTATTCTAATGCGGATCGCAGGTATAATTTCCAAATCCTTTTTCACTTCGCGAAGATCCCAGGTATAATTCCCGAACCCTCTTTCGCTTCGCGATTTGTGGACGCGTCCAGGACAGGACCCAATTTTTTTGAAATTTTGTATGACTTCGGCTTTTGTGGACGTCTCATGAGCCGTCGTGTGTACGCAGCCTATCACAGCACCTAAGCCGACAACATTTGCACCGAACGATCGGAGATCGGATTAGTGTCATTAGAAGTCACACAATTATTGTTCTGCAATTTAATGTCAGAAACGTATGAAAAGGGACCGCATGGACAGCTGAAGCTAGGAAGGCACGAAAAAAAAAATCGAACTCAACCAAACGCAACACCTTCTCCTACTCCAACAATCAAACCTAGATCCTTTTCTCTTTCTTTTTCCAAAAAACCCTCTTGTATGCACACGGCCTTTACGCTCCACAACACACGATGGCAAATCACGACCGGCTACGAGGGTTTCTCACACGAATATCCCATATTCCACTCCGTTCGCTTTAATTGACGCCGACAAGCGGGGAAAACAAGCGAAAAATTATCTAGTTTAAAGTAATGTGCACACTTTCCGGCTGATCCTTTCGTACGTAGCCGAAAGACAGCAACAGGCGGTTAGTCGACCCAGCACACCTTAAGGCACCGCATCATCCAATTTCTATATTTTATCAATATCGAAGCAATTCGTGTGGAACCAATCGGTAAATACGGGCTGATCGAACACTTCTGCCCTTATTGGTGACTGGAATAATAAAGGTGCTGATCGATTGAATCGAACAGCACACTGTGCGCGGGCAGACACGGTGTGATGGTCATAATTTATGTTTAGCAGCATAAATTATTCATACCAAATTTTAACAACTTGATTCAGTTTTGGATAAAACATCTGATAAAATATGTTTGAAAAAAAATAATATTACATTAGTTTTGACCACCTCGTACGATCCCATAGTCCCCCTGTACCGTTCGTAATCACGGGAACGTTGTTCTTGTTAAGAGATGCTGGAAGCATCGCCAGCACGACCAATCATC
>CM028125.1:12777508-12884666 GCA_016254315.1 Anopheles parensis | reverse complement strand
CGGATGGTGAGTGAAAATGCTCGTACAGCTCACGTACGTACCATGTCCAGTTGTGCGATAAGAACGAGTTTTTCCGTCAAGATGCTCGAGACGGTTCGTCCCTACCAGGGTGCATGGGTGATGCGATCGAGTTGCGTGAATAATTACTACAACCTGCACATTGAACAACATCCATCACACGTTGCTCTTCAAGCTTCTTACCACCGGCCGAATGTAACCATTATTAATGCGGAATCGCTTATGTTGCGCAAATGGTTGTACCACAAAAGGGTGGAAAAGACTACGCAAACACACACACGCACGAATGGCGACGGTGGCGGCAATGTCGAGCGGTTTCTTGTTTGTTTAACCAAGCCATGCGATAATGGTATCACACACTGGTTGACTGATGGGGCTTTCTCGAGCGTGATGAGCATTTCTTTCTCCTTATCGTGGCTTTTGGTTCCGATGGACGGTTGTGTATAGAAAAATTGCACTGTTTGGTAGCTAAATAAATAATGCATGTACGACATGCATGTATGCATGTCACGAACGGTGAGCTTACATTTTTACCTCGCCCATCATCGTTCGCTTTTTTCCCCGTGCAGAGCCGGTTGGAAATGGACCGGGCCACGCAATATCGAGTATTGAAGAAAGCAAACAAACAAAAAAAAACATGGAATCAAGCGACTTCCCATACATACTATGGGAGAGGGAGGGAGAGACGAAAGGATGGGAGGGAAGGGCAGATGAAGTAGCTCGAGTGTGTGTGTTTTAGGTTGTTGTCCGTACTATACAAAACGTTTTGCATAATTACGATTAAGATACGGCAAAGCAAATAGATTTACTGGCTAGCTGGAGCGCATGGCGTTTGTTTTAGTAAAAAGTGCGTAATTTATGTTTTCGCTAGTAATTATACGCTAGTGGCACGAGAGGAAGCGTACGAAAGTTGGTACGTTTTTTGCAACACACCACCACAAGCACCAGTGCGTGTTGGGTGTGTAAAATGCATATTTAATTAGTTTTGGTACCATAAATAGCACGGCCGTGAGTAATTGCTAGCTAACTACAGCAATGGTGGCATTATTTGTTTTGAGTAACGTGTTTTTTTTGCTGTTTATTGATAGAGCTAAATTGTTGTAGAATATGTTAAAAATAGAGCAGGTGTGATAACAAAAAAAAAAACAATTTTATAGCAGTTCAAAGTTTGTTTAGATTATTTTACCATTTTTTGTTTTGGGTTGTGTTGCTTCTTTGCACCTTCTTTCAAACCGTACGCAGAACTCACTTTCGAAGTACACAAACTAACAAAAGATTCATCCTACCAGCAGCCTATCCAAACATACTTGAGACTGCTACAACAGCGTAACAGTTTACTTAGGTAGCAAAATGGGACAATATTTATTTTGGCAGCGTTTCGAGCGTTTTCGAAACGCGTTGGAAAACAAAAATCGTAAACAAAATAAGTTTTAAGGACTCGGAACGAGCTACCTGTTTTGTACGATCGAGTGGGTTCCGCGAAACCTAACCTACCGTTTGGGTGTAATAATAATCTTTCCTAATGCTCCTAGCGCTTCTCCGGGGGAAAAAATACAGTAGCATTTTTTCTGGCAGAATATAGATATAAAACATGCAGAAAAAACAACAAAACAGCTAAAAGATATTGGGTGTATAAAAGGTTAGATTGAAGATATTGTTCTGTGTCAATATATATAAAAATGTCTTCGAACTAACAATCATCTGTAGTAAAATTTCGTATTTTGTTTTGTTTTTTTCATCTCGAATTCGATGAAAGTAGGTTACAAGATTGGAAAAAAAGAAAAATAAAAACTTTAATCTAATAAAAAAGTATAATATACATTAAAAGAACATTACATTATAAACGAAAATATTCTAAAAACACAAAAGAATACAACGCTGAGTAAAGCGACGAACCCCGTCATAGAAATTTTTTGATCTACTTTCGCGGTTTTTTTTTAAATTTAACGCATTCAAACCGTAATCGTTCCACTTTTCCAACAAAAAAACACCTTCTCTACCTCATAATGCACCATTGCACCATACATGTGGGTGGCAGATCGGTGTCAGTGTCATAAAGCACCACATTCTCGCTATCAAACAAACGCCCCGGCAACACAGCGTGCATACAGACGAACACCTAATAGACCGTTATTAACAAACAAAACAACATAATGTATTTGAAATAAATTCGATATCGAACGTATGTTAAATTTCGATGCGAGCGTACGATCGTTACGCTCGTCAGGGGGTAGAGTTGGATATGGATCTTTGCTGCGATCGTTTGATTGTGGCGTTTTTTCTTCCTTTCTGTTCGCCTGCTCTCGCTTCCCGTGGATGATGATGGTGTTGAGATTTGAAAAGCAAACTGATGCAGTGCAGAGCGAAGGTGGATGATGTAAGGGTTTGACGTCACAGCAGGGAAGAACGTTTGCCGCCAATGGAAGATTAATGTTAACGGTGTTCGCCAGGGCAAAGCAGGCACGGCCCTTCTGGCAACGCCTAAACCGACTTTCCGCTCTTGATGTTACAATACGACGGTTACATTCATCAGTGGAGATGCTGTTTGTGTCGGTATCAATAGAGCACAATTGAAAACGCGTGCTATTATGGCATTACACAAACACGGTTATAATTCGACAACAAGCTGTTATAAAAGAGGAGTTAAACCGTGGTTATATTCTAGTTTTCGGTTCGAATTAGGTTCAGGAACAAATAATTGGAAACATGAATAGCGGTAGACTCGTATTAGCACTCAAAATGCTCCATCGAAGCATTCAAATTGTACGATTAGGTGTTCCTTGAATTTTTCCATACACATTTTTTCGTATTGTTGAGCTGAAGTTTAAGTCTGTGAATTAAAGCTTAGATGTTTTAGAACATTTTAAACGATCCTTTGCAAAGCTTTGTTATCGATTTTTCTTTTTGGAGAATAATATCGATCATTTAAAACAAATTCTATGAGCGATTAACAACATAATCGCACAAATGTGACATGTAAATTCGATCTCTTTTTCTTTCAAACATATCTACGCAGCTTAAACGGCAGCATAAAGATGATCCATCCGTCGACGGGTGACCCTATCGCGTACAAACCGTATTTAAGCCACCTCGTTACGAATGCTTGTAATTATTCGTCTCCCTCCATTGCCGAATCGCCAGAAAAGAATTGAACTCGTTAGTTACAGCGGCAGTAATTGCCCAAAAGTGAGCACCACCCAGCCCAAAAACCCGAGAGTTGTTTCCTTTTCACCCCCCTAAAAACGCCCCAAACTCATATTTCAAATGCAAAAAACTCGCACCGTTCGGGTGAAAAACCCACCGCCACAGACTGGGCGTCGCGCGAAAATTAACATTCCACAATGGGTTTCAGCTTTTATGGAGCATATTTTATGGCATTTGGCCAGGCACTTCGGGGCGGCTTTCGTCCACGAAGCGCGTTTGTGTGGCGGCGCGCGGCAGCACTTGAACGCCGTGTTTGCTGTTGGGTCAATTTTTGATCAGTTTTCTGGATGAGCCTTTTTACGCCCCGTGCGCTGTGTACCAGTCGTACCCCGTTCTGAACCGGGGCCAGCTGCAGGGGTTTTCTTTCTTTCCCCGTTTCTGTTTGCCCACACCACGAAACCGGTGCCGCGGGATTGCACTTTTAAGATTTTAAACGAATCTTCACACTTTTCAATTTCGATCTGAACCCCGTGGGTTTGTGGCTGGGAAAAAAGCTGAAACCACCAGGAAAATAAAACAAAACACACCCGGCAAACAGAAAGCCCAACAACAATTGCCCCGCGTCTGCGAGCGTTTGTGGCTGTGCGCGTGAAGTTGTTAAGCGCTCATCGTCCGGCGTTGGGATCGCACCAGACAGCAAGGCAGCAAAACGAGTGTTGTGTCCGTAGTGTCCGTGCTTGTTCGTTCCTGCTCGCATCCGATGATGGGTTCCGCGTGTCGAAATGCTACTCCATCAACCGGTACAAACGGATTCGAGCACCAGCAAACAAGCCTCCTGCGAGAAGCCACCGAAAAGGGATCGCGCCACCAAAGCGGCAAAAGAGCAAACGAGCGACAGCACATACACACGGGGCACTGAGATCGGGACGAGATGCAATATAATGATAATAATAAACATATTTCTTACCTCGAAATCATGCTTGTGCCGCTTCACTTTTCGGTGGCCACTTATGCACGGGATGCTGCAGCGGCTCGTTTGCGCGAGATCGTGCAGTTAAAGAAGAAAAACGAAACGCAAAAAAAAACCCGCAACACTAGAGGGTCGCTTCGATTTTCATTCCACCCGTGGGTTCTTACCACTTCACTGTGCTGTTTTGCACGCAAGTAAGCAAAACTACGCACATCAGCGAAATGGGGTGAAGGTAAGAAAATGAGACAACGGCACAAGCAGCAGCAGCAGCAGCGGCGGCAGTGCTAAATTGGCTTGGCACCGAAAACGGAACCATGGGGACGGGGACGCGATCCGGGGCTAACGAGTTTGGTAAAATAAACACCACAACACTTTAACGAAAATTTCGCATTTCCCACTTCCAGTTTCGCAGGCGCGTATCACAGCCAATGTCCAAGCGGATACCCAAATGAAGTTTGTTAGGGGGGGGGGAAATCTTCAATCAGGGAAAGGGAAAATTAGGTTGAAAAGAAAGGATGCTTCTGGCCATTTTTTTCTCCCTTTTTTACTGTACTCTTGTGCTACGGCGAGAGTTTTTTTTTGGCGAGCCAGTCTGTATGTTAAAAAGCCCCATTTGATAGTTACAGCCAACTTGCCGCCTTGCGCGGCTTTTCGGCAAAGGTGCATGTTTTCGCTTGTACGGTGTTTGTATACGCTTTTGAAAGGTTGATCCTGCGTTTTTTTTTCTGTTGTTGGTTATTATTTTTCAGTTGCATTGACCACGGCACGCCATTCTTGTTTTGCTGCATGCGAGTCGGCGAAGAGCGGCTTCTTCATGGGGATTAATGTATGCAACATTATGTGCGTGTTTGGGTAATATATTTTTGTCTTTAGCTAAATGGTAGATGTTTAAAACGGAGCGGAATAGAGCGTATGATGCGAAATGCAAATGGCTTCGGGAAGGTTGTCGTACGATGTCGAGTGCGAGGTTGAAAAGGGTGTAATTTGGTACAGATTCCGCAATCTCTCAGCACACCACTTCATTTATTTCAATCATTGATTTTGTGATCAATATTTTATTTCTTTTAATTAAAACGCTCATGCCTTATTGTGGACTAGTGCTATTCCCAGACATATTCATTGTGAACAAGGATTTTGTTCTGCAGCTCCTTATTATTGTGGAGCGGTTCATTTATTTCTAATCCATCCGATGTCCGTCACCTCCGTTTCCTTCAGATATTGGTTTGTGAGTTGTCCTACTCGTTCCAAGCTTTTCGCGATGCAATTCTCAACATATAATACTACTTATATTAGTTATAAAACAGATAACTAGTTGAACTTCTGAAAGGCAGAGTGGACATTTAAATGACTAAACCATATCCAGACGAATTCTTGATATATTGGAAAATGAGTGTCAGATCTACTTTTGACTTTCACGCTGATCGTAGAAGGATCAGATACGAACAAAGCAACTTACTACAACTGATTTTCTGTACATAACCTAAATGTCATCCTAGATCAATGCGATTTTCACTTACCTATATCTGTGTTTAAAGAGCTTCTCCGTATACATATTGAGTAAGATATCTACATACCTTAAGTTCTTGAAAAATGATCCTTTATTCTATTTTCTATATCACAGAAGAGCGTCTCGGTTAATATGATTAGAGTTAAGCCTTGACATCATGTATTTGCCTTTAGGCAACACAAGAAGGATTTTGAAGACACGGCATGAAGATCCATAGATCTTATAAATTGTCAAAGTGAAGGCAGTTTAGAATTCCTGAGGAGAGGGCAAACTCCTGAGAGAGGATGAGTCCTTTATAAAGAACCCTTCAGACGTTCCTCTTTTGGCAATATCTTGTAGTCTGTTACATCAGAATGAGATGGAATCGATCGAAGCGAAATGCAATATACATTATCAAACAAGGAGCTTAGAACCTCAAGGATTTTGAGGACGAAAACGCCTGAGTTCTTAACAGACTTTCCTATTTTGAGTGCTTTGACATCACTTAGACTTTCTGTATACATAAATAGAGCACGGTTGCCTCGGTTATTTTGTGGACAACTTCTGTGGTTGTTTTATACCCGAAACCGATATCATTCTCTGATGACGAATGTATGGTATCAATAATAGACCTTTTTTTCATGCTTCCCTCCAAACATGTGCATTCGAAATGCATTACGAAATGCACCCATATATCGATGCCGCTCCGTTTCTTGCACCATTCGACACTCTCCGAGCGGCATTCCAGAAAGGTGATCTGGCAATCTTTTAGCACTTTCAGCCACTTTAGCCACGCAGCAGGAGGTCAGATGATGTTTAAAAAAAACCATCACACGTGCATTGAGGAATATTACAAATCGATTCCACACTCACTCCTGCACCTGAGGTGCGTACGATACGTACGGATCCTTCCACACTACCAACTGATCGGTTGTTTGCTATAGGTTTGAAAATTAATATTCTATTGCCTTCTTTTCTCTTCCCATTACCCTTTTTTTCCCGTGTAGCATTGATTTATGGAAAAGTGCGAAAAGATCACTCACTTCGGTGTCGGCAGCGGTGGTGAGGAGGAGGACATTGGTAAGAAACAACACAAATCTATGATATCGGCATCGGGATTTGCTTCTTTTTTCTCCTGACACATCGTTTACGGCATATTGCTTTCATCTCACCAGGATCAGTTCGGATCCTACAATAGATTAATCAAATAACCGATCACCGGGAAGATCGAAACGATGGCGTTGGATGCCTCCGAGAGGATGCAATCGGGCTGGAGGAAGAGGTGGCGAAGTGGACCAGCTTCAACCGTGCCCCGCACTCAACCTCAGCCTCGACAGAGCTCGAGGGAGCTCGATCGTAAAAACATACACAGCACAACACGTTTATGGCTGCCGCCACTCGGAGCACCGGTCCCGGGCACTCATAAGTGGCATCAGTTATTGCTTTCGCTGCGGCTCAAATTGTGCCGACCGAAATGGTTACGGGGGTTATGAGGAATGACCACGTCGTTTTATTATTGGTTTTTGAGATTCCCGTTTCCCCTACGGTTCCCCCAAAAAANAAAAAACCATCTTCCGAATCCCGGTCGCCCGGTTCTGAACCGTTGTATGCAGTTAAACATAGCTGCGCGCGTTTCGCGTTATATGTGATTCGATTATCATAAACCCACTCTTTTATTTTCATATATATTCACGATCGCTTGCTCGCGCGATCTATACCCATTGTCTGGCATCGGTTTGACGATCGTTTGGTTTACTTTTCCCCATCCATATAGGATGGTGTGTTTTGTTTTGTTTTTTTTCCCTCTCTTACCTCGGGTTTGTGCCTTTTCTCGTGCGCAAGTCATTTCACTCCCGTTCTTAGTCAAACGGATTGGTGATCACAAAAAAAGCGGAAAGCCGATCGGAAAAGATGGGTTGAACGAGAAAGACACATACACACACATACATACACCAGCACGGCACAGCACCCAACGACCCGAAAATACATATATTTCATTCGCAATAAAAGGTGTGATGACTTTAAAGTACAAATTTTCACAGCAGGAGGCATTTGCGGTGCGGTGTCTTTGAACAAAAAAAATCAACCCTCCGATCGTATGTTTGCCGTTCGGCCGTTCGGTGAATTGGCTGCTGCGGCATCTACATTCCAGAATGGCTTTGATGCCCGACTGGGTGATGTTGGGTATTGAAATACGTGTATCGGTGTTTGACACCCGTCAAGTGGCATGTTTTACTTTGCTAGGCAACAGCGTAGAGAGGATTATTTTAATCGTGTAGAAAACAAATATGACCAATTGTTTGAATGGAATGACTAGTCTGATATCATGCAATGTTTAATTTCCAATAATACTCTACGGGAGAATATTCGAAGTACGAGAGAATGTTCGGTATACTGATTTTGGCAATAATCTGTCAAATCGCTGTCAAAGTTGAAATTTGACAAGTTTGAAGTTTGATTTTTTTTCTGTCAAAGTTTGACAGAAAAAATCAAAAACTCTATTCCACAGAAAAATAATAGAAAACCGGCAAAACATGTTGACAGAATTGGCAGAATTAAAATAATATTTTCTATTTCTCCACTACGCAAAGATTTTCAGCATTCCAATCCAGAATTTCCAGAGTTCATTTAAGGCTGCTTGTTACAATCGAATTACTCTTTATACTCAAGCTCAAATATCTCTACCGTGATGCAAACGTTACAGCTGACCTAACCTAGGTTTAATATTCATCCATAAATTAAACACTAAAAAACATTTTGACTTGTCAAAAGCATCTGTCAAACCAAACCAACTACTAGAAACCGTCGTCAGTTGCTTTCGAAACCCAATACCAATAATTTATTATCATATTTACATTGAAACCACAAATCATTTATTAACCGGCAGCGCAGACAGTTCACTACCGATCCTTCAAACCGAACCCCGAGCTGCCAATGTAAAGGACAGACTCGTGTCCATTTCCAACCCAAAAACGCTTAGTACGGTTAGCCATTCATCGTTTGTGTAGCACCACGATTCCCGGCAACATTCATTGCTTAAAGCCACAAAACGTGCGTGAGCAACATACGTAGCCCCGGTCCATCATTAGGTCGATCTTTGGTAAAGGGAATAAAAAGCCAAAAAACATCACTGGCTGCATTTACACTTTACAACGGCGGTTTTTGGCGATTGAAGCACGCCGAAAAGAGTTTCTTCACCAGCCCGGCCAGAACACGGAAAGTGGGGAAAATATTAATGCAGCTAATTATTCGTGATTTGTGCTGGAAGTTTGTGCAGACCATATTGGTTGGTGGTGGTGCGGTTGGTTAAATGGCGGGAAGGATGGTGTTTTTTTTCTCCAGTTGATATGCTTCACTCTTGAACCCTTTGTTAAGTGTTAATTCGAGGGAGCAATTTGTTAACTAGAATCTTGTTTAGAGACACGTTTTCGTAAAATGGGGAAGCTTTGCTTACTTCGGCACCAACAGGTGGAGTGAATGAAAAGTACAAACAGAAGAAAAATGATCACGAACTATGTTTTTGGAGATGAAATTATAATGAAAAGGTATATTTGTTTCGATTCCATTTACCTGCAGATGCTCGTATAATACTGGTTTGATAAATTATTGCTTTTGGAAATGGGCAAAATATATTTTAGTATCATCGTAAGCTAATCTCATCTAAGAAATATTCGAAATTAAATTATTATCTACGGACTGGCCGTTCTGGTCCGATTTGCCATTCTATATATACCTTGTAATAACCTAATAAAGTAAAAAAAAATACTTCGTTCCTATCAAAAGATAAAGTTTTCATTTCGAATAACAAAACACCAGCCAACAATGTGTTTTGATAACTTAATAACATTGTGTCCGAATTAAAGCCTGTTGTCAATATTCCTATCAGTATCACGAATTTGAAAGTTTGCTGCACAAGGTAAATACAATCTTAAAAGCAAATGGCGTGATGGCCGTCACGCGATACAATGTTCCACCAAGACGGTTAACGATAGTCCCCCCGCCAGCATATGGAACACCTCGCGCAGATCGCGATAAAACCGCCAGATGATCAGCAGTTGAGTCGAGCTAATCAGCAGCCGGCTTGGGTATGATTATCGACCCAAGTACCAGCGATCGTCCGCGGACTGATTCCTAACAAGCCGCTCTCAGGCTGGACTTTCGCGCGTTCACTCTAACCAACCAGAACTGACCATCCAAGTGCATCGAGATGCCACTGGAAAACCCATTTTCTCAATTTAACTTCTGCGCTCACGTGTGCACAGTGCAGGCGTGCAACAAACAGCCTTCCCAAAAAGGTGCGCAGCACGGAGCAGCCGGGCGGGATGAACGCAACGCGAAAAAGATCTTTCGGTGGGATTAATGCGTTCGGCGGCTCATAAACGAACTCGATGAAAGATGTTCGATCGCCTGCCTTCAAGGGGTCATTTTTCGGATTACTCGCGGTTTTGCTCGCGCATTCGCACAGGCAAAATCCTTTACTGCTCCCTTTTGCCACTTTCGTTGCCGTTACTAGTCTTCCCCGACGCTTCGGATAAATGACGCCTTTCGGTACACCGATAGGCCCAATCGTGTGGTGTGAAAATCAGCCAGAAAAGGCTTCAAGAAAAACTGCCCCATTCGAAAAGGTTCGCTCGTGATTAGCACAGTTTAAAGTGCTCTCGGGATGCTGCTTGCGTTTTTGTGAGGGCTATTGCTACCTTTCCTTCTCCTTCTCCTTCCCTTCTGCTTGAGGATCCTCATTCGTCTCATTCTGGTCGGTGGTGTTTGGAACCACGCGCACACTCGCGATCGATGCGCATTGATCGCGGATGTGCTAACACTTTGTCCAAGTGCGCGATATGCACACTATTGGTGCGAAAAGTGCGACCCGTGCAGGTACGGTGGTGTTTGATGCTCGCGTAATGACAGAGTGCCGGCCCGAATGGTACACGGGCGAGCTTTCACACGTTTTCCCAGGATACACGGTCGGAAACCTGCCATCGACGGTACTTGTGGCCACGAAAAATCATTCGTCCACCCTTAAACCGAACCGAGCAAACGTGTCGGCAGGGTAAGCGTGTTGATTGCAAACGATCGGCACGATCGGCGGCTTCTTGAAAAGAAGCGTTTTTTTTTGCTTGCTTGATTCCAACCGTGGCCGTCCGGGAACCAGAAGGTAGCCGGGAAAGACAAAAGATTTCTCGCGTCTCTGCGAGATGGCTAAAGTAGCCCCGGTGAAGCACCGCTCCGCACCTTCGTCGTGCGCGAGGTAGTTTGTGCATTTCACTTCAGCACATTGTTACAATTAGACAACAATCATCATAAATTAACGATTAGATTGTGAACCCGGCGGTTTGGTGCAAAAGGCCGCCAGAACGCCCTCTGCCCATTTTGGCGTTCTGGTTTCGATGTGCTGGTCCAATATGGTGGACGACCTGGTGAACGCCAGAGTTCGTAGTGTCAATAGGGCCCCAAGCTTGCCTTTAGCGTTGGCCTTTAATGAGATTGACTCGAGCAGTCGAAGGGCAGACGGTATCTACGGGCAGAAAAGCTAAAGGCTTGGGGACTGCTAAGGCGAGGTCTAAATAGTTTATCATTAATTATCTAATGATAGATCGAGCGCTTTCGTTTCGTTCGATGATTCGCCGCGCTTAGACAGCTTTCGGCAGTTTCGACACATCGCACTGGCAGTACTTTTAGTCGATCGATTTTCGATATTGAGATGGAGGAGAGAATACGCTGCCATAATGCTATGTGACCGACTGTTTGGATCCAGGTTGGGCGGCCCAGTGGAGCATGTGATAAACGGCGCCAGTCCACACGGCCGGACCGGGTTCAAATCCCATCCGGACCCTCCTCCCGTAGCAAGGACTGACTATCCGGCTACGTGGTAGAAATAAGTCTAGTAAGCCAGAAATGGCCGGCGTGATCTGTGTAAGGTCGTTAAATCCAAGAAGAGAGAGAATTGGGTACGTTTTACGATGGTTTGATTGAAATTTGTTATAGGTCGTCAAATGAAAAGCACTTTATTGCATCAAAATGTCTGAGTACAGTCAAGTATTTTAGTCAAGAATTTTATTAAGAATTAAATTAACTTAATGGGATTCAAAAAACAGATTATCCCATATGTTTCCTCTGTTGACTTTGCAAACTTGATGAGCTACTTCATGACATTGTTGAGAAAAAAAATAAAGAACATCAATTCAAACTTCAATCATAAACTGAAAATTAATTCTTCAAGTAAAATTGATTACATAAAGCTTGTCAAAGATGGAACATGAACAATCATCGGGAAATCGAAAAATATTGGATATCTTAAACGTAGTAAACAAAGATAAGTTTGATTGTTAGTCGAATATTAAACATCTGAGAATCGTAACTTTAAAAATATGATAGTAATCTACAACTTAGAGTCCTAAACATTATTAGCATATTTGTAGCGGCGAGGAAATGGAATGGGTTTCGATTAAGATATAACAAAAGTTTCTACTATGCTAAAAGGATCCAGGTAAAACAGACTCCATCCAGGACACACAGATGCATGAAACCATGGAAGAACCATGGAAGATAAGTATTATCGATGAGTCCGCAAGATACCTGCAATATATTTGATCCGAATTTTAATAGGAAAAAATAAATTTAAAGTCGCTTTTGTATTGCAATAGTTTGCAGTGATCTTCAAACGTTAGTCTACAATCAGAATGAATATCCAGAACATCGAATTACCGCAGTATAAGACACTAAGGAGTAAGCTATTGTTTTTGGTCAAAATTCTACATTAAAATATGAAAACTTAAGTCCTAGCACCATTTATTGAAACGAAACAAACAGTTTTGATAGTTTAGGGCAACCAACCAGATCATAAACTGATGGAAATATCTTCAAGCCGTCGACACACAGCAACTTGCTGAAGATATAGGAAGTTGCCTTGCGATACTCCCAGAGGAATTCGTGAGGAGCACAGAAAAGGTTAACGAGATATTCACTGTTTGTCACTTAAATAATGGGAGAACCATTGTACTAGCGCCATAACTTGACAGCATGGAGGTCAACTTGTTAAGAGATTCAAAAGCGTCAGGAGAAATTTCTGTGGATTAAAGCAAAAGATTAAAGCTCCTTACCCGAAACTACATAACATAAAACGAAAAAAATCCAATATTTTGATGGCATGACAATGCACTAAGATCCTACCCCAAAAAAGGTCATTTTTGTCTACTTTATTGTTGTGGTAAAATAATGATTTTAAAGCAAAATTATGCCAGAAGATTTCAAATAAATTTTTGAACAATCATTCGTACTTAGTCACCCGATCAAAGAAAGCATCCTCCATTTTAACAACATCATAAATTCTTCCTACATTGGATACATCACATATCCACTAACTAACCTAATTCATCAACCCTCAAAAAGCACTTGCCACGGCAATAAGTTCTCGGAAACGCTTCCCTGTCAAAATATTGCATCATTTACGATGAATTATTGCCGTAACAGCATCACACCCGGAACGGCCACAGTGTGTAAAATCCTACTCCCTTCCCTTAACCTAAAATATCAATCCACGACTCCAGGCGCAAAGTCCAAAACGAACGCAAAAAAAGAAAACACATCACAACTCCCTCCCAACACAGCACACAGCTAATAATCCTGCTTGTTAAACATCGATAATCAAATTATCCGCATCGGAAGGACAAACTTTTCAGGCCAGCGTGTGTGTGTTCGTACTGTTCACCCCTTTTTGCCGAGATTTGCGGGAGCCGTACAAAATTAGTCCCGTTGGAAAATTACCGTCGCACACCGATTGATGGTTACACGCGGCAGGATCGAGCGCAACGAAACTCCATGATAAATCAGTGTAAATTTTCAATTATGACTCTTAATTTACCACAGCGCCAACACACCGTGTAGCGACAAAATAAACCACTCTCCCTCCAGGGGTGTGACAAGTGACAGAAATGGTTTTTGCGGTGTGGAGTTTTCCGTCCGGGGAGCGGAGTTTTTCCTTTACTATCGTTACGCTATCCTTTTCCAAGGAGTTCCTGGTTTTGTGATGTGGGATAATGGAAGGAATCATTTACACGGCCCATTTCAAACTAAGCCAGAAAAAACGGAAAACACATTTAACTTCCGATCATGTATGTTTGTGTCCTGTGTGGAAAAAAACGGCTATTGTTTAATGTTTTCCGATTTTCCCCTGCTCCAGAAACTGCGGTTCGAAAGAAAGGAAGCAAACGAAAAAAAACAACAGGAAAAACAACGAAAACCCGATGAAGTTCAATTTTTATCACATTTGGTATACACACTAATCCGGAACGGGCAAGTTGTTGGGGAGATAAATATTTACCCCGTTTCTTTTATACGCCTGTCGAAATGGATGAATTCTTGTTTTTGCTCTCTCCCTTCTCGTGTGTGTGAATTCACCGTATTTTATATACTTTTTCTTGGCCGGTTTCAGGCCGTCATCATTGACTTTGCGTATTGGCACTATTTGGTACTATTATTAATTTCCCTTTTCTGTGTGTTTCCCTCCCCTTCGGATTTTTCCACGCGCACATTGGAAGGACACCGTTTCGAAATCCGGAACCCGTTGGATACCATAAATCATCTTCAGCCGGTAACCCTTTTTCCCTCCTGTTTTGTTGTTGCTGTTTTACTTTCCACCGTTCCACGTTTCCCGGTGGGCAGTGTTTGTTGTTTTCCTTTGTGCGTGCGTTGCATCTGTTCGTTTGAATATCTAAAAGTTTCTTCCTTGCGTACGGTTGAAATTGTGTCATTTATTACCAGTAATATACGGCCCCCAACAAGAGCAGGGCCTGTACGGGGCAGGAGTTGAATGGGAAGCGAAATTTGGACCGATTTCGGTAAATAATAAATTTGTTGTACATTGTGTTGAACACGATATAATGTGTACGATAAGGTTAGGAGAGAATCACCGAAAACCCCGCAACCATATCAAATGGTGGCATGATCGATGAAGTTATGCGCTGTTTGTGTACGGGGATTTTTTTTCTTGCTTGCAGAAGCGCTAGAAACATTACCAGTACAGGAACAAAGTTTGCCATTACCCTGTCATCGGGTCCTAGGCAGTTGGACGTTTCCTGGACCTTTAGACGAGCGTTCAGCGTTTGCACGAGAACGCTGTTTTCCTCACTTTGTTTTATGGTTTATCGTTGGTAAAAGCTTCAGGGTTGATTTACCATTTCTTGGTGAACAAAAGCGGTCCCAAAAGAATGTCTTGTCCATTCTGTCAGTATGCATAATGTATATTCGCATAAACGCAGAGCATAATAGCTGAGCCCCACAACAATCACGTGTCTCATCGTCGTTGCGTGTCGGAGCGTTACAAACACTTACAACATCTGCAGCAGGTTTCCAAAATATGTTTGAATGGTTCTGGTTCTTCTTGGAACAAGTTTTCCGTTTTCCACTGTACGGATGTTCTTAGATTATGTGGGAAGAAAACATGTTCAGAAACACTGCGTAATATTCAATGCTAAGGCAGTGTCTAAAAGCAAAAACGGAATTGAGTTGTGTTCCCTTCCGAGTGAGCGATGGTACGATGGAAACCCTTCGCCAATAACGAGCCAACATTGATAAGAAGATAACGAACATTTCAAAATTTATTATTTCAGATGGATATCCACAACTTCCCCCCAAAAGCAAAAAAGATATCTGACACCCTAGTCGCAAATAGAAGGGCACGAAGGGTTTTAAGAAAAGAATAATTTCCACAGCGATGATGATGATGATAGCTTAATAATCCAATTATTAGCTCCAATTCGATGACAATTACCGACGATGGTATCGGCCCCGGGGGGGGGGGGGAACCAAACAATACATTTTCCCATGCAATCTAAATCAATAGAACGCGGCCGAGAGACAAAATGACAGGTCGTTGTTGGTCCAGGTCTCCGGCAAATTGCCGATATCAACACACCGATAGGGCGGGCGACTATTGCGGCGTGGAAACCGCCGCACGCCCGGTATGGCTAAAAAGCTCGCTTTGATAACGAGCGACCATGAGGGAGAAAAATTAAGTTATTATAAATTCATTATTGAACTTTGCCGTTTCCCGCTGGTAAAAGGGAGTTTGCACAACCGACCGGAAGCCTTTGTTAGGATTGTGCTAATGCGCTGTTTATGTGTGTCGCTTTGACACACCGTTTGCTGTCGTACCACACAGGTTTATGGTTTTATGTTGTTCGATCACTATTGATTGATGGCTGATGGCTGAACGGCAACATACTGTGTCAGCTGTTTCTTCACAATATTTTGAAATCGTTTTCAGTGTCCATTTAAAAGCAAAAAAATGTTGATGAGTCGTGAGTTCTCTTTACTCGAAATGTGTGTTTTTGAAGTCGCTTAAAGATAATGTGAGTTGGATGAATCTGATTCAGATTCATAAGTCTGAATGAATCTTTAAACCGTATGAAGGGCTCTAACAAACATGAACATTCATGAGTCTTTGAAGATTACACACTAGAATTTTCGATTTAGTCATTTTAACCGGAAAATCACACTAGTTTTTGGGGTTGAACGATCTTAAAGAAGCTCATGCATGATTTTTACGATCTCCAATAAACAATCAAATATATTCCAGTTCTTTGAAATTGTTTAAAAAGTAACTACGAACGAAAACCTTTCCCACCGCTTGGTGCTTCTAGTGTTAAAATGAATCTTTAAAAAAATGCTTTAAATGCAATCATTCTATTCAGTTCAACACTAAAACTACCGGACTAGTAATTTTGACTGGAACGCTTCATTTTCATCATATTATTTTTTTGGGTTAAAAAATCCTAAGAACCATTTTTACATATATATTGTATAGTAAGATCTCCAATAAACAATCAAATATACTCCAACTCTACGAAATTGTTTAAAAATTCACCACGAACGAAAAACGCTTAAAATGCTTAAAACGCTTGGTAGTTCTAGTGTTAAATTATCTTGTTTTATTCTCTCTCTCTCGATATCAAGAATTATAAATTAAAATAGTTTTGAAAAAAAGGGAAATTTTATGCCTGAAGTTTAAAGCTAATAAAAAATAAAATTATTATTCTTTGGAGATTCATGAAGCTTCAGAACATGAGTTGAGTCATGATTCTCAACTCAATGACTTTATTAAAGATTTATATGAAAAAGAGAAAGAGGAAGAAGATTTTAAATGAAATGTTATCCTAACGCATTGTTTCCCATCAAACCAGTGATGTGTAAACTATCCATCAACTAAATACTTATTTTTACAAAATGTGTTTTCCCAATCAATTTCCCATTTTCCCTCACCGTTGTATCAATGTTGAATCATAGCTTCCCATTTTATAAGCTGCTTCTGATTGTGCAATCGTACAATAGCAAAAAAGGAGCCAATCTTCTGCACATCAGAACACGATAAACTTTCCCAAACTACCTTAAAACGGGGGTTACGAAGTGAGGAACAGACTTCAATTTAATCAACACCTGCCATCATTCAACACCGATGGCACCTTAGCCAAATCAAACATAAATTCCATTCCCACGTGCATTTACGGCGTGGTCGCGACAAAGAGAAGAAAAAAGCTCCTCCAATGGTAGAGATTGAAACAGGTGAGATGATGCTGATGCTACTTTGTGTCACTGTTTACGAACCGCACCTGATTCTGTATTGTGTGGCCGAAAAGAATGAAATCAATGGCGTTTTTTTCTCAAATGAGGCAAGGACTTGAGGGGTTGAGCGGATGTCAAGAAGTTCTTTATCGACCTAGCTACTTAACCGAGCGTGTTATATCGTCAGGTTGATGCAACAGATTCAGAGAGAAAAGGGAGAGAGAGAGAGAAAGTGAGAAAAAACCGCAACCATAATCATGATTGCTCATTCATCTTGTTTTTGATTGCGTCTGGTGCGAGTCGGCAGTATCCGTCTTCTACCTGCAGCTGGGGTCAGTAATCACACATTTGATGATGAATAATGTTCCATATCAAAATCACAATCTAGGTTCTATCGCTCATCAGTCGTTTTATTCGCGGTTTCTTTACGAAGCATTGACATGAAGGGTTGAGTAAGGACTCAAGAACGGCCGGAGAAATATGGTAGTGAAGTTTGGATTTGATTAACAAAGCACATTGCTATATTGTTGTGTTGCTTCATTGAGAAAATATTTCTTCAAGCCGATCTTCCTCTGAAGAATGAAATAGATGGAAGCTCCGCTCAATCTTTATTGTTTTTTTCTTCGCATGTAAATCGTGACAAAATGTTACGTGAGAATGTTCGTGCAGTAAGACACATAAATTTAAACCATTTTGTAAGCAAAGAAAGGACTGAGGAAAAATGACGAACAAATTCCTACGGTTGGTCAATCAACGAAATTGATAAGAAACCTACAGCCATTCCATTTCGTCGCGTGATAACACTCATATTTCCTCACGTTACACTATACGCGGCCATGATTTATGGCGGTGCAGCGAAGGGAAGCAAACGTATTTTATTGAATATCTTAAAACCCTTGCTGCTGTTGCAGCTCAAAAAAAAAAAACTCAGCGGAAACATTTTCACTCGCACGCCCTTTTCGATTCAATTGCGGAACTATCCTAGCGATGCATCCCGAAACGCTTCACATACACTCCCCCCCACCGGGGAGGAATGGAAAACCGCGAACTCGGAATGTCGGAATGTACAAACATTGCCTCTAAATCACCGCCATCAGCCCATCGTCCCATTTGCCCCCCAGTGTCCGCCATTGCAACCGCCCAGCCAGGGAAATGGGTGGAAAAAAGAGAAAACCAAAAAAAAAAAGAAAACATCCGATAGAAAAGAGGAGTCAGAATTACACGCTTCGCCGATTCGGCGGTTTCGTTTCGTTTTCGTGGCGAAACGGGAAGAAAATAATTCAATTAAATTTTCTGTCAATTTACCACGAAACAAACGACCGGCAAAAGCACANAAAAAAAAAGAAAACATCCGATAGAAAAGAGGAGTCAGAATTACACGCTTCGCCGATTCGGCGGTTTCGTTTCGTTTTCGTGGCGAAACGGGAAGAAAATAATTCAATTAAATTTTCTGTCAATTTACCACGAAACAAACGACCGGCAAAAGCAACGACTGCCACCACCATTCCTGTGTCCGACCCCTGTGTATTCAACGCCCTGCCCCAGTACATCCGGACGTCCGTTTGTATTATACCGAACCATCGGGATGAGATCAACCCATTCCCGGGGCCACCATCATCCCCGTTCGTTCAGGGATTTTCCTTCCCATTTTTTTGTTGTTGGTTTCCTTTGTGGATCGATTTCGCGGAAAATGATCCAACGTTTCTTGGCGTACGTGAAATCTCACACTCTCTCACACGCCCGTTCTCTGCGTTTCTGCGCTTTATAAACTATTTGATTTATTTATCGCACTCCATCGCTAAATAAATGATTATTCTAGCAGCGAGTTCTAAAGAAGCAACAAACAATAACCGCAACAAAAACGCATCATTTTTCCATTCCCACCCATTTTTCTTGGCGTGTTTTGCAAGAAAATGAATAGGAAAAACACACGGGCCAATGTTCACCACCATTTTTCTTTTACCATTGGCGTGCGTAACTCCGCCTATTTTGCTTGTTTCCGATTTTTCAATATGGTGTGCGTGCGGGTTTTATTTACGTTTCGGCGACCCCAACACAGTTAAAACTCGACTCGAGGCGCCATACGTATATAAATATATATACACAGTGATGCACAAAACTGAACATTGAACAAATTAATTATACATTGGAATAACAAAATATTTGTTCACATTATAAAGTTTGTGAATGAATTTTGTAAATATTTTGAATGTTTGTAAGCCCATACGTATCAGCATTCAGAATTGGTTCTAGCTTTACCACTTGAATTAGAAAGTGCGTCACGAATTAGGCATGAAGATGGTAGATGAAAACAAATATTTTTATGTTTAAAATTATCTTTCTTTTTTCACAGAGATGAAATTGAAAATATCTTCCACTCCNTTGTAAATATTTTGAATGTTTGTAAGCCCATACGTATCAGCATTCAGAATTGGTTCTAGCTTTACCACTTGAATTAGAAAGTGCGTCACGAATTAGGCATGAAGATGGTAGATGAAAACAAATATTTTTATGTTTAAAATTATCTTTCTTTTTTCACAGAAATGAAATTGAAAATATCTTCCACTCCTGTACAGAAGTAAATATTTTTTGTTAACTAGGTTTGAAGAAAGGAAACAACATTTATTTAAAGTAATGACAACACTTTTGTGCCTCACTGTCGTCTATTGATGCTCGATTGTACAAATGTTTAGCTTGCTCGTCCCGGTTCGAAGAAGCTTAGTAACAATGTGAAAAAAAGATGCTAAAACGTTGCTTTTCAAACTCAAAAAGGGGAAGCAAATGTAAACAGTGTTCGGCGCTCGCGCGTCGTGCGCTTGCACACTAACACATTATATACTTACGGCGCAACCCCTCTTCTTTCCCGCTATCTTTTCCATCCCTCTACACACCCCTCCTCACATCTCTTTCAACCCTCTACTGCTCTCTCTTTCTCTCTCCCTGTCGCTCCCTCGCGCGTACGCTTTACGGTAACGGCGCTGTCACGCACACGTGCATTTTTCGCATGCCTACAGCAAATCTCATCCCCTATTTTGGGTGGTGTGCGTGCCGTATCGTTGCGCGCAACTGCATCTACACCCGAGTGAGAGAGGAAGCCACCTCACTGCGCTTAACATATCATTCCGCATTTCAACACCTTCGGTTGTTGATTTGATAAAACAGTCCAAACAGTCCATACAAACAAGCGTCCGCGTTCGCGTACACGCTGCCGGTGTTTGAAGTGTCGAAACTGTTGCGAAAAAGTCTGTCCTTCGTGTGGCGTGTAACCGTGTTCGGTGTGTGGTTCTGCTAGAATTTTCACCCAACTGAAGCTTGAAGATCATTGCCGAGTGGAAGAAAAATGTGCTTGTAGCATATTGATGCTTTACGGTGCTGGTGAAGAGTGCGGTGTTCAATGGTGCTTTTGACGTTTTTCGGAGTGCACAATGCAGTTTTGGGTGTCTCTTGATTTGGTTAGGAAAATATACGTCTCTTAAGAAGAAGAAAAAAACACAATACTAAACATGTGAAGATGTTCAATCGCGAACGTACTGTGATATACGGGAGATACAAGTGAATCGAAAAAGGAAGAATATAAAATCTGCCCACATGTCCATTAAAACGCTACAACAGAACAGTGAAAAAGGTAAACAATTAAGTTGCGTAACATTGACAAAGTGATTCAAAATGCCACGTCCATCCCGTGACACGTACGGCGATCAGAAGCCACCGTACTCGTACATCTCCCTCACAGCGATGGCCATCTGGTCCTCGCCGGACAAAATGTTACCCCTGAGCGATATCTACAAGTTCATCACCGATCGGTTTCCGTACTATCGCAAGAACACGCAACGGTGGCAAAACTCGCTCCGGCACAATCTTAGCTTCAACGATTGCTTCATCAAGGTGCCAAGGCGTCCGGATCGACCGGGCAAGGGCGCCTACTGGGCACTGCATCCCCAGGCGTTCGATATGTTCGAAAACGGTAGCCTGCTAAGGCGCCGGAAACGCTTCAAGCTGCACAAAACCGACAAAGACATTCTGAACGAGGAGCTGGCAGCACTGGCCAACATAAATCGGATATTTCTGGCACAAAATTCAGCGGACGCGTACTGTCCCGGTGCGACCACAATGCTACCGGACCCGGCCGTACTGCATCCGTCGAGCATGATGCATTCGCCACCGCTCGAACCTCATTCACCACTGCCGGCAGTGGCCCCACTGTCGCCGGTTTCGACCGGCGAAACTACACTGCCGGTCGGTACAACACCGCTCCGACCGAAACGATCGTTTACGATCGAAAGTTTGATCACACCGGAAGAGGAGCTCGTGGAACGTCGCAAAGGGGTGCGGATAGAGCGGGACCGCAGTCGTTCGCCCGGTGCCAGCCCGGCACGATCCATCCACAATGCGCGGGAGCAAATCAAACGCTCGAAAAAGAGCTCCGACGATAGGTTAAATTTGCTAGAATCACCCGACCGCTTGCCATCCTTACTGTCGATTGCTGGCCATCCGATGCATCATCATGTTGCCGCCCTGCATCATCATCCCGCACTGCACCATCAGCATGCGGCCACACTACCACCCGCCACCAGCCTGCCGGGGGCGAACATTCCTCCCTTTCTGCAGTACGCCCATCCGGCCCTGGCCGGGTACGATCTGCCCCTTCATCCGCTGCTCATGATGGGACCGTTGGGTGCAATACCGCCCCATTACTTCCATCACAGCTCGTACCACAGTTTGGCCGCTGCCCATCATCAACATCAGCACCATGTGCATCATCAGAACCATCATCATCATCAGCAGCAGCAGCATCATCACGGGAGTAATGGGTCCGCGATTGGGTCCGGTTCCGGAAGTCGATCACCGAGCGGTTCCACGACCGAACCGGACAGTCCTCGTTCGGGTGGAGCTCCGACCGATCTTAGTCGACCGCTTGGANTCATCATCAGCAGCAGCAGCATCATCACGGGAGTAATGGGTCCGCGATTGGGTCCGGTTCCGGAAGTCGATCACCGAGCGGTTCCACGACCGAACCGGACAGTCCTCGTTCGGGTGGAGCTCCGACCGATCTTAGTCGACCGCTCGGACCTGCCCTGCGGAGTGTCTAAAGCGAGTGAAGACGACGACGAACTCGCACTTTCCTCTTCCCTGTTCCTGTTAGTGCTCTAGTGGCCACACACACACACCCGAAGGCTGTTTTGTTGAGTTTGTATTACTTTTTTGGATAGTATTTTATGTACACTCTTTAGTTCCCATTCCCCATCACGGTTACATTAGGACGATTGTACTTAGCAGTAATTAATCGAATGTGACCAGAAACTACTGGAAAACCTCGCGTCTTATTAAAGGCTCCATTATCGATTCGATGATAATTTCGTGTTTTAGAACAATTCCTCTTTTGTATATTGGCCAATTGTTCATCGTAACTAAGGATGGTCGTGCAAAACAGCATTGCTTGAGAAGGAGACAGAATGTATCAAGCGTGTTCGGTATGAAATACAAAGATTTATGTGTAAGATTTAGCGAAATTCAAATGTACGTGATTACTTATTTAAGATCTGTTTTTACTCTATAGAACTGAAATAAACAAATGTGTATAACAAATGGAAAGATGAAGCATGTTGATGTGTTTTGTTAAGCGCAGCTGGGAACCGTACAATACCACACGGGATCGAAATATGTTATTTCATACGGAGATTAGTATAATCTTGGCTTTAACACTAGAACTACCGGATTAGTCGTTTTGAGTACAACGCTTCATTTTCATTATATTATATTTTAGGATTAACAATTTTGAAGTAGTTAATGCATGACTTTTATATTACTATTCTACAGAACGAACTCCAAAAAAACATTAAAATATGATTAAACATTTGGAAGCTGTTTTTAAAGTAACTATCAGTATAAAAACGCTTAAAACGCTTGGTAGTTCTAGCGTTGAATGATTTTTTTTTAAATCAAGAAAGTTTTCTAAAATCAAGCTAATCAAAATATTCACAAATGGGAATGGTTTT
Source organism: Anopheles parensis (assembly GCA_016254315.1). Classification (NCBI taxonomy): domain Eukaryota; kingdom Metazoa; phylum Arthropoda; class Insecta; order Diptera; family Culicidae; genus Anopheles; species Anopheles parensis. The sequence continues at coordinate 12,861,493 of CM028125.1, read as the reverse complement.
ACAAAAACCTAAAACTAAGGAATGTTTTGTGCGGCAAATATGCATTGATTTATTTCATTAACATAATTCTTTTCTTATCTTTGTTTTCGCATATTTTTTTATTATACTCCAATTGCAATTAAACTTACTGCCTTAATCTTTTCCTATTCACAATCCGCAATGCATTAAAGCTGAATTAATCAATCAATTTCATTTAAAAAAACATTTTATAATGTGTAACAACTATAACTTCACTTCTTTACACTTCACATAATTACACTTTTCGATGCATAAGGTAAAAATATTTTTGAATCAATTTTACTAAATCAATCAGTTAAAGAAAATGTCTTGCAATGCTGCGATATTTTTCTCAATGGAATTATTTTTTGGTAATTTCAATTCAAGCAAATGCAAACAATAATACTTTTTAATAGCAACTTCTTAATTATTGACCAAGGAAAAAAGGCACTATTGTGTGACATTTCATAAGAATGGATCAAACACAACAATTATTAGAGTAGCAAAGATCAAAAGTAGAAGAACAAAAATCAGAGTAACAAAACAAGGAAACACAATTTTTTAACAATGATTTTTTTATTCCCTAATGGCCAACCATTGTTGCTCAATTGACGACGACCCAACTTAGTTGTGTACGGTACTACCACCATTGTGTTTGTGAATGACCATCTCAGAAGGGGTGAGATTGTTGTTTTCGGAAGTGGTTACGCCCCTAGACGTGAAGGGATTAGTTTGTATTATGCCAAACACGGACAGACACAACCGTTGCATTCTTAATCGTTATGGCATTTTTCCTTTTTGTGATTGGGAAAAATGTTTCTTTTATCTTTTTTCCACCTTACGGGGCTTTTTTTTGGTCAACGGCAAAACTTTGAAGAAAAGCATCTTGTTCTATTTTGTGTCATTTGTGAGTTCTTTTTATGTCACTCGCAACACATAATCGTTTGAAAAAAAATATCTTTTTAAGAGCAAACAAAAAAAAAACAAAATGTCTCCAGAGGTGAGTTGCTAACGTTCTAAATCCCCCAAAACCATTTTTCTAAACACGCTTCAAAAAGTTGCCTGTAAGCCCCCCTACATAGAACATCAAAGCCCTCGAGTGATCGATAATTAGGTGTAGCGATCGATAATTGAGAACAGCGAACACGAGCCAAAGCCATGAGAAGCAGCTCCACCAAACAAGAAGACCCGCTTATAAAGTCAGAATGTCGGACCCAACGAACATCAATTTCGATAAGAAGGAACGAAAGCGAAAAACTTCTCCAAAGGACCCAGCTAATTAAGCATTTCCACGGAAGGAACGTAAGCTAATAGTATCATCACTGGGTACGGGCAAGAACGAAACGAAACCGCAGCAAAAGGGTCCACATCTCACCCGGCCGGATCGGAGGTCGGATCGGATCGACTGTAAACGATCGCACGAGAGATACTGCCGGAGGGGCGTGAAATGAGCTGCTTCATTTGTTTCGCTCCCAGTGGAATTCGAGTGTCGAGTGTTTGGGGAGGCTTATGGTCCTGTGAACTTACACGGCTCGCGGTAGCTTTCAAGCGAAATAGTGCGCTGTCATTCGTCGATCGTTGATCGTCGATCGTCGGTAGACGGGCTGTCTGGCACTGTTCCGCACCATGACACTTGGGATGCTGTGGACCGGTGCCGCGATCCTCCAGTTCCCTAAATGCCTATTCAACTAGGGCGCGAGTCGATCAAGATGAAGATCGTTAATAGACACAAACGGTCCAGATCTTCCCCCCAAAAAGCGGCCGTGTGCCGCATCTCCACAACTCTCCACAACCAAAAAGGATTGACCGCATGCCGCCAACATTTAGAGCGTTTTAGACGACTTTATGCGCTATTTTCCTGTCCTTAAGAGTGACTGTGTGTGTGTGTGTGAGTTTAAATTTTTCTTTTTTTCATTTCGGGATCCATTAAGTGATTCGGCTCTATTTTGGAGAGTAATTCAATTTTGAGGATATTAGGATACGTTAAAAGGTTTCAACCGCTTTCAATGCAGAAGGATTGTGGATGCGCCCGCTCTGTGTCTTCCAACATTCCACCGGCACACTGCTAGACAGATTGACGATGCTGGCCACGATACGAGCGCAGGATTCGATAGACACCAATCGATTGAACCGTCGGATTGCAGATGAGTTGGCGATAGCGTTAAAGCCCAAGCGCATGGTCATGTTACGCTATGTTAATCAGCGTATGAAAGAAGGTGGCAAGATTGCTGGAACACATCCCGAAACCCGGCGAAGGGTTCAAATCACTCACAACTCAGCGTAAACGGAAGAGAGAAAGAAGTGCAGCAAGCGGAGTAACGTTATAAATCAGAAAATGGTCAGTAAACTAACCGTCCATGATCCAATTTTGCGCTACTTAAAATTCCACAACCACTTACGAATGGAATGGGAAATGGAGGGGTGCGCGATCGCGGTCTGCCCGACGAAGCATAGAGAATATGATTAAAAGGTGTAAAAGTTTACCAAATCATTTGTCCATTATCGATGATGCCACACAACCGGGTTGGATTGCTGTTGCGGGAGTACTCTGAATAAAGAGGGGCTTATTGGAATGCTGCTAGCGTTGGTTTGGGTTTGTTTCCGATCCGTTTTGATTATTACTCGCGGCAATGGTTTGTCAGTTTACACGGTTGCATGATGTGTGGAAATGATTATATTCTGGCGCACGTAATTTTTAATGCCAATTGGTTTAATCAATTGTGTGAAAAGTTCTTGATATTGCTACAGTTATGGTGAATTAACATTCCGGTGAGAGTAATTCTGCTGAGACTGTTTGTTGTGCGAAGAAATAAAAAATGTTCTACTTTTTATCTACTATTTTAAGAATGTTTTATCATTCAATTTAAGAATTATTTCCGTTTTATTCACAAAATTAACTGGTAGTCAAGTTTTCTTTACAATACAACACTAATTGCGATTCATTAACACTAGAACTACCAGACCAGTCATTTTGACTGGAACGCTTCATTTTCATCACATTATTTTTTGGGGTTAAACACTCCTAATATAGTTGAAACAAGAATTTTACATGTATATTGTATAGTAAGATCTCCCAGAAACAATAAAATATCATCCAACTCTGAGAAATTGTTTAAAAATTAACCAAGAACGAAAAACGCTTAAAACGCTTGGTAGTTCTAGTGTGAAAGTAAACATGATTTAGTCAAGATGCATTCAAATTATGAGTCGAATCTCTATCTAAAGGAAACGATTCGTGAATATCTTCATTTTTTTAGAATCAGTTTTTGGTTTGTTTGAGAAATACATGGAATTCCAGAATCTTGAAAGAGTTGAAAGAATTATGAATCTTTATAGCAGAGATTCAGAATCATTCGCTATAAAGAATTCATGAATTTAATGATTGAATACTTAAACCTTTTGTTTGGGACTGCAGTATAGGGAGTTCAGTCTGGATGAGATTTGATACCAGGACGTGTCGTGTAAAGACTGACGTCGTGAAAACCAAAATCACCCGTCCGTGATAAGGCGTACTTTAACTAATAAAACCAAAGAAAAAGGTTGTTTCTGCTATAATCAATTTTCCATTCATAACTTTAATCTGATTGTAAACATAAAACTGATCTTTGAAGCGATTCTTTATGTGATTGTTATTCCAAATGCGCTCCGAAAAAAACGTCTTGCTACGAACGTTTTACATAAACAAGTCATTTATTTTTTTCCCACCGTAAGTACTCAATTAAGATTTTATATATAACATTAATTTAAAGAAACTGTCATCGAATTTTTAAGCGATAAAACTATTTCAACGCACTACAACGATAAATAAACATGCTAAAAACTATAATCTTACAATTGCTGATACCCCAAAAGCTACATCTCAGGAGTTAGTCAAGCTTTTGTTCACTTCAATCAAAATTCTGCCGTTAATATTCTTCCTTATTTATTTCTGTGCGGGTCAATTAACGCCACAAATTAGCCATTGGTTGTGTTACAACAGCTCAGTAATAAATTCGTATGTTTAACAGTCATATTATTCAACAAAAAAAACAAAGACCGTACCGTAGATACGAATGGCCTAGCGGTTCGATACGTGCGATTGATAAGCACAACTCTCGTGCGATCGTTCTGTAGACTTTATGCCGTAGAGCAGCCTTTAAGATCGAATCGCCGGAAGCCAAAGTAAAATATTTGCCTTTGTATTAACGAGCTCAGTGGATCGATTTATTTGTGCTTTTGCGCGTAACTAGCCAATGCCAGGGCTACATATAAAACGTACCGTCAGCTTGATTAAACCTTACATAGTACGGTCTAACGAAGAATGCTAGATTACCGCCGGACAACAGGCGGAGGAAAAGTTCTTTCCACCGCAATAAATAATGAATTATTAATTAGTTCCGTTGTGCTGAGTGTGGTGAAAATAAACCGCCAGCATAATGGGTAGCCCTCTGCCCTTTGCCACAAAATGTAAAACAGGCATCTCTTCGGCACTTCTTAGCCCAACATCATGGGCGGCAGCAAAATGAAAGTACACATTCTAACGCTTGATGCCTTCGCCATTGCTGTAAGCAGCAGCAGCAGCAGAAGGAACTGAAGGGGGGAAAAAACTGCGGCACAGGTCAGTTGGTGGCTAACGAGAGCAGTTGAAAATCTGCTTTTTGTGAATGCGTTGCGACGCTAAAGCATAGCGGCGTAACTGCCGTCCATGTTTATGTTTATTATTCTATCCTAACAACAGACCACCACCGAACGTCTCCCGCGCATACCCCGAAAGCGTCTAATCTAATCGTGCACCCTCCATTTTGGGATGGACGCGTAAAAGTGTAAAGCCAAGCAAAATAGCCAATTGCCTAAACATGGAAAGCATATTTACTGCCCCAAAACGCTATGTGCGGGAAATTAATTTGAATTTATTTTTTAATAGACCACAGCTGGACTTTCTTCGGCCACTTGGGTAGGCGGTGAAAAACAGCACCAAAAATGGAAAACATTTATATGCTATGTTTTGTGTGATTAACAACACAAACTGTTAATGGGATGCATGTCGTTGTGTGATGTGAATTGAATTGGCAACGAAAGTACTTTTTCTTCTTCTGATCGTTATGTTTTTTTATTGCTTTCGACGAGCAGTTCTGGAGGCGAAGACATTACTTTATACTATAAATGCAAAATATAATTAATATTTGATATGCAATTAACGAACTCCTGATATATGAATCTGTCGTTGTTGTTAGTCATTGTAAATATTATAAAATAAATAAATAGTTCATTTAGGTCCAGATTTACACGTCACGAAGTCCAAGACATTTCCTGGCCCAGGAGAATTTATTTTAAAATACAAATCAAATTCTTAGCATATTTCTATGTGTTGAAATAATTTCGAACGGCTTATATTTCCAAAATAAAACCAAAAAACGCCTATGTTTGTTTATAGCGTTAGCATCGCGTGATGAACGCAGCGCACCATCTTGTTAGCGTGAAAGCACCTCAAAACACACTCATAGTAAAGTGGAATATAGAATCCCAATTATGTTCATTTTGTTCCAAACCAATTCGCTGCCTGAAGCGTTCAATATCACCCTCAAGAGCTCTTCAAATGTCAAAACTAACACGCTATCCGAAATCCCAAAATTGTTCGGCCGCGATTTGCTATTTGTTTTGTCTCATCAAATAGCTATACAAATAAATGTCATTTGGAAGCAGTGGCAGTGTTTGCAGCCAGGGCGCCAAGAACAGGGAAAGGATATCGATTGGATAATAGAAAAAGAAGATTTGGCCGTCTTCCGGTTCACCGGTTTCTTCCTGCAACACCGTGCCAAAACTGTACGGATGGAACGGATGTCGGGGAAAAAACGTCAAAATCACTTCCCTCGAATACCTTCCATTTTCATTATTCGCTTCACCTTGCGCTAAACAACACGAAACACGAATCCGATTCCAAACGCGAGAAACATTCCAATTAAATATGGCTTCTGGTTTTTAGTTTCTTTTTCTTTTTTTTTTGCTTCGTTCAGTTCTTCCCCATTTACCCTGGCTGAGACTTGCTGTCTGTGTTTCGTTTCATTTATTTATTTACCAAATAGATTTACCCGCACCCATGAAGGTGTTCCGGAGGACCATTCTCGGAACAAAAATGGAACACACGGCGCAAGGAAAACAAAGCAAACGGACGTACACTTTCATACGCACGCACCCCCGCGGCAATTGCATAACAAAGCGTCGGGGTGATGATGCACCCCAACGGTGCATTTCTTGCACTGCACCACTCCAAAAACTGGTAAAGGTATACCAGTTTGCACAAGTGCTTCCGGTAGACTTCCTTCAAAAGAGCTAACTTTAAAGTCGGTATTTGAATTTGGTCATGCACACATGACGGATGTGCGGGATGACACCATTACCCCCCAAGGAGCGGTTGGTGTCCAGACCTCATCAATACACCGATTCTAAGAAATAATGACTGTTTGGTGCAAAAGATGATGCCNAGACTTCCTTCAAAAGAGCTAACTTTAAGTCGGAATTTGAATTTGGTCATGCACACATGACGGATGTGCGGGATGACACCATTACCCCCCAAGGAGCGGTTGGTGTCCAGACCTCATCAATACACCGATTCTAAGAAATAATGACTGTTTGGTGCAAAAGATGATGCCTGCCAGAGGCATTTCCTTTACTGGCCGGCAAGAGGTACAAGATGGCCAAGTGTCTAGATGGCAACCCTCCAGAACCAGTGGGCAAATGCAGCTGCATCAGATTCGCTTCGTAATTGCATTAAAAACCTACAATTTGTTTGTGGAATCGTTCAATTTGTTTGTCTGCGCTACCGTATCCGTGCGTCCTCCACCGGTGGAGTCCTTCAAAAGTGCTCACGGTTCTCAGCTGTCCGCTGTATCAACTATCCAGCACCGGAACTAACTGCCGTGTTTCTTCAGTTTGCAGGCTCCTCCGGCGGTTTTCGTACTTGCCAGTGTACTGCACAGAAAAGTACCTGTACTGTGTATACAGTCCCTCCAAACTCGTCCAACTATCCATTGTGGGAGTGTGTGTAAATATGCTTCTTCTTTTTCAACTTTTGCCAACCCTTTCCAATTGTTTTTAAATTCACTAAAGGGATGAGTACAAATTGTGTAACGCGGGGGGGAGAAGTTATTTACATAAACGCCTAACAGTGCGGCTTCTTTAAAGCATCATGCCGAACCGTATTTCGCAAAAGAACTTTGGTGAAATTACCACGACGTTAGGCCCGACCCTTCGGCAGGGTTGCCACACGGTGAGCCACACGTCGATGGTGTTACGAAACCAAGTGCAAACGGTTTTCCCCCATTCTTAACCCATTATTCTCCAGCATGAACAATATTTGACCCGCGGTCGGTACAATGTTGTAAGTCGGATACAATTCGCAAGGAGTTGTGTGCTCTTTTTACTCCTTTCCTTCTAGAATGCTGATGTTGATGTAAAGCAAATGTTTAAACGAAAAGGATTTCGATCGAATTTGCCAACCGCAATAGGTATTTTTGTGAGGGTCTGCGGGGTTGTTTGTGCGGAAGCGCAAAGCAATTGAGGTTCATTTGCAATGAACCTGATACGAGTATGCAAAGTAAACANCGCGGTCGGTACAATGTTGTAAGTCGGATACAATTCGCAAGGAGTTGTGTGCTCTTTTTACTCCTTTCCTTCTAGAATGCTGATGTTGATGTAAAGCAAATGTTTAAACGAAAAGGATTTCGATCGAATTTGCCAACCGCAATAGGTATTTTTGTGAGGGTCTGCGGGGTTATTTGTGCGGAAGCGCAAAGCAATTGAGGGTCATTTGCAATGAACCTGATACGAGTATGCAAAGTAAACATCTAGTTTGTTGGTACTGGATTTCATCGGAATCGAATTCGAGCAGATTGCAAATTGAAGGTACTTGCAAAAAATCGATAACGGATTGATGAAAACTACAAGGTAGCATAAACAAAATGATGGGCGCTTCTTCTTGGAATTCATTGTAATGGGGGATGAGTTTTACATGGAGATTTATCACTTTAATTGCCTCTGTATATGTTTTATGTTTTTTCCCCAATACTCAAAAGTGCAAGCAAGATAGTGAATAATATAAGATCTATAATTATGATCTTGACTATATTTGTTCAAAGTTCTCCATAGTATATCTTGATGACGGGTAAGAAAATCTCCTGAATCTCCGTTTTTTGTACAGTGTAGAGTCTTAATCGACGAATAGGAAGAGACGAAAAATTAATTCGGATTTATCTCACATAACTCCACTTCAATCCGTATCTTTAGTTTAAAAGTAATCTGATACTAATAGTATCCTGATACTATAGCTGGAGCTCCTTAATGAAGTTTAAGGACAGAGCTCAACCATAGTCCCTTCAGACCAGAGGTCATGGGTTACCTCTTCAATAACTTGTGTGAGGTAAGACTCATGTTAAGCTAGGATACTTGAATAGTGTTGAGCTCAATACTGATGAGTATATCAGTACGCACATAAGCTTCTGAGACATCTGATACTCCAGCTGCAAATTTGAGAGAAAATGACTCCTATATTTGTAAAGATAAAGGATGCTATAATGACGAGCTCTAAGAGCCCAAGAATTAGAATTAGATGGAGTCGTTATGGGTTTTGAGAGGGTCCAAGTGGATATATGAGTCGTCCAAGTTGATATATGAGACGAAGTAGAAATTGAGCTGAAGTGATGTCGTTGATTCATTCTTCAAAAACGACTATGGTGTCTAGACTACGAAGCAGCTTAAACGACTCCAACATCAGCCCAAAAGCACTAAGAGGTTGTAACGTTTGGCATGTCAAGAAACAAAGAATTTGTACGATTTAATAGTCCTGCTACTAATTTAGCTTGAGAAGTACTCCTCAGGTCAGCAAACTGGCAAACAATTAAAAGCAACAATTTTATCGATAAATAATGCCGTTCTGATGCGATAAACAAGTGTTACCTTCACAAGATGTAACCGTTAAAACACTGATTAATATGAATTGCCGAACCAACGCAACCGCTCAACAAGTCAATTCCCGTCCCATCATCGGTAGCCTGTCCTTGCCAAACTCTTCGCCGCTCTTTGCCAACTCGTTTGGTTGGAAATCGCCAATATCAACCCAACCTAAGGTAGCTCGGCAAACACAGCAGCCACACAGAAACGTCTCAACGCAACACCAAAAACCGATTTACTCAAACTCGAATGACGAACAAAGATTGATCAGGTTTTCTTCGCACCCTGATCGCGCGGTGGTTGGGAGAAAAATAAGGAAACCAGTTCACAATAATTAAGAATAATGATCGATAATTGGGTGTACTGTGGTTTCGGTGCGGCCTGACCGACGAAGGTTTATGTATTTTCTACTGCAGCATTAATGTCTCCCTGTCTGCCGTTTCTTACAAGCCTCTTCCTTCTTCATCCCTCCTGTCCTTCATCATACTAACTCTCTTTAGCGATGGTCTCACCTCTTCAACCCACACAGCTCTTCAGGACATTGGGAACAAGCGTGCGTAATGGAACAGGGTTGCCGAAGGAAAGGGAAATCGGTGATGTTTTTTTTGGGGGGCTCGTAACGCGTGGGGAATGCCCACCGAACTCGGTACGCTCGCGCTCAACGATGTTTGCTCAATGGACTATTGGTAAGATAAACAATGGCTTATAGCTTGTCATTACACGGAGCACGCAGATGGATTGGGAAAGGGTGGTACGTTGCTTTGATCTGTAGCAAAGGTGCGTACCAGCAGGCATTAGCTATATTATGCCTTCGATCGCACCCCAAACGTGCCGTCCCGATCCGGTTGCCCAGGAGACGATGGTCCACCTGAAACTACAAAGCCTGACACGAATGATTTATGATCTGTTAACTCCATTTCTCACTCTTCTACGATCTAGCACTCCCTGCACTCCAATGTGCCATTGTTTGCTGGTTGCTGCTGCTGTGGCTAGCACACTAGCCGGAACATTGGCTAGTTCAAAAGCCCGTTGTTAGTTTTATTGGCCATCTCGAAGCTCAAAGGGTCGGTCCGATGTACCGAGGTGTTGTTTTACGTTCTTGATCATTTGCTAGGCTGGGGCGTAAGGGGCATAAAGAAAAGTTAACATAGAGGCTTGGACTACGTATTTAATACCGTCAATAAAATGCGTTGCTATTGCTACGTATTTAGGATATTAATGCGCAAGCATGTGTACATGCCATATGAAGAACTAGCCTTATTTATGATGGATGGAATCCATACAAAAAGGAAACATAATACGCCTGTGCCCGTACAGACATTTGTTGCAACTGTTTTGTACACAATTCGCTTTATATCACAGGTGTAAGGATGTTTCCATTTCAGGAGGCGAAAGCGCTCAGAAGTCCACCGAATGGACGTCTATCAATTGCTTACGGGTTCCAATTATAAGATCATTTGTATCGAACGCAAAAATGTTATTATTTGTTGCATCGCCGACACCATCAGTTGTGATTACACGATCACAAAGCGGCAAATGCTGCTGAAATGTGTGACGTTAGATATTGCCCCGTTTGCCTAAAGCGTGTAATAAAAATGTTTTCAGAATTATTAGCTTTTAATGTTATCCTTTGGTGGACACAAGTTGAGTCCATTTCCTCAAGCATATTTAAGTCTCCTATTAACATCACGCCAAACAGCGTTACTACGTTGAATCAATCAATTAGCTTCTTATCGTGGTTACGATCAGGGGCATTTAAGAGCTCGTAAGTATATTAGTGGACAATAAAAAGGCTCTCATTACGGAAAATAAATGGTACCTTCCCACTGTGCGTTTCGCCAATCGGAAGCGGAACAAGCAGATTGCTACTTTAGCACTGCTTTTGATAAGACACACACGCACGTTCTGGTTGGTATGCAAATGTAACGAACAATGTGAAGACGGTTCCTATATTATTATAGCACTTCAGCTTCTGCAGATAATGTTTCACTAGTGAAACATATCGAAACACATGTTAAAATCATGTGCGAAGAAATTCGGCGTGAAACGCATAATAACAAGCTGCCCACTTCCCATCACTAGCTAATGCTTCCTAATGGTACCTATTATATTTAAAATATATCCCCAAATATGGTAAAAAAACACCCTCCACGTGTGTAAGCTCGTGCACAGTAATGCGTTCCATCATCCAAAAACCCCTCGACCGGTTGCTGGTTACGCACTGCACATTATGCACTTGCACTTGCATGTGCAGTTATTAAATTGTAATCGGAAACGCTGCGAAATGCATTGCAGAGAGAGTCTTTCAACTGCCTATCCATCGGTTGAATCGGTGTCAGAAAGGTAACGTTGCCACCCGGGGCAAACCATCCGGTCGGTGCGTCTTCAACCATTTGCTCGTGGTAACGAGATGATGGTGGGCTTTTGGTACATTAATTGCCCAATTGATGCAAAACGCTACTCCGAATGCTTTTGGGCGATGCACAAGTTTTATTAGAGTCATCTCTAATTTCTATGATCGAGGTGAGAGAGCCAACTGATTACGGTTAATTACATATCCTTGAGCAGCCGAATTTGCATCCCCGGAGCCCAACTATGTTGCTGTGGTGCGTGAAAATGTAAGAGTAGCTAACCATGGTGCGTAAGTAATGATGTCGATGCATAACATTTTCACTTAACTTAATTAAAATAACATTTAACGCCACTGTAAAACCATTGTGAACCATCGTGTCTAGGACGGTTCTTGTGGTACAAAAGTGTAATTAAAATTGATTATCGTAATTACCTGATGCTATCTGGTAACGCTTCACAGAGCTTTAGAACCTATTGAGGCCATTGGGGGCTTCATTTTTTAATCCAATTGATTATGTAGATATAAAAAGAAGCATTCAGTTTTTTATTGTACAGTATAAAAAAATGGTCTTTTCTTACTAATCTATTTTAAACTTTATCTTGAAGTTTTTTTTTGCTTTTAGTGATGAAGATCTTCATGTTTCCAATATTAATTTACTATCACTTTTGTTGAATTGAAAACACTACTACGGTGGAATCCCTAATAATCCCTAATAAAAATTTTACAAAACATACACCAATTAGAAAATAAAATCGATTAAAGGTTAGATTTTTTTATGAGTCCAAACTTGTACAGTTCACCGTCTAAATCATCAAGTAAAACAGAAAAAAAATCAAAGCACGAAATGAATAAAATATATCTGCACGGTACGATAGCATCACAAGCACCAGCAACCGGTTAGAATTAATTTTCCATCAACTTTACAACGTAACTGGTACGAAAATAACGATTAAAAATCAAAATATTTGTGTACGAGCGGCATGTGCGGAACCGTTTGTCCAAACAGTGGTTGGTATGGGTTTTGATCTGTCGGCGCATGCTTCATGAAAATGGATTACGACCAGCGAAAATATGTTTAATGCATCGACCATGTTCCGCTTGTATTTTCCAAACCAAAAGTTTATTACTAACCCGTTGCTAGTAGCTTAAATGAAATGATTACAGGTTTCGGGCTTTCCAGCACGTGTGTACGGCAATTGAATGTGTTTAATGGTTGATTGATTGGCCACGAGAGGAGAAGAAAATGACAGCAAATCGAAAAGAGCAGATCTATTTAGGAACGTATACGTTGACTTTCTTTATTTTTTTATGAAACATTATATGAAGCTTGTGGATTATGTTATTAAAGTTTCTAAGTGCCTACTATCACTTGTCAATAAAGGTAGCTGCACTCCTAGACATGTCGTTGTCTAGGACTTTAATTACATCATGTCTGTAGCTCACAGTCATTAATGGAAGAAGATCTTAAAATATCCAGAACTCTTCTGAGTTTTGTTTTATTTTACGCGGAGAGATAAAACGAGAGATTAAGAACAAGTGAACCTTGAAAGTGAACTATGAAATGATTTCATAGTCTCATGATAACCATAAAGTCGAACACCGCACAATTTGTCAGTTCGATCAAAGGAATGTAATTCAACAAAATAGTACAGAACTTAGACATACCTGAAAATGTGAACACCCGTTCAGATCCTCACTCGGACACTCTGGAAAGATAAGGAATATATCGTAAAAGATAAGTTAAACAATTCATGCATTTTAATTTCTACTTCCAAGGCATTCCATCAAATAAATCATATTGTTAATGTTTTCTTTCAAACAACGTCAGAACTATCAAACAAATTACGAAACTTTACGAATCTCCGACGTCCGCTGTAACAGGGGAACTCGAGGACTACGAATAACTACTCTATCCACATGAAATCTTGACCCTATATTGGTAAAAATCTCGACTATACTAAGACTTCTTATCTGGCTACAAAACTCTGCTGTGGGAGGTCTAGTTCCACAACCTTTGTCAATAATTTTGCTAGGAGAGTAGGAAGTGAAGCATGGAGTATAAATTTAATTTGGAAACAAATGGATGAGTAATTGAATAGCGTCGAACAAAGGATTTGACTAACATTACCGAATGCTTCATTATTACCCAATGTTTTTTTAACTCCAGTCCAGTCCTTAAATGCACTGTGTATAACCCTATCTACCTTACAAAAGCTTGAAATGAATGGAATTTTATGTATCAGTTCTAGTTATGTAGAAACGATGTTAGCAATAATAACTAACACATTAGTTAAAATTGATGATTCAAATTCATTGGGAACTACCATGGTAAAACACCTCAACGCAACACAACTTCGTTTTTAATGTCAACTTATGTTTGAAATACTTTCTATTAACCTCATTGACCGGAAAGCATTTCAAACATTCCTCAATATGGTTACCGCTTTTCACCAGAAAGTTCTCATCAATGTGTGGAACATTACACACACAAAAAAGCCATTAAATTAAACCCAAAACCCAAGACCTCCACCGGTGCTCATCATCGTCATTTGCCAGCGGCTCAATAGGATGCCAATTGGGTCTCATTTTATGGGTCGTTACATTGCCGGGGCCAAACTTCAACTTCAGTGACTTGCCCATTTCCGTCTTCCGTCAGCTCCAGTTGGTGGTCCACCTTAGTGCCGAGATGCACCTTGGCCACCCATAGCGGTCTGTGGGTTTCTGCCCAGGAGTTCCTTTTCCGCCCGTGTGCCGTTTCTAGTTGTTCCACAATGCTCGGAAGCTACCGCTAGTGTACTGCATCTGCTCTCAAAAATTGGACACACGCAACCACAAATGCAGATCAACGTGTCTGTGTGTGCGTGTGGATGGTATGCATTTTCCATTCGTCACCCATAATGAACCGTGCCCTTGGTACAGGGGTAAATATTTAACCAACGGTGTAAACATCGGATCCCGCCTGCAGGACACACTATCGTCAAGGAGTAGAGTTTTGTGCCCTTTTTGTCGCGTTTTTTTTCTTCCTTCCTCCCTTTCTTGTAAGTACACCGAAATGAGCTGTACGAGAGAAGAATGGGAAGGAACATCCTGAACAGCCGGCTGGCGCAATGACTTCTTCCAAGTGAGGAACTGAGAACTAACAATGCATCAACAACAACTACAACACAAAAAAGCACCGAAGAATACCTTCAAGACCTCGTTCGTTTCCCATTTTGTCGACTCACCGCTTACGGTGACTTCCGGTAATGGTTGATAAATTTAAAATCATGTCCCAATTCGATTCGCTGGCTGCTGCTTCTGCTGCTACTGTTGTGTGGCTGAATGAATGGTTTGGTTCATTTACCGTTTTTGCTACACAAAATCAACTAAACGTACGTGTCGTGCTGTGGTGGCGCATTTCCCCCGTCCACGATCGGATGATCCAGGATGCGTGAAAATGAGTGCAGCAGTCATGAGTAGTGGTTTCGGTTACACGATGCCCAAGAAGAAAGGCAAAGAAATATTTACCCAAAAAAAGAAAAAAGAAAATACACACAACGCCAGCAAAATGTCGTTTCAATTGTGGTACACCGTGCGCACGATAAATTGAAACTCGGTTACACGGTTTTTTAGTTGTCAAAATACGATTCGCTACGACACGAATCTACACAGTTGACACTGAAGATTAATGAGTAGCACCGAGGGCGCGTATGAATTGACCCTTCGGCATCCATTTCGGAGTCGTTGCTGATGGAAAGGCACCAAAAAAAAACTTTCGCAAGGATGACAAACCACACGTGAAAACGTTGTAAACAGCGCGTTTTTCTCGCTGCATTGCAATAATAATGGTCGCATAAAAACTGCACACCAGAGTTCGCGCAATGCGTCACGATGTGATGAACTACATCCGCAACCACAACATCCCACACCACAAAAAGGAAAATCTCTTTTACGCAAATCGATGGGACCTTCCCGTTCGGTGTGTTTGATTTAATGACAGCAGGCAAACACACCTACCATGCCTTTGACGCTTCCGGCGCAACAACAAAATCCATCGTGTGGATAGACTCATAATGATGGCTAATTAGACTTCTTTACTCTTTCAATTAGTGGACTGAAGGTTTTTTTTATTGTATTTTATTGTACACATTGCAAGACGTCTTGCGTAGGCAAGATTTTGTCTGCTTCAGGCAGTGCAAATTCTTGGCTCTTCACCGCATTCCCCAAATCACATTCTACGGATGACCGTGAAGCGAACATTAACGGGTCGACCAAAAACCAAAATGCACCAACACTGCTGTGGCACTAATTTCTTGCTTGCTAAATACCTACACAACGCTTCATTTTAAGACCCATTTCCATCTGCCAGTTGCGTTGGGTTTTGCAGCCGAAGCTGTTAAAGTTAGCGCGGTCGCACAATTATTGTGACTAATTATGAAATTTGTGGTATTTCCGTTGCGGGATAAAACGTTGGTTGTTTTTGGTGTTTTGGGATTTTTATACTCACCAATATTTATGGCACTATTCGTTAATATAATGAACGTTGCAATGATTGCATATCTGAAGGGCTAATAATTATTTTAAGCTGTCAATAAATGTTCCACACATGATTATAATAACACATTGCAAAAAGGTAGACGAAATTTATTTACTTTCAGTACTCAACCTTACAAACACAATTACGAACATCGATTCCGTACAAGTTTAGCAAGTTGAAACTCCCTCATGGAGACTGATCCTCGACTTTTTCACAGATGGTCATCATAACTCCTTGAGCACAGGCTCTGTTGTATAATGTATAAATGCCTTGAAATGGAGATCCAGCAATAGGTGTATATTGTAACTCAAAGGATCACCATCAAAACTTGTGTAAGTAGTTTTGAGAGATAGAGAGAGATCTCAATATAAGAGGTCCTACAAGAAGAGATACTACTAGAAGAGGCCGTGGAGTCACCATTTGTATGCTGGTGTTGGGTCTGGAAGGACATCAGAAATTACCACCTCTCCTCGAATTAGAGATCCACTTTTGTACTTGCAGGTGAGTAATGAGATCCACATGGACTGCAATTGCAGAGAATAGCTCGAGTGTCCTCAGTCTGCTCAGTTCTCAAGGAAGGGATCCTTGAAGAACAATTATGAATGGAGTGTGACTGCAGCAAGAAATAGAATTCTTCGTTCCTGGTACCTAAATTTCCTCTATATTGGCTTACCTCTTTGAAATAAAATTAGTTCAAGAACGAGAGTGAACTGAATGAGAGTTATTCAGTATTTCTATACGAATTACATTATCTATACTGTTGGAAACATAACATCCTTAAAAGTTTTTGTGAACTATCGAATAACATAATATCTTTTTGTACTTAATTAATAATTTATCAGGCTCTACCGGTTTCCCTTTATGATCTTGAATTACTGCAGGAGTTCTCTAAACCGCTTACGCTCCCATTTCCTTAACTTTGTTCGATAACTTATAAGTTTCTCTAAAACTGCATATGATCCTTTCAGGTTGTTTTGCATACGTAAGCTAATTGTTAAACACTTTCCCACCATCATTGCCATAGAACTTTTTTTCTCAAAAGACCATATAATTTCTACCAAACGTACCACAAGTTACTTTCCCACCTTGAAAATCCTGCCCCCTCGAAAAAAAAAGCGATAAAAGATCCTTCTCGCATGGAAAGGAAAACACATGCATACTGAGCAAACATTTATTCACGTTGTAGTAAAACATGAAGCGTCAGCATGAACAAGGGATGGATGTTTTGCATATCACTATAGCTAAGGGAAAGCCTTTGGCCAAAGGGGCAAAGAAAATAATACATCTATCCTGCAGGAAAAGAGCAATAAAATGGGCAACATTTGAGGAAGCGAACGCCTTTTTTGCGAAATGAATGGAAATTCAGGCGCTAGTCGAAGGAAGGGTGGCAAAGGTGTCCGGTTTAAGTTATCCTCCCTAAGGTTATGTTCTGTTTGCGTGTTTTGGGAAAATTTATCATTTAATTTATTAGCACTAGAAAGCATTGGAAGGGTTCTGTACGGGGGTGTTTAAATCTGGACATACCTAAATAATTTTTTTGTTGTATAATGTTTCATCAAAAAGAAGCATGTTTCCAAACAAGACAAAATTATCTTCAATTGTTTCACTATTTATTTCACAACCCATAATCCCTTGCCTGGACGATGATTTTTGAAAATTTAAATTATGGTTCCATTATGACTCTGGTGGTGGTGTGAGCGTACGCGTATCAAACAGTAGTAACCTGCTTGGAAACGAATCTCTTATTAGGCGATCAACAGCAGTGACCCAGGCGGGAATAATACCACCGTCGTACGCGAACGAATCCGGCCTTACACTGGGCCGGTCCGGCTGTATGACATGACAATTACCGTAAGCCCATGACCGTGAGAGAAAGATTCAACCCGATTGATATCGAACGGACAACCGAACTGTGATTTGCATCGGATCACGTCGACGATGCGTAGCAATTGAACGGCGGGAAATGATCATTTTCCTTTCCGTCGATCCATTCCGTCGACGCGCTGTTTGGTGTGAACGACAATTGGTACCCCGTCGTGCTACTTGCCTCCTCGTTCGGATGAGTTCCACGCATCATCCTGAAACGTCATCACTCCCCCTTGCAATCCCCCGTTCTTGTACCCAGTCAAAAAAAGGTACAGTGATTGGTCGAGCAATTGTCCGAGGAAATGGAAAATCATCATTCAGCAGAGCAAATACTTCCACGCGAGGTGTCTCGCGACGGGGATGTCAATAATTTGTAGCTGATTCGATCATCGCACACAATGGCGAAGAAGCCCGTGGGGTGGCATTCGGATGGGATTTCATGGATTTTTGCGCTAATTACGAACTCCACTTCTGCCCCATTGGGAGGGCTGATCAATCATGCAAGAAATCGGTTTTCCAAGTGTTTATCTTGGTCGGGTAATAGCCCAGCGATCCAGCAGTCGGGCGTGTGAATAATTGTGTTAGTTTCGTAGCTAAATATTTAACCATCACATTCGGTTGTGTGAAAGGAATTACTACTTTATTTGTGTGATAAAGGTAAACGCGAGGTAAACGTAAAGAAAATAGATTTATTTTCTTGTAAAATTCGTATCAATAAATATTGATGTTTTATTTTTGGGTATTTTTGACATTATGTTGTGTCTCTTTTACTATTGAATCCTTCTGAGTATAGTAAATTTCTGCTATTTAATTAAATTAATTTATTTATTTTGTTGAAGTTATCAGCCAAATATTGCCTGCCGAATATATAAAAATGAAATCTTTTGCACCACCAGACCAAAAAGGACCAAAAAGGACCGGACCACAATGTGATCTTGAGGATATATTACTTTTTAGATTATTTTATTATAACAATTTAGTGAACTCCTTGAGATCACTTGCGTTAAGTTGTCTAAATTAAGAAAATTCCAAATTTCACTATCTGTTTTCATCAATTTCACTCAAACTACAGAATAATGAAGCTCGAATTATCAAAATCCACTTCAAGCCATCCTTCCGATTCCATTGACCTGCTGTTGATCGTAGCAGCAAACATCTTGCGTATTCTTGTTTTTCCTTTTCGCCACCCGATAAAACCCACACGAAAGGACGAAGAATGACTGCAAGCCGGGTTCGGCATTCGAGCAGCCGGACCACCGACGAAACGGAACGAATTGCAAAACTTGTTCGCTTTAATCCTTGAAATTAGGGAAACCTCAAGTTGTTTAGTACCGTACGGAAACGTTTCACACCTGAACGAACGAATGTTAGGATTGTGGTTGTTCAACAAAGCAACGAGAAGGTGTATTATTCATCCTTAAAATACCACACACACTATCGACAATTCTTTCATTTTTTAGTTGCATGTTCGGATATTGTTGGACGAAAATGTTTGAAGGATTGTTTCGGACAGAGTTTGAAGATGTATTAAACAGGTGTTCCTTTATTGTTCTGCCATTACTGTGTTATATACACTTACTACTCCAATTTATATCTTTTAAACCGTTATTTTGCTATTTTATTGCAATGAAAATATTAAATTCGTTGTCAGTTTCAAACATTTTTTAACGTTTTCACAACATATCATAAACCATCACTCTCGACAATATGGGCGGTAGGGTGTGAAAAAAATGCAACGAAATGCAACCAAACCCAATGCTGTTTGTACGATCTTGTTATTGAAACAAACTCCGCCCTGGCGCAATAAATTACCAAATCCAGCCGGTGAGAACGATGCGACGGTTCGAGCCCGCAAGGATACTGCGACCGGAGCGTCGTTAGCGATGAAAACGACTGCCATTGCGAAACGGGGATAATCGTACGTACGTACATGGCAAGTGCAACATGCAAAAGGTATCACTTCACCAGATGACCATCCGGGCCCGGTTATGGACGAGCAACAAGCAAAACCGAGATCATGGCTTCCAAATGGACATGAAAATAAATAAAAGCAGCGCAACAAAAGAAAACGGCAGCATTATTCATTCTGCTGTCCGGATGAGGTTTGCCCCATCGTACGGATTAACGTGCAGCGAATGTGTTGAACGAAGTGGTGCCAACCAGTTGCAAGATAAATGCAGGACAAATTACTAACTGCATAGTACCGGATACAGTTGCTCTGCACAACAGATCTGGCTACCGTAATGCATCTCCAACGATGCTGTCGATTGTGCTGCCCTCGGTGGTATACTTTGAAAGCTTCGTCGGTAAGCTGCTTCGAGATGTTCTAAAAAAACGAGCGAGCTTTTAGTACATGTTCTAAACTTTCGACCAGTTAGCGCATGAAACGAAACCGCGGTTTTCACAATTTCCATTTTAAATATGAAAAAAGGTAACCGAAATCAGTTATTTTGTTTGGAAATTAGTTTTATATTCTGAGCCGTATTTAATAAATCTATATTATTCAGTACAAGAAACCAGTTCTAAAATATTCATTACCAATTAACATCTCCATATTGCCCTAAGAGACTTTGATGGTCGGCCTTTCAGCGTCACATTAGGACGGAATTCAACTATTACGTAATGCAAAAATTGTTAATATTTAACCCCCTGCTTCCCTTTCCCTTTTCCCCAAAACATAACGTTGGTAGCGATTCCCCCTCTAATATTTACGTGATAAACAAAAAAAAGGACTTTTAACAGGTTTTTTCATGCTAATTGACCAGCTCGATACTTTTGATCTGCCGTTATGCTAAACGTTCGCATCACAGTGATTTTTTTAACATTAGGTACACCGAAATTTTTGCTTCATTTGTATGTCTCTTCAATAATTTGGAAATGAAAACTTATATCTCTCTCTCTTCTTGGCTTAACGACCTTACAGGTCACTCCGGCCATTTCTGGCTTACTAGACTTATTTTACCACGTAGCCGGATAGTCAGTCCTTGCTACGGGGGAACGGTCCGGATGGGTCCGGAGGAAAACTTATATACAGCTTGTTTATATTCTAGGAAACTCTGGCCGTTCCGTGGTCAGATCTGCTAGAAAAATACCAGCTTCTTCATTCGAAATATCAAGAGAGGATCCCACTAGTGATGGGTTAATCTTCAATTTTCCCGGAGTCGGAATAATCCACGGGGGAGGAGGAATCAGTTCAACTAACTACTCCCGGCCTCTAACCGAACTTGATTCCGGAGTTAAAATCGGGAATTACTCCGGAGTTAACAGCACCGGATTTAACTCCGGAGTATTTCGGAGTAATTCGGAGTCAACTCCGGAGTAATTACTCCGGAGGTATTGCTCCGGAGAGTAATTACTCCGGAGTTAAACCCGGATTAATCCTGAGTAATTGATTCGGAGTATACTTCGGGTTTCATACGTCGGGGTGGGAGTGGATGCATAAATCCACTCCGGAGTTCCCACAAATAGATCTCACGAATGGATTGGTCGAATGGATTGAAAAAGATGAAGGAATATTTCGCCTTCGATATAGTTATACTAGCGATAACTAATAGCTATCGAAATAGAAGATAAAAGTGAATGGGAACTCCTTCGCGGATGTTCTCTTGGTGTCTAAGAATCGTCTGTCCCTTATCCCTTATCACATAGATCACTTTCGAAAAGCCCCGTACCGTTTGTGAAGTCATCAAAGAAAAAAAACTTTCGTTAGACCATTGCACTTTTTCACAGCCATAGATAACACCAATAATGGCGCAATATTTGTCATTTGCTCACGATCCCTAAATTCCTGTCTATCTATCATAGAACTACGTAATTTATAATGAAAATACCATCATCTCGCTTCAACGTAGTTCTAGTCTTAAAAAAACCAAAGAAAATCAAACACAATGCGGCAATAAAAATGAGCACACGATAATTATTTAGATCGACATCAAAACCCATTCCCATACCGTGCGGCGTTACTGGACCTCCTTGCGCCGGGCTCATCTTATCATTTCTCACAATACACGTACCCTGGCGAGCAATCAAGCTCTACTTAACAATCGCTTTATCAGCAGCCGGTAGGAAGGTGCGATGATAAAGGGTGAAAAATAATGTCATCCGTAAGAGAATTGTTTTCACACACACAAAAGAGACGATGGGGTGCCTGTTCTGGTCGATCGATTTTAAGTCATCGCCACCCTTTTTCGTCCGTCCTTCAAAAGTAATCTAGTGCGTGAGTAAGGGCATACCGAACGCAACGTTTGTTTACGTTCTTCATCGTTACTTGGTGCTCTTTTCACGCGTGTTTTATATTTCATTCATCCTACCGTAACCTGATGGTAGAGGCTTGCTGGTGCGTGTAGCATAGACCACTTGTTGTCTTGGTAAGCGCGGCCATCAGATAAACGCACGTTTCCCCACAAACGGTTAGTCCGGATAAACAAAATCATAAGCGCAAGGTCAGTGGCGTAGCCGACCAAATGCCAAAACAACGCAACATAAGGGTCGTACGGACGACGTCGTCGTATAATCTGCGGCGCTTGCGAGTCGTGCGAGACGGTGGTACTCGCGACGAACGGCACGTCAACACTTTAAGCTGCAATCTCTATGCGGGTAGCCCCCGGGAAATGGTAGAGCACGATCAGAATGCAGAATGGGGCAGGGTTTTGTTTTGATGCCGTGGCCCGGGTGTCTTCTTACTGTGGCCAACCAGTGCATGATGATGCACCATTGCACTGTGAGCATGCGGGGGTCAGAGGTTCGCTTCGCTAGCGTTTGTTTCGAGTTGATTAAATAATTGAAATGACTAGCCTGAGCTCATTAATCGGAGATGGATTTAGCAGAGCGATTTATAAATAACTACACAACGATGCTAAGCACATCTGGTCCGAGTTGCATGATCTACGGGAGGCCCTGTGCAGTGTGTGTGGCCAGAGGGAATGGTTTACTGTCGGCTGAAAAGCAACATAAACAAATACCGTAAACCCACACAAACCGGTGCTGACTCCAGTCTTTCGAGTACAACACGCAATTTGGGTTGTAAACACATGGGGTAAGCATACAAACAACCCCGGCGCGAAGTTCCGGTTTAACGGTCGATTAAACTATTTACTATTTAACTGCCACAACACACAACACCTTCTGTGTGGATGCTTCGAGTGACTTCTCGCGTAACCCGTAACACAACACCACGCACATTCAAATCGATGCAATTGTATAAAACAAAATGACGGCCTAGAATAAGTGCACCATTCCCAATGCTTCGGTGTCGTAAAAATTCCAACCGGTTGAGGTTGGGCGAAGGGTGTGTGAAATAAAACACCACCTCGCTGATATACGCTTGAACAGGCGCAAAAAAAATCTAACAGAAAAGACGGTATACGGCCAGAAGAAAGTAGTATCTCACATATTTCTCGCTAACGTCAGCAAACAATCACGAGAACAAACCACCTCATAAAACCGGCTTCCTGCAAGACGCTTGTCACCCTGAAGAATGTGTACACTGCTGACGTACATTTTAGTCGACAACTCTCTCTCTCTCTCTACGTCTCTATCGTCATAATGGGCCCACCCGCCACAGACCTGCCCAGATCAGATTATTAAACCTCAACGCACTTATTTTTAGTCACCTTCCCTAGTTAGTGTACGAACTGAAACCGGTTTTTGGGGGTTAGTTTTCGAAGGAAGCAAAATCGTTATCAGACGAGCTTTCGAAGGTTGCAGAGGGATACAAAGGGAAGAGATATATTTATATGAGCAAAACGCTGCAATAAATCACACCAGCATTTCATATTGTACGCGAGTTCGCCATTACGAGCTTAGTAGCGTCGATAAGACGCAGTATGTTGTTGGGGATGATCCGCATGATCACCGGAAATGGAAATAGCTCAATCTTGTTGACGGGGGGGGGGGTTTAATGAAGAGTTCTAAATTTGTTGTTTATATCCTTTCGGGAAGCAGGTAAATACACACTTGTTTTCTTGTTGAGATGCGCCGTAACTTCGCATCAAAAGATTGTTGTTGATTAGATTGTAATTTGAGATTGAATTGCGACACTTGTCACACTTGTTAGTATCGAATTACCCAAGGATTTTCTGTTGACATAAATATTCATCATTAAAAAATTCAATGAATCATCTCCTTTTTTATATTTGCGCAAAACCGCAGAGTGAAGGGACGTTTCGGAGTCAAACAAGACATCTTTGTGTTACCTAATCTTCCACTTAGACGAACCGGTTCTAACCGATTGGGGTGTTAGGATTCCAGCGAATTTGTGTAGTAAACAAAATTAACCTCATTCTCTGTCGATCTAACGTAATATAAGCTGACACGATCGACACCCCACCATATATACCGCCTCGGAATATTCAACCAACGATCTAAATAGTTAGTAGTACTACTTCCATCCGGTGCACACTAGCTTTAGTAGGGCCCAACAATACACACCCACTTTTCCAGGACCGTGGGCTAGAGGGCAGGGGTACGCGTTGATAAGCAGTAGAAAATTTACGACGTTACGTTATTACTTCATTGGCAAACTAAGATGCAACGTTGCATCTGAACAAACAAAACTCTCCTCCTCCACACCATTCTGCGTTGGCAAATGCAATGTACCTTGTCCGTGCCCAACTCTGGCCACTCAA
The DNA here is from genome assembly GCA_016254315.1 of Anopheles parensis. Lineage (NCBI taxonomy): Eukaryota > Metazoa > Arthropoda > Insecta > Diptera > Culicidae > Anopheles > Anopheles parensis. The sequence goes on along the minus strand of CM028125.1, from coordinate 12,837,210 downwards.
CCCTATCCAAACCCGGTTATCTCACTCCTCACGCAGCGAGTTGTTAGTATGAAGAACATAATCAACAAATCGTAAAATAAAAGGCATACATGGCGACAATGGAATTACATACGGTGTGAACTAACATGTAGGAGAGACTTGGACTTGGGAGACTTGGGAATGAAAAAGCAAGCAAACTGCACAAAATTGTAAAGTCCCTGAAGTTGATGGAAGCTGCCGGGCGGGGGGATATAGCAGTGACACGAGAGTGGCACGTGTGGGCGCAGGAAGGCAAGAAGATACGCGATAGCCACGCCGGACGATAGTGTTAGTAGTAGCGGACAGTATAACTCGTTCGGTTTCGCGCGTTCGAACAACGAAGACCGCATACCATCAAACAATATAAGCGGGGTGGCGTCAACTCTCTCGAAACGCGCGCGCGGCCTGACCTACTCGATGGTCGTTCGCTACTACGCGCAGAAATTGAACAGCGCTCGAACGAGGCAGACATACGCCAAGGAACACGAAAAAGAAAACCGTTTGACCGTTTTGTCGCGCGCATCATCAGTTGCTTGTGGAGCTGGAAAACGGATACAATTGAGAAAGGTTAAAAGTGCAACTGTGCGTGTCCCAGTCAAGGAACTTTACATCGGTGCAAAAGAACACTTTCCGACCCTTATTTCAAAGTTATTGTGCAGTGTGTGTAACGCGTCCGTACAGAGAGCGGTAACGATGGGATTGCTTCGACGGAATAGCTTAAACATTGGCAAATGGTTTCCGGCCGGCACGCAGCAGACTGCCCCGGTCGCACCCACAACCGGAACCGGTCCAACACGGGGCAGTTTCGGCAGCTCGGTCGCTATACAGAAGCTGCGCGAAAGCAAATGGTTCGATGCCGGCGAGGAGCGCATCTTTTGCGCCGTGATCGAGAACGGATTCATTGTGGAGGTACGCCGCCAGACGGCACCCGGTGACAGCTGGTTCGGTGTGGTGTCCATCGAACAGAAGAAGTGTAAGTCCACCGGCCCTCCCAAGACCCTAGCGGAGGGGAATGCAACTAAAACGGGTTGAATTTTCGTTTAATTGTAAAAGAAATAAATATATCGCCCTTTGTGATCGGATGTGCGGTGAGAACATTCTCGTGACCGTGGCCGTTAATGGTGTGGTGTGCTCGTGAAATCTCGTACCCGCTTTTACGTTGGGACGTTGGTACAAAAAGGGGGAAACACCCCCGGCCAAGAAGGAGAGGGAGGCCAAGATGTACAGAAATGTGCAGGTGGTGGAAGCAACTCGTTTGGCTATTTTTAGTATGCATCGTAATAGCAGAAGGGGAGCTCGATGAGACGGGATCGAATAACGTGCAACAGACGCCGTGGAAGGTGTGGACTTTGAAGGACGCTGTAACTGCACCCGGTGTGGGGCCACACAGTTGTTTACACACGGCGTAGGAAAATAGTGTGACTGTCTCGTGGAAAGGGAATGCACCCAATGGGTAGGAATTTGTTTTGCCATAACCACATCAAAGGCCATTTGCATTGCGTTGCATCGCAATCGGTGGTCAATGTTACCAGTCTTGGCAACCCAACGTCACTCAACCCCGGGGAAAGGAAGGAGGGATTATTTACGAGTTTGTCTATAGTTGAAAGTGCATCCAGTGCACCAGTTTCTGCCACGCAAAAGTAATTGTTTTGTGGCTGGTTTCTAGTAGAACAATTCAGGATAGGTTGATTTTTATCTGTCTGGGTTTTGTGGCGACTGTTAGTACGCTAATTAACGGTGTCGGATCGGTTCCATTCTCACGATGGTAGCATTTTTTTGCCTGATTACGCTAGGAGGCACGGTCGGTTCTAAAACGGGTTATGTAAAATGAATGCTGTGACGTGATCAATTTTTTTTAACACATTCGTTACGATCTTATTACGAGCCCACCACTTTACATGATCTAATGATCTTCATGTGCTAACTGTCAATATATATTTACAGCCCCCAAACCAACCGCCGAAAGTGTGAAAATATATTCCGTGCGCATGAAGGAAAATGAGAAAAAGCCGATGAAGGTGTATTGCGTTACATTGGCTAATCTGTGGCAGCAAGGACATCAGCTGCGGATCAACAACGTGGCCGATCGGACAAAGAAAGCACACCCGGAGAAAGACATTTTAGCGCAGGTGAGAGATTGTTTTACCAGATTTTCTTCACTATTGGAACATCACTGGAGAGTGAGCTCAGAAATCTGCATCCACAATAGCTAAGAGGATTCTGATTGAATTGTTTTTTTTTATTCCTCTTGTCGTTATCTTCCCACCGATAGATAAAGTACGCCTCGAAATGCCAAATGTCGTTCCACAACAGTCAACATTTTGCCGAATTTTGTCGATACGGTGACCGACCACAGGACAGCCGGAAGCGACAAGTAAGTGCGTTACTGAAACGGTTCGAGGACGCATTGCAAGGAGCGCACAACAGCTACTTCTGAGCTATACGACTCTGCCCGCCGGGGAGCTCGCGAAAGGTTAAAACCACATGCACATTCTTTACTCTTGTTGGGCCTGCGTTGGGGAAGTTGTGTTTTTACCTTAAGCCTCTGGTGGTGGAATATGATACTTATCGTATAGTTCAGTACACGATTACACTTTGCAGATAACACACTCGTACAGTACTTTACCCACATAAAACACTTGAAACCGGAGCTCCTTAAGCTCCTTCCATTCCATCGCTTATCATTAACGTTTCTTCGATTGACACGTTCAAGACACGCTAATGTTAATTGTTTTTTTTTATATTTTTCAAACAGATTTCGGACTGCGCCAAATGGGGTGGTATCAACATGGGGGCAACGCTTATTTTCATGGAAATGCAGAAGAAGCAAAAGTCACTATCGCACTAGAGAGCGAGAGTCCTTGTCCTTGTGTATCGACTTATCGGTATCCCAACAAACCAACATTTTGCTCGTGGAGCACTAGAACTGGTCTTTAGTGGTTAAGCATTTCAGCGACAGTAGACCGTATGGAACATTAATTGTGATTTCTGTCACTTGCTACGTTTATAGGAACAGTTTATCGACGTGTTTTGTTTTGATCTTTGAGGTACGGAATGTGGTATTACGCATCTTACACTTAGTGAGTAGCTTATATTCGATAGGTTTAGACGTAAGAGAAGCAGCACTGGAACTGATCACCATGTTGATTGTAAAAGGGTATTGTTGTTTCGTTGAATCGTTTTGTATCATTACCAAAGCCCAACAGTAGTAGGTACATAAGCTGAACAATTTATACTTACGTAAAGAAATGTATGTACATGAAACTATATAATAAAATCTACAAATTTATTGCGATTAAATAATGAAACTAAAAGATACTGAAACTTTCGGATGTAATCTTTCGATTTTCACGAGCACAGCAAAAGTGAGTGTAATTTTATGACTTTTATGTGTTGTGGTTCTGATTGCTGGTTTCAAAATTAAACTTATACTGTACAGTGAATGTCTAGAGCTAGTCTTATTTAACGAGCCAAACTTGGGGTTGCCCGGTGGTGTGTGTGATAAACGGCGTCGGTCCACACGGCAGGACCGGGAATCAAATCCCATCCAGACCGACCCCCCATAGCAAGGACTGACTATCCTGCTACGCGATAAAAATAATTCTCGTAAGTCAGAAATGGCCGGCGTGACCTTAAAGGTCGTTTAAGCCAACAAGAGAGAGAGAGAGAAAGAGAGAGAGAGAGAGAAAAAAAGAAAGAGAGAGAAAGAGCCAAACTATCGTGGCTAAGATCTACTATCTGCAATGCACTAGTTTAATTCATCATCTTTCAAAAAACCTGTAAAATGAATACATTCTTGAAGAATTCTAATATTTTTCCGAAACTGTTTTTTGCCTTCAACAACAGACCATTTGAAAACTGAAGCGTTTGTCAAGCGTTTTCATTCTTTCATGTTTGAAGCGTTTTCGCAAGTTATGGCCATAGGGGAATGAACTAATTTTTATAACATAAAACATAATACCTTTACCTTATACTATTTGCATTACTTTTGTATTTATTTTCTCTACTTTTGTTACATTTTTCACATCCTTTTTGCATCGCCAATAATCAAGCGTAGTGCAAATCGTACGCGTACGATGAATTTTGACCATCACACGAGTCTCACGCACATAGTCCACCTGTCAAACGTGTTGTTGCTTTGCGTATGCGATACGTGTGGCCGCAACCTGAACGCGTAGTGATTAATTGTATGTAAGCTAACAAAAAGGAACAGTAGTGGCTGTTTGTAGTTGAAAAGTAGAGCTAATTTTAATGTAAACGCAACAAATGTAAAAAGCTGTGCTGGTAGTGGAAACGCGCAACGCAACAACCAGCTGAAACGCAAAGCCTACGCTTTGGAGTGCACCTGAAATCGTTGCGTACATCAGTGCCCCCCCACCCGAGGGTGTGAGTGTGATGTCTGTAGTGTAGAGAAGAGCCCGAAAAAGGAAACAACGCACAAACGCATCATTCTGCTGGGTGCGAAACAAAGCGCAGCACTCGAAGTCAAGGATTTGTTGCTACAATTCGTGCTGTGAGCCATTGACGCAGCAGTGGAAAGCATTAGTCATAAAGAAAAATGTCCCGAAATCAATAGATAAGGCGCTGGATGTGGTTTACGTACAGTGGTGGTTTTTTTTTGTGTTTCGTTTTCGTTGCCCCGCAAGCGTACTATCAGCGTTTCTATTTCCTGTCAAACCAATATATTGCGTGTGTGGAAACAAAAAAAAATCCACATCCAAAAGTAGCATAGTGTTTTGAATGCAATCTCAGAACCCTGCGCGCTTTGCAGACGTTCTTCCAATTCCGCACTGATTGCGCCCTCGTAGACCAGAGAGACCAGATCTGTTCACCGTCTAGTCAACAACAACTAATAGGAAGCAACCGGTAGAATTCTACGCCTTGTAGTTCGATTTCTTCCGTGTCCTTTTTTTCCCCCTGTTCCGTGGCGCAGATGGGTAGTAGCAGGCTGTGATACGACGACCGACACGTAGACAACGCATGCTGCGCGTAGGAACGAAAGAGAGCAGATAGTTGGGGTCGGAATCGATATAGCAACGAAACGCAAGTGCAAGTGTGGAAAAAGAAGGGGAATTTCTCGCCTGCTGTGAATAGTTTAGCTTGGTAGACAAAGAGAGAAAGAGTGAGAGAGTGAGTGGAGAAGGACGAATTGGACGAGGATACATTTCGGCATTCCAGGATCTGTGTTGCAACTTCGTGTGGATGCAATCAACACCTGCATCGACACTAGTGTAGCGGAACAAACAATAAGAATGAATGGGCTAAGGTAAGCAATTGTGGGAAGAGATGTGAAAAACGGGCTCACGCGTCACACAATCATGAAACGCATTTCCCAGACGCTTTGGGGGGAAAAAACTAGGGTAGGGAAAAAACAATATATTTCCCTGTATCGTTTTTATCGATTATCCACACTTCCGGCGATGCATCTTATCGTTATAATATATGTCCTTTTTGCCTTGCCCGTGGTAATCGTCTAACCATGTATCGAATCGATTAGTTTGAAACTCGCTTTTTACACTCCCCCCGTTGGCACTCGACGTATATTAATCCCAGTCACGCATATTGCTTTGATAATGTGTGTTGGTGGTCCATTCTCAAGATTATGACGATGGCCCTCGTGTGCGCTGTTTCACAACGGTGCGCTAATTACCCCTATCAGTCCGCCATAAGACGGTTCTAATACGATCATAAACATTAGCTGTTAACATGGTTGGTGCGCCATACTCGGGGTGCAGGCTTCGGGTCCTCCCAAAGGGGTGTGTGTTTTTTTCCTTCCTCAAGCTTACAAGTAAACAATTTGGGATTATTTGTGTAAATATTGTGGCAATAGACACCCACTCGCAAAACCTTCTTCCTGTTATTGGCTGCAACATATTGCAATTGCTTGGAACTGGGGATGTAAACTAATGCAAATGTTATCTTTTAATTGCTGTAAAACTGTTTCCAGCTTTGGAGAACTGTGCTGCCTGTTTTGTTGCCCCCCCTTACCGGGACGTATAGCTGCCAAACTTGCCTTCTTACCACCGGAACCGACGTACAACCTGACGCCGATCGATGAGTCGAAAGCGAAATATTTGCTCAGCTTCAACGAGCGTGCCGAGTGGCCGTACTCGGAGCGCGAGAAGGAAAACGTCGAAGGGTTCTTCACGCGCACATCCCGCGGCAACAAGCTGTCCTGCATCTACGTCAAGTGTACACCGACTGCGAAGTACACGCTGCTGTTCTCCCACGGGAATGCGGTCGATCTCGGACAGATGAGTAGCTTTTACCTTGGGCTGGGTTTGCGCATCAACTGTAACATCTTTAGCTACGACTACTCCGGCTACGGGATGAGCGGTGGCAAACCGTCGGAAAAGAACCTGTACGCCGATATCGATGCTGCGTGGCACTCGCTGCGCACCCGGTTCGGTGTTAGCCCGGAAAATATTATACTGTACGGTCAGAGCATCGGTACCGTGCCGACGGTTGATCTGGCAGCACGGTACGAAGTTGGGGCTGTGATTCTGCACTCACCCCTAATGTCGGGGATGAGGGTAGCCTTTCCAAACACGAAGCGAACGTGGTTTTTCGACGTTTTTCCAAGGTGAGTACCCACTTGTGCGGAGGAGCACCACCAAAATGGATGTTAATTTTTCCGCTTTTCCTTTTACCACCCACAACAGTATCGATAAGGTGTCGAAGATATCATCACCGGTGCTGGTGATACATGGCACGGAAGATGAGGTAATAGATTTTTCCCATGGTTTAAGCATCTACGAAAAGTGCCCAAAAGCTGTAGAACCATTGTGGGTTGAGGTGAGTAGAGGGCGCGAATCACTAACAATTCACCACACAAGGTACATTTATTATTTCGCCACCACAACCGTAGGGTGCTGGACACAATGACGTGGAGCTGTACAATCAGTATCTGGACCGGCTCAAGAAGTTCATCGCGGTAGAGCTAGGCAACTGACAATTAAAGAATGCCTCATCCGGTCAGCAGCTCTCTTCTTCATCGTCGGCCGGAGCGGCAACAGTACCACCACCGAAAAGTCCGCAACGTCCGGCAAAAGCGACGGGTAAACGAACAGCAACGGAAGAAGCGCCGGCCACCACCAACGCATCAAGCACGAGCGGCAGCGGCACCACCGCATCAGCAGCAGCCGGTTCCTCGTCGCGCAGTGGCAGCGAGAAACTTTTATAGCACTCGTTGCCTGGGTCAAGCGGCAGCAGCTCGTACAGTTGCAGCTGCGGCAAGACAGCCAACCGAGCGGACAAATCGAAAAGCGCATCGCACACCCACACCCATCATCATCATCAGCACAACCATCAGCCCCATTCGACGATCAGCAGTAGCATACGGAAGGAGCTGGCATCGTACGAGAATCCCTATCAGGCACAGGTGCGCAAGAAACCAACCAAACGCAATGCCAGCACGGAAAGTCTTGATCTGTTTGACAATGGTCCACCGGACGAGTGTAGCTGTGGGCTTTATTCGCCCAGCTCGATTAACGGTGGCAAAAGTTGCCGCAAGTGTAGCGCCTGTGATACGGCAGGGCCTGGGAAGGCTGGTACAGCGGCATCGACGCAACAGAAGAAACACAACTCTTCCAAATTTAAGGATGCCTCGACCAGCCCGAAATCGTGCAGTCCCATGAAAACGATCGCACAGGAATGCCGCAGCCCGAAAATTGAGGCCTCCACCGATACGAAGTTTGATTTTAATCTTTCCCCAAAAACGGAAAGCCACTACCGAAGACTATCCTCGCTGAGTATTAATTCATCCGGCAAGCATGCGGTTGCTGCCACGAGCCCTATGAAGCACGCCGCAGCATCATCGACCACGGCCAGCCCAAAGGTTAGCCCCCAGAAGCTAACACCGCTCCGGACGTCCGATCAGCGCACGCTGGAAAAGTCAAACTCGCTCGGCGATAGTAAACCACCCCGGCTGCTACGCAACACGCGCAGCTTATCACCACGGCCACCGGTGCGCCATCAGCATTCAATAATGGTTTCCGATGAAAATGATATCATCTCGGTAAAGCTGTCCCCAAACGAAGAGTACGATGATGAGGTGGCAAAGAGAGAAGCTTCGGCGGTTAAGCTGGAGGTGGAGACCGTGACCGCACCGACGAATGGTGGTACGGAACGGGCCAAAAAGTTGGGCGATTGTTTGAAAAGTGCAAACGGCAACCGAAGCACCAGCTGCTTGGTGTACGTTCCGTCGGATCCGTGGACGCGAATGTCGGCTACCAATTCGCCGCTACCATCAGCCAAGCAGCAGAAATCCAAGACGCTCGATAATAGCGGCAAATCGTACGGTAAACCTTGTCTTGATTATATGAAACACTCGGACCCCTGGGTGTGGCGATCGAACGTCAACCTGCCGGAACGCTTGGCAAAGGGTGGCGGTAAGAAGCGTGTGGCCGGTTTGCCGCACCAAACCAAATCACTCACCAGCACCATTAGCAGGGATGATTCGGACGTTGCCAAGCATCAGTCGAAGCTGTGCCAGCAGCAATCGCTCGGACGTTTCGAAAAGACGCTCACAATACCAGGCGTGGATGGTAGTTTCGATGCGCGCAAAAAGATCACCCGACCGAAGCTGCAACGCTCCAAATCGCCATCGTTTTATGAGGACTTTTTTCAACCACCACCGGCGGGCGGTACGCCGGACGTAAGCAAATCGCCCCAAACAGGTTCACTGTCGCTCGGCAAAAATAAGTCCGTTTCCTCGCTGAAGATGGAAAAGAATGCTTCCAACTCGAATCTAAACGGACACAGCGGTACCAGCAGTGGTCTTATCAGCGGATCGAACAACACTAACAACAGCAGCAACACAAGCAACAGTGGCAGCTTCAGCAGCTACAATGGTAATGGGTCACCCACCACCAGAAAACAACCGTCGCCGAAGCTTAGCATTTTGCCGGCGACATCGGCAGCTACCATACAGCAACATGCTTCATCGCCGGCAAAGCATTATCCTTCCGCAAACCAGCAGGAATCAACGAAAGCGTCACAGAACTTGCTGAACCCGAACATGTTTCAGCCGCGCCACAGCTTTTCGACACCATCGCAAAAGGATGACGAGCTGCAGCTTAACATCCGGCGGTTAAGCGAACAGATGAACAAGTACAGCCATTCGTCGGCATTCCCATCACCGCCGGCATTTCTGAACGATACGATCCTTCAGCAGCAGGGCGGCACGAGCAAAAAGGTAGGCGGAAGTGGCAGCAGTTTGACGGTGGGCACGAGCACCGGTAGTATTGGTGGACTGAACGAATCGTCCCAGCGCAAAACGGCTTCCCACTCGAAGATAAATGAACCAATACTTGAAACACGTTGCTAAATTGTCGGGCGCGCGCTGCCGTTTGTAGTTAGCATAAATTAATTCATTACACTTAGGCAACTGCCGACTGGAATTTTTGGCAGCATCGTGGTTGTTGTACCGACCTCTGACGTCTTTCCTGTTGAATCAGAACGGAAGAACGGAACTGCAAGGAATTTCTAACGAATTGATGCACGCGACTTAAGTTTTAGCAATTGCAACTTGTATGGGATTAACGGCGCGTGTGTGGTGGATTAACGCGTACCAAACACGTGCGCACACAAATGATTTAAAGTTTTGAATGTTGATCAGCACAAGCAGAAGGAGGTACACCGGGTAGTCTGATTGAGAACAAACTAGCAAGTAAAACCAGTCATTATATCATTCATTTATCATATTCGAAATTCGGGGAACAGCAGCAGCAGGAATCATGGAATAACGAAACGGAATGTGCATACTGTTTCCACCCCCCAAAAAAATGCAACACATGTTTACTATTCATAGACGATGAACAAGGGAATATCATTAGTAAGAATTTTAGATTTTAAGTGCAGAAAAAAAAGGAATAAGACGAGAACATGAACATGAACCAAAACGGAGACAAATTAGCAAAATTTAACAAAGATCACAAGTTCGATCGATAGGCTATAAATGTTGAACGTGTGAATTGGATCGCAAAACAACACAAAAAACGGATTGACTGTAATCATAGGAAATGGCAGACATTCGTCTAATGCGGAACTGTTTTGCGATTAGCGTAAGAATGGCTGCTGTACAACTAAGAGTGCCAACACGTACCCGGCGCAATGCGATAACGCTGGTGAAAGTGCGACAATGTCGCAAAACGATTGATAAATAGTACGATGCAAGAAGGCAGCAATTGTACATGCGGCACAACCCAGACAGTATCCCGACAGTTCGGATGTGCAATAACAAAATATCGTATTAAGAGTAGCGATGAAGAGACACGGAAACATTGGACAATGATGCGTTGGTTTTGAACGATTTAGCTTCTATTCTAAAATCCTTTGTCCCCACCTGAGATGGGCGGGGAAACGGTACACGGTTGGAGAGGCAAACCGGATACATACAGTATTAAATTTTCGGACAAAACTCGTTGCTTCCGTTGGCAGACTTTGATATTTTTGCAGTTTACTTAAATACGCACCATGAAAGCGATTTTACTTCAACCGTATCTGAGCCAACTGTTTAGTTCGCGATTTGTTACAAGTGCGTTAGATGTTTTTGGTTTAGCACGTGTAGAAGCTTCTATTAGTTTTGGTTCCAATTTCTTGATTAGATTCAGACACTTTAGTAACAGCTAACAAGCAGAAACAACTAATCGCGGTTTAGTGGTGTTTCGTTGCGTTGATCTTTGCATGTGTTTTGCGTTTATGCTAGTAGTTGGTGCAAACGAATGTAGATCCCATCCATTGCGATAAAATATATTCCTATTGTGATAGGAAGCAACACCGGAAAACCCAATGCAGGAAAAGAACGAATGGCGTCAGCAAGGGACGTGCATGATTTAACAATAAATGACACTCCCACTGCCAACATATAAACACAGAAACACTCACGTTCCGTTACGCATATAAATATCAGGTTATCTCTAGTTCTCGTGTCATGCATACACTTAATTTCTCTCTAAGAAGCACTCTTTTATCGATTTGAAAATGAGTATGGTAATTGTAAATAAGTCTACTTACATCCACCACAGTGTGTACTACACTTCCTATCCCAAAATGCGGTGGTCTGCTGTATCAGCGGATGTCCTTTCGATAAATTCTATCACACAACACTACACACGCTGATGGTTCTTTCGAACGAAGGGAGCGCGGTAGATGGACTATTGCTGCAAAGGTTATAATAGTGAATAACAATTAGAGCGAAGGAATCGATAACAGCAAGCAAACGGTGCAGCAAGCGTGAAGGAAAGGATCTGGCCGTTACGATTGCTTACCCCTGACAAAACCTCTCCCGAATTATTGTACCAAATCTTACAACCTCGACACGGGAGGACACCCGGGAAACGTACTCTATTTCATGATTAACCAATAAATCTCGAAACGAAAGACCAATGCGAAGCTACTTCTACTTCTATCCGAATAAACCGCTATTTTGTTAGTCCTTGGGACGGAAGGAAGCAATCTTTCGTCATGCATAAATCTTAAACAATACACTTTTAAACATTCAGTTTCAATTCACATGTATATTTGAATCCTTTCGGTATGAAGGAAGTGTGTTGCGCAATGTCTTAACTTAAGTATTATTTTTATGTAAGTCATCAAATGTTCCCACGATAATAGAGCGTCGGTATGTAGGCGCCATAATGCTCGGTTGAGTCTGCCGGCTCGACAGCTGTAATTGCAAAAGCAGTTATTGATTAACCCAATCTAACGAACGCAAACATTGTTTTTTATGATAACATTACCTTGTACTTCTTCATATTGCAACGTTCAACAGAACTGCTGTAAATTGGCCGGTGAATTTTCACTTTTACAACACGCGTTCAGCAAACGCACGATGTGCGCTTTTCCGCTTTTTTTTGGGGAATGATTATTTTGTGCAATGTCAGTTCAGTGCTTAGCTGTCAAATGTTTCATTGCGAGCATGCGTTTATGACGCACGAATGAAAACTACAACTGAACGAACTTTCTTGCGCTTGAAACTTGACGAAGTTTTTAAATTTATGGTTTTGGCGGTTTATTTTTTATCTGTTCGGGTATTTGATGGGCCGTTTTAAATAACATTTTTGTGAATTACTTACCCGTATAATCCATAGTATGATAGCTTTTTGGCACCAGCAAAAAAAAACCAACACTTTTATTTTTATTTCTACGCACAAAGGCACACACACACTTCAATGCGCTTAGGCAGATTTAAAAAACCAAACACTCGCCTAAAATGGCCACATTTTTCAATGCACGATTTCACAAAATAAGCTCATTTTTCCACCAATAAACAACCAACACTTCCTTTATTTTGTGCACTACCCTTTTTCATGCGCTTTGGCACATTTAAAACATTAAACTTGCTTTGAATAGCCACATATTTTAATGCACTATTTCACGCAATGAGCAGTAAGCTCGTTGATAAATAGGCATAACTTTTTTACCAAAAAAATACCCACTAACACTTCCTTTTTTCTATGCACAAAGGAACACCCACACTTCAATGCGCTTAGGCAGATTTTAAAAAACACACTCGCCTGTAATGGCCACATTTTTTAATACACGAATTCACACATTGCTTATTGTGTTTACACATAAGCTCATTGATAAATAGACAAAAAAAATTGTCCTTTTCAACCAACACTTCCTTTTTTTCGGTACAAAAAAGATGGAAGCCACACACCATGTACGGAAAGTTTTCTTTTTATGAAATCCAATTTTCACTAACGAGCCGAAGAAGCTAACGTTTATGGCATAGTTCTATCACAAAATTCGTTGCCAAAGTACACCGCACAACACAAAAGGAAACCATTTGCAAGCTTAGTACAAGCATAGTTCACGCACGGATTATAAATTTCCCTACTCCCACACACACAGACCCGCGGGCGTTTGCGAACAGCGAACTGCGCTGATCACAATGCGTACTTCAACGTTTGAGTAAGAACGCAAGAACGTAAATTGCCTGTGCAGGTAAGAGCGAGATGGAACGAGAGCCACAAGCCAAGCCGACGCTGGCAACAATTTGAACACGTGCTTATCAAATCTTCACTGTTTTACATCAAATTATCACACTAATTGATGCATTAACCATTCTTTGAATGGAATACGATCCTCGGAGAAAGGATATCACTTTTTGACACCAAAAAACACAACAACTTTTGCCTAATTTGCTATATACAAAAAAAAGGACGCCGCTTGCCACACTGCTGTATTGCTGTCCGATCGCTACTGATCGCAATTTCTCCTTTGCCCATTATCATTGTCTCCGCCGCTTCGTTATCACGACACACCTACACAACTGTAATTGACGAAACGGACGCCCGATCTTATCTTTCGTACGCACTTCGCTCCTCGTTTGAGAGACGAATGAAAAAAACATCGTAAAAAAAAATCAATTCAACATCAACAACTCTTCGCTCCTCTCGGTCCAATTCGTTTATACATTACTTTGATGGGGGCCATTTTAAAGGGGCCCATTCCCCATACTATCGTATGTGCGAGTGTGCCGTGGCTAGAAGAAAGATTTTCTTCTGCTACCAAGATTCATTCTCATTCCCGTTCTTCGAGGACAAAGAGATCCGCCACTAGTGCTAAAGTTTTTAGTAATTACCAATCGCAGTTATTAAATTATGTAAAACTGAACGATACCAAAGGACAAAATATAGTTTGGTAAATACTTAATTTTTCTGGTTAACATCTCCGATGTCCGATCTATCCGACACGGAAAGTGAATCAATTCCCAACATAATTTCGTGAATATTATCCTAAATATCATTCTCAATAGTTTCTATGTTTGCTATTTAAGGAGTTTAATTGGATCGTCACCCCATTTCATAACCGTTTACTTCAAAGAAATTCGCCAAATTTTTCAATATAACATTAATCAGCACGCACAACTTATACCATTTTATACGATCATTAGAGTTCGATCAATAAATATTTTAACACCTCAAAAAAAAAACAAATCGATTTACTTTTTTACGATGCTGTTTGGTTAACGATTGCTATCTGTAATTGTTCTATAGAAAGTTCTGAATTAAACAATCATTAAACAAGAATATCAATCAGTTCCCTGCTTGTGCCGGCGTTGAAATTAAGCGTTTTCTGTGCATTTTCAATCTCACTCACTTGCTGTCTGTATCTTCTTTGACTTTCCATCAATAAAGCGCAATGCAAACCGAAGTATGCAAACGCTCCATTCTTGTCGTATTGCTTCCAGCGATAAAACGAGGCAGATAAACACATTCCACCCAGAAACGAAACGTGCATGATTGAAATGATGATTGCAAAACGAAATAAACATCGTTCTAAAAATGTCAAAACGCAAAGAACTCGCAACAAACAGCTAATCTGAGCAGGTTTGCAAAAGGTCCCCAAAATCGATCGAACAGCAAGGAACCGGGTGCGTCCGATAGGACCGGTTGCCAGTTTGGTTGCCATACACCATTTGCCCAGTTTGTCGGCAATTCTTGGCTTGACGGGTTTGGCTTTGCCCTTGCCGGGTATGTTGATATTAGCACGGCAGAAATGATCTTCCCGCGTGCAGATCGTGAACACAAACAGAGCACAGCAGGGAAGGGAAAAAACCGGGTAAGGGGGATGACAGAAAGGGGTAAGAAAGAGAGAAAAAAGGGAACATGAACCAATCCAGATTTCGCGCTGGATCCCGAAGTTGTGTGAGGCTTAAAATCTCACCAACAACAGCAGAAGCCATGCCCCCATCGACGAAAGACACATTGGCCGGCAGGTGCTGGCCAGTATAAATACGACCGTCCGTTTGCCCTGGACAGCTTATTAGTGAATTTTGCGTCGTCCAAGCTGGATCGGTAAGTAGTGTGGTGCCGTGTTCGCTTCGGTGAATTTGTCCAGTGCGATCACACCACCCGTACCACCCGCAGCAACAGTTGGACCGACCATACCAAGATCAAGTTCAATGGCAGAAGAGTGGACTGGCGGATTAACGGTATTTGCTCAACGGACTCGTCCTGTGTTGTGCGGAATGTCCGGGGTGTGTTGCGCATCGGAATATATGCGTATGATCGTCATCATTTGCATAAAATAAACATAAACGATCGGTTGGACAATCGCAAAAGAAGCAAAACATAAGACAGGGAAGGGAGGAAAAAAAACTTCTTGGTGAATTTTTTCATGTGGGTGGTATTCTGGTGGCACGGCAGAAGATCGATACGGACAATATTGAAGCGATAAGAAGCGATCGAAGAAGCAAATTGCAGAAAAACAACCCAATGTGTGGTGTAGCTTGGTGTGGTGATTAATGGCCGATCGTTAAGTACTTATGCAACGTTTATCGTTCACCGTGAGTGATGTGTCGTGCCAAAAGCTGTGGGATTGCACTGCAAGCCAGAACGTTCGTGAGAAGCATTATGCTATTAGGTGGTTATTATACTGACACTTCGCTTGTGAATGACCAGAACAGTACGACGGTTGGGTTGAACATAATTCTATGAATCTCAAGTGCATCACATTGGAGAAATATACAAGAAAATTAACTAAAGAAGTGAATCTAAAAAGTTAAAAGAGTTTTATGATCAGATACCTAGTATATTATTTTCAATTATGATTTTAATTTGTCTCTAAGTCTCCAAAAACTACCAGACGAGTGGTAATTCAATCAAAACTCTTATTTAATCACTGCCATATTAAACATTATTCAAACGACATAAAGAAATCCAAAGAAGCACGAAGATTATACAAAAAAGTATCATTACAACACAAACATTACACAAAGGGATGCCCACATATAAGATATTCCTTAGCAGCTCTGTCGTTTGCATTCGTTGCCACATTTAGAAAGCATTGCATTGTTTACGAATGATTAATATAACAAAAACCCTCCCATTAATCGTCATTCTCATTGATTATGCTGCTCAGGTGTAATGTTAAGCCAGTCACGGATAGTGGTTCTTTGTCTGCTGGCGGTTCTTCCGCTTTTAGCAGCGCAAGGTAAGCATTGCAGCAGTTCGGTGGCGTGTCAGCCTCGGGCCGATCCATTCAATCAACCACAGACACTAATCGTACTGATAAAAACGAACCGTTTCTTTACCGATGGCACGCGCAACGCTTAGGTCAGCAGGCACGTATCGTTTGTTACTTTAGCAATTGGGCAATCTATCGGCCCGATGTCGGACGCTACACGATCGATGACATCCCGGCGGAAATGTGTACCCACATCGTCTACTCGTTCATCGGTGTGGATGACAGCAACTATCAAGTGCTGGTGATTGATCCGGAAATTGATCTCGAGCAGAATGGGTTCCGCAACTTTACCGACCTACGACAAAAGTATCCCAACGCCAAATACCAGATAGCGGTCGGTGGATGGGCAGAAGGTGGCAAGAAGTATTCGCAAATGGTGGCGGTAAAGGAACGACGGCAGTCCTTCATCGCGAGTGTGGTGCAGTTTATGAAGGTGTACAATTTCGATGGTTTCGACCTGGACTGGGAGTACCCGGGTGCGGCAGACCGTGGCGGTAGCTTTGGAGATAAGGATACGTTTTTCTACTTCGTCGAGGAGCTTCGTCGTGCGTTCGATCGGGAGGGACGTGGATGGGAGATAACGATGGCAGTACCGGTGGCGAACTTCCGTCTGCAGGAAGGATATCATGTGCCGGAGCTGTGCGAGAACCTTGATGCTATCCACTGCATGACGTACGATTTGAGAGGCAATTGGGCAGGATTTGCCGACGTGCACAGTCCACTGTACAAACGACCGCACGATCAGTGGGCATATGAGAAGCTCAATGTGGTAGGTAGAGATGATGAACGGGTCTGTTGGGAGATCTAAACCGTATAATCGTTATTAATATCCTTAGAATGACGGTGTTCAACTGTGGGTCAATTATGGCTGTCCGCCCAACAAATTGGTTATTGGTGTTCCGTTTTATGGACGCACCTTTACGTTGAGTGCCAGCACCACAAATCCGATGCTGGGATCGTACATCAACAAGGAAGCGGGAGGTGGAGATCCAGGACCGTACACGAACGCAACAGGTTTTCTGGCGTACTATGAGGTGAGCATTCAGATGCAATTCTCCCTGCGCAAGTCTTGAATGTAACTCTGGATCACTTGTAGATCTGTACGGAGGTCCAGGACAGTGAGAAAGGGTGGACTAAGAAATGGGATGACGTTGGCCTATGTCCGTACACGTACAAGGGAACACAGTTTGTGGGATACGAAGATGAGAAGTCACTCCAGTACAAGATGGACTGGATCAAGCAGAAGGGCTATGCTGGTGCAATGACATGGGCAATCGATATGGACGATTTCCATGGACTTTGCGGTCCGGAGAATGCACTGATGAAGGTGCTGTACGACAACATGAAGGATTACGTAGTGCCCGAACCGACAGTAACTACCACACCGAGGGTAAGTAGATAATCTCACGGATACAAGAGATGCCTGGTACGCTTTGACACAACTTTCTTCTTTTAGCCGGAATGGAATCGACCACCCTCGACGATGTCATCGGAAGGAGAGCAAACATCACAACGTCCAACAACTGCCACCAACACACGAAAACCAACAACAGCGGCTGCACCAACTACCAGAACTACACGACGAACGACAACTACTACAGCAACGAGGAAACCCACCACAATTCTTCCCCCCGCACCAACAGGCTCGGAAGAAGACAGAGAACCAATGCCCGTGGAACCTGAGCACGAGGATGAGTCGGAGATCGATTGCTCCGGTTATAAAGATTTTGTTCCCTCGGCTGACTGCACCAAGTACTATCGCTGTGTACATGGACAGCCGGTAGAGTTCGTCTGTAAGCCTGGCACCGTATTTCATACCGCCCTGAACGTATGCGACTGGCCTGAAAATGCCGACCGACCGGAATGTCGCACCAAGGCAAAACTGATCGAACCACTCGCCGATGAGTATGGTTTGTAATCAACGGTTTTTCACTATCAATCAAAACATTACTGTATTATGAAATAGGTTGCAAAATAAATATCTCCAACTGATCTGCCACCCCTCCTTGGGGGTGGGAGTAATAAAAGGGGAGGAAGGAATTTGTGTAAACAATAAGCAACACACGGTGCTCTTTCTTTGTAACCATTCTACCGAAACACTCACACTACGTCGAAACACGGCGAGTGTTAAATGTCGCCTACGGATTTTCCGGAACCTGTTTTGTATGCACCCGAGAGATGCGACAAAACCTTACCGGTTAAGCGTGATTTTATTAGTCTAGTTTACTGAGCCACACGGTACGACACGTTCACTAGCCGCGCACGAGGTCAGTCGTTGGGCTGTGCTTCAGGTGATCGCTCGTGCAAACGGATTACTCATACGGATGGCTTCCCGAGGTAAGTTTACACACTACTACCGGTAGTTGAAGAAAAACCCGTTTCGGTTGATATCTGCAGCAGCCCTGGAGCAAATGGAACTAACTTGAACGTTTGGCTTTCGTTCCCAAAAAAGGCACTTTACTGATATCGCTGATCGTTGCGTTCCTGCTGGTGGAGCAGCGACAATGCCGACTGATTTGTCACTATGCGACCTGGTCACAGGGTAGGGCCGTTCCGTATTCCTACCGCATCGAGGACATCCCGGGCGATTTGTGTACGCACGTGGTGTACAACTTTGTCGGCGTTGACAGTGAGGAGTACGAGCTGGCATTGTTGCAGCGCGAGATTGATGTGGTACAGAATGGATTTGGCCGGTTTGTTGACCTGAAGCAACGGTTTCCCGAGCTGAAGATGTACGTTGCGGTCGGTGGTTGGGATCATGGCGGTGAAGCTTTCAGTAAAATGGCCGCCTACCGTAATCGGCGCAAGAAGTTTGTGGACAGTGTGGTGAAGTTTATGGCCAAGTATGGGTTCGATGGGATTGAGCTGGTGTGGCTATATCCCGGTAGTGTGGAACGTGGCGGTACGAACAATGATAAGGACAATTTCGTGTACCTGGTGGATGATTTGAAGACGGCATTCCTGAAAGCTAGACAATCGTGGGAAGTTGCCATACAGGTGCCTGCTGATCATACGCGATTTGAAGTCGGTTACGATCAGGGACTTCTGTGCGAGTGAGTAAAACACGTTGTCCTTTTGTGATTGATGTGTCTAACAATGGTTCGTCTTTGTCCTTCCTTAGGAGTGCTGATTATGTGCATATAGCAGGATATGATCTGCGTGGTTCCTGGACCGGATTCGCCGATGTACACAGTCCAATGAAGAATCGACCACACGACCAGGGCATTTACAAAGGACTCAACGTGGAGGACGGTGTTGATTCGTGGCTGAGGAGTGGCTGCCCTCCGAACAGGGTAGTTCTTGGGGTACCCTTTCTCGGTCGGACGTACGTGCTACGAAACAGCCAACAGAACGGTTTGGGATCGGTTACTAGCGGACCGGGACCGAAGGGTCAGCATACGTATAGCGAGGGATATTTGGGATACTTTGAGATTTGTCAAAAGCTAAAGCAACTTAACTGGCGAACGTTCTGGGATTCGATTGGCCAATGTCCATATGCCTACCGTGGTAACCAGTGGATCGGGTACGAGAATGAACAATCGTTGGAGGAAAAGGCCAAATTTGTCACTAGCAGAGGGTTGGCCGGTGTTTATGCCTTTTCGCTGGATCTGGACGATTACCGTGGTAAGTGTGGTGAACCGTACCCACTCATGAGGACGTTGGCTAGATTATTAAAGAAACCCGAGGACACTGAAATAGTTTTCGCCTTCGAGCGTGGTGACAGGAAGTGATTAGTGTAAGTATGTGTTTAAAATTAAATAGGAAAGGGTGTTTTAATACAAATTCTACTATTGTGTTCCTATTAAGACCACTAGTGTAATATTCATAATTTTATTTATCTTAAAAAAGATTAAAAGAAAATGAAATAAACGGTTCTTTTTTGTAATGGTGGAATTGAATTGAACAAAGAATACTGTTTTGCACGGAATAGGGAAAGAAATCAAAAAGAGTATCATGATCGTAAAATCATTAGTGTGTGTGTGTGGCTCAATCATAGTTCATAGAGCGCACCTCAACAGCGCAAACCAATCCAAACAATAACAATTATTGGTTGCGAAGCGCAGAAATGCACGGGGATTTCCCGCCTTGTTTCTGAGTTTTCTTCCACCGGGAGTGTATGCGTCATCATATTGTGAGTATCTCTAGGTGTGCGAATATTTCGAACACGTTCACGCGTCACAACATTGCGCCTGTCCGGATGAAATCGAAGCGAACTGGAAAGAATAAACACAGCCAATGTTATGATGAGCTGCATACATAAATATGGTACAAGTTTCAAGCATTTCGTTTTGTGTTTGTAAGATCCCACAGTCTTTACAGAATGATGTAGTGGTCGGCTACAACTTGCAGCATTCGTTCACATTCAATCAGTCTAATTTGATCATTCAACCTGCTAAGCTTTTCGTGCCGTTTATTAATAAAACATTCTTCCAACATGGGAGTAAAAAGTACGTATTTTATAGTTTTACAAATAAGTATTCTTATCAATACGGCCAGGCCGTTCTACCTGAATAAAAAAAAGTATTCTCATTAACGCATTTTCTCTTAAAAAAACAATCAACAGACATTTTTGTAACGGTCGCTGTACTACTGCCAATTCCTTTAGATTGTTTTGGAAAACCTCAAAGGCTAATCTGCTACTACACAAACTGGAGCCATTCACGCCCGAATGAATATTCCTACGACATAGAGGACATTCCGGGCCAATTGTGCACGCACGTGGTGTACACGTTCGTTGGCTTGGATGAACCTACTTCGGCAGTCGTATCGCTCAAACCGGAGTACGACGAAGCACAAAATGGGTTCGAGCGCTTTCGCGATCTGAAGACACTTTTTCCCCATCTGAAGCTAATCGTTTCTGTAGGCGGTTGGACACACGGTGGAGAATCCTTCAGTAAGATGGCTACTTCGAGACAAACTCGGCTGAAATTTGTTGCTAGCGCCGTAGCGTTTATGGAGCGATACGAATTGGATGGATTTGAAATTGTTTGGCTTTGGCCCGGTGCTCCCGAACGGGGAGGAAAGCCTGAAGATAAGGACAATTTTTACCATCTTGTTAACGAGCTGAAGCACGAATTTCAGCGCGTCGGCAAAGGTTGGGAAGTGACCATCCAGGTACCGGTGGATTGGGCACGTATAACCGTTGGCTATCAGCAAACATGGTTGTGCGGGTAAGGTTCGATTATTTAACCTTAAACAAAACAACGCTTTAATCTCAATGTTGGCCTCCTTTCCAGTGCTGTTGACTTCATACATTTAGCGGGGTATGATTTGCGTGGCCACTGGACGGGACATGCAGACGTCCATAGTATTCAGATGCGAAGATCACACGATCGGGATTATTTTTACACCTTCACCATACAGGATGGTATCGCTTCCTGGCAGCGTAGCGGCTGTCGCCCCGAACAAATAATTTTGGGTCTTCCGATGTACGGTCGGACCTACACATTGAAAAACTCTACCATCACCACCCCGGGTGCGGAAGCGAGTGGTCCAGGAGAAATGGGCCCGATTACGAAGGAACCGGGACTTTTGAGCTATTTTGAGTTGTGTGCGATGTTGAAGGACGGTAACTGGACAGCTCGGTATGACACTAAGGCAGATGCACCGTATGTCTATCGTGGTGATCAGTGGATTGGTTACGAGAACGAGGAATCACTGGCCGTGAAATCCAGATTGCTAGAAGCGAAGGGATTGGGTGGCGTTTATGCGTACACGCTGGATTTGGATGACTATCGGGGCAATTGTGGTGAACCTTATCCTCTTCTGCGTAGTTTGTATGGTAATTTAAGAATCAAAGAAGAAGAGATTGATTTTGCTATATTCAGGGAGTAGAGTCGTTTAGTTTGGTTTGAATTCAAAAATAGTGCAGCACAAATAAAGACCGCAATCCCATGGTGATCTTAATTCTCACTTATGACAGAACAATTCTTTGAAACGGTTCTACGGTTCTACGAAATTTGAGCCAAAAAATCCGACTGTGTTTGGAAACACCCGAATTTTAATGTTTGGAATTTCCTACCGCCGAACATCAAGAACAACAACAGCGTTGATAACCTCTAGCACGACTTGTGAAACGAATTCTGACTCGCGTTCAAACTGGTATCAGGGGTGTTCCGTTATTATTGCTCTTCTTCGCATCCTATCTTACCTGTTCCAGCTACCCTACTGACGAGATGCGTGACGAGGTGACTTCAAAATCGAACTGCGCCATGAATAGCAAAAATAAAACGCTCCCAGTACCGATCCAGACGTCTGCGGGAGTGAATGGTTCTGAGCATAAAGACGACCTTCTCTGGGCTTAAGAGGTGGTTCGCGATGAAGGCGCTAAAACATTGTAAGTATCATCGGACCGCACCACAACAGTTTGATGGGCCAAAAACCAGTTTGGTCAGTTCGTCGAGACGATTGCTAAGACGAAAAGCACACACCGTGCGCGCAGTAAAGGCACATGATAGCGTCTGTACTTTATTTGTGTCTTTTATTTTAATGTGCTTAAGATATGGGACCACTTACGGTGAAGGTGGTGTTGATGCATCTGTTGCTGCTGCTAGCCCCACATACGACGCACGGTCAGGATGAAGAAAGTCGACTGGTTTGCTACTTTACGAACTGGTCCCCGGACAGGGCCGGTGAATATGCGTTCAATGTCAATGACATACCGGTCGACCTCTGCACCCATCTCACGTACACGTTTGCCGGTGTGGACGAGCATACGTTCGAGCTGAAGCCCACCAACCGGAAGTACGACATTCTTCAGCAAGGGTACGAGAAGTTTGCCAACCTGAAGAAAGAGCACCCGGAGTTGAGGCTTTCGCTAGCGGTCGGTGGATGGGCGCACGGTGCGGAACCGTTCCAAAAGATGGCTGCCACACTGAATGGGCGTGAAATATTTATTACGAGTGTGATTGAATTTTTGAAGCGCTACGACTTCGATGGTATCGAAATTGTGTGGCTGTGGCCGGGTAGTCCGGAACGTGGTGGAACAACCAGTGATAAGGACAATCTGTATTTGCTAATATCAGAGCTAAAGAGTGCCTTCCGGGAGGTCGGAAATGATCATTGGGATGTGGTCGTGCAAGTCCCGATCGATCGGTACCGGATCGATCTTGGCTATCATCAGAGTCAGCTGTGTAGGTAAGTTGTGTACGGTGGTGTGTGGCGATGGTTCCGATCTCACAAACAATCCGTTTCTATGCGTTACGTAGAGTGGCCGACTACTTGTACGTGACCGGGTACGATCTTCGTGGTTCGTGGAATGGATACACCGATGTGCACAGCCCCATGAACAATCGTCTGTTCGATACTGGCGCCCTCCAGAATTTAAACGTTAAGGGAGGCATACAGCAATGGATGAAGAGTGGTTGCCCGGCGAAAAAGATCGTACTAGGTGTACCACTGTTTGGACGGACGTACACGCTGGAAAGTAGTGCATCGCATGGACTGATGGCACCGATCACTGGACCTGGAACGCCTGGACCATACACGGCGGAAGGTGGCTACCGGGGTTACTTTGAAATTTGTGAGGAAATGAAACAATCCGAATGGACGTCCGATTGGGACGAACGGGGCCAATGCCCGTTCGCGTATCGGGACAATCAGTGGGTCGGTTATGAGAATGCAATTTCCCTCGCAGAGAAAGCCAACTATGCCAAGTTCCAGAAATTGGCCGGTGTGTATGCATTCTCTTTAGATCTGGACGATTACAAGGGTAAATGCGGTGCTCGGTATCCATTGTTAACGGCGCTGCGCGATGCGTACAAGCCGAAAAAATTATGCGCAAAGGACGAAGGAGATGATTTCGCCATTTTCCGTGAACCGTGTGACTTAGCCTAATGAAAATCATTGATTGTAAGTTAGGTTTTGTCGTAATGCATGTGACGAACCGTTAAGACAGTGCAGTACCAGAGCCGAACGTTTACTATTTTCCTAAAAGTGATTGCGTATAATGACCGAAATTTTGGTCAACCTAAATTAGATCATTTAATATGATCCTCTTTCGTGCGTTCAAAAACTCTCTTAAACGTGTAAGGAAAAGATGTTCAAGATGATTATGTAAACTGCCCATTTCTGGTGTAAATTAAAGTGCCACAAACATTGCCAGCAACTCGATTGCAACTACACATTCAACAGGCTACGGCTGCTTCATCTTTTAATCCGAACCAATATGAGATTGTTAATTAAGATTTTGAAATTTGATATCACCGCTTTCAGAGGTGTCAAACATAAACAATTGTCCGGGTTAATGTAAATTTCCGTATTCGATTTTTTATAGATCTTTTAATTAAGACTCCATCAATTTCAGCCCCAACGAAATTTTTCTTTTTGAACACAAACATTATGTTGTCGTTTACTTCCATTTTCAAGAAGCCTGGCGACATCTTTCGCTTCTAGCATTGGTGAGTGTGACCTCACTGTTTTTTTTAGGTACTAATCTCTTGACTGAGAGTAGATCGTAGAACAGATGCCACATTCGATTGATCGCTTGTTAAACAAACTCATTATATTTTGAAAATAACATAAAAAACAACAAACGTTTACCGCCTGAAATAAAAAAAAAAACGGTGCCTGAATCATCTCCACATTCATGCATAATGCATATTGCATTCCAGTAGCTAAACAGTACCGTGGTTCATAAAGCACATATAGTGAAACTATCGTTTTGTTTGTGTTTCAGCTGCATACACGTACTGCTACAATCTGATCGGTTTTATTACCCAGAATTTCCCCCTGGTTTACCAAACAAACAGGTTTTCCAATACACCCGGCTTTACGTGGACGGTAAATAGCTCCACGATCGCGTTGCATACTATAGTGAGCCGTCCACGAGGTAACACGTATTGGGCCCGCTTCTGTTTCATCTCCGTCTCAAATCGTACGGATGTTTTAAAATTTTGTGATACCATAACAAAGTGCTACCAACAATTAGTCCAAAATGGCGCGTTTGATTAAAGCTTTTCTTGTGTGCTGCGTAGCGTTGGGTAAGATGAATTAGTTTTATAGCTCGATTGCGCAAATCCTATTCTAAAACGAGCGTCATTTGTCCATGTGTTTGATTTTCAGTTGTCGAAACACGTTTCGTTTGTCATTATACGACATGGTCGCGCGATCGCCCGGACGACGGTTCGTTCCAGATCAATGACATCCCGGGCAATCTCTGTTCGCACGTCGTGTACAACTTCCTGGGTGTTAATGAAACTTCGTACCAGCTGGAACTGCTGCAACCAGAGTACGATATCGGCGAGCGTGGTTTGGAGCGTTTCGCCGCATTGAAAGATCAGTTTCCGCACCTGAAGCTACTGATTGCGGTCGGTGGATGGGCGCACGGTGGTGCGAAGTTTAGTGAGATGGCAAAGTTTCGCACTCGGCGTAACCAATTCATCGGAAGCGTGATGAAGTTCCTGCATCAGTACCGGCTCGATGGCATTGAGCTGGTATGGCTGTATCCGGGTAACTTTGATCGTGGCGGTGCGGTAGAAGACAAGGACACCTTCCTGTACTTGGTTTCGGAACTGTCCAAGGTTATACGGGATGAGTCGAAGCAGTGGGAAGTGGTGATACAGGTTCCCGTTGACATATCCCGTATGGCTGTCGGCTATCATCAGGAGGAGTTGTGTGCGGCGGCCGATTTCGTACACATGGTTGGGTATGATCTGCGCGGCTGGTGGAACAACTTTGCCGATGTACATAGTCCACTGGCACCGAGACCGAACGATCTAGTGATGGAAAGCTTCGAGCATGTGAACGTAGGCGACGGTGTGGACGATTGGCTCTCGAAGGGTTGTCCCCCGCAAAAGGTTACGCTTGGAGTCGCCCTCTTTGGACGAACTTATATGCTGGATGATCCTCTGGATAATACCATCGGTGCAGTTACGATCGGAGCGGGTGATCCTGGCCCATACAGCAACGAACCGGGATATCTGGGATATTGTGAGTTTTGTCAAAACCTAACCAGCAACGATTGGACAAAAAAGTGGGACGATGTGGGACTCTGCCCATACGCCTACACCGAAACAACATGGATCGGTTACGAGGATGAACGATCACTGCAGGAAAAGATCAACTACGTGAAGCGAAAGGGTCTCGGTGGGTTATTTGCATTCTCGCTCGATTTGGACGATTACAGAGGATCCTGCGGTGAACCGTTTGCGCTCACCAAATTTCTCTCCAAGTATCACGACGAAACGAAGATAAAAGATTGGCACATTTTTGTTTCAACCACTGAGAAAAAGGACACAAAAACAACTGGCTCGATATGAGGTGAGACGGTACGAATACGCTGCACATAGCAAATGTACTTAGGATGAGATTCTACAAATAAAATAATATACCTGACACTTTATATGTTTTTATCACTGTTGGATGTTTTAACAACGATTATCTGGTGAGCTATTATTTGTACAAAACCGGTTATAATTATTCTGGGCTGCTGCCAAGCAGCGGTGTAAATTAATTAACAAGACTTAAGCAGGGTAACCCCTGCTCGTTAGGTTGGAATTCCATCTTTCAACAGAGAGCTAACAATCTGCGTTAAAGCACAATATTATGTGGGAAGGCAACGAAGGCGCAGCACTTCCGACAACTTGTCAACCCAAGTCAAGCTGCAGTGCGTTCAGGAAATCCCTTTACGAACAAAGTTGTATGATCAATATTGGAGCTTTACTTGGAGTACATCACAGTCGCAAAACGATGATAATACAGAGGTAGGTACAAAAAAAACATCCTACATTCTACGCCACGTCATCAGTAAGTTACCTTAGGGCATGATATGGCACGCAATTGTTAGACGAAAACTCATATCTCTACCGGACACACCGATGGCGTCCGTCCCTGTATTTTGCTACTTGTGCTATTTTTTGTGTCTATCTCTAAAATTAACCATGGAGGTAGGATGCTCTCGCACTTTTGCGCATACTTTAACTCTCTGTCGGTTTTTGCTTCTTGCTCTTCTCCGAATGCTCCGTGCGTCGTACGTCAGCGGGTGCCCGCCCGTCCGCCTGCACCTGCAACCCGCTAACCATTCCGCGGCGTATGCCAGCCAACTATGGGAAACTCGTCCGTCACGGGACGTGTGAGATTGGTTTGGGAAATTCGGCAACCACCTTAGCCGCAGCAGCAACAGACCGGGTTGGCCAGTGAGTGAATCTTCGAGCATCGTCCGAGACGCACGTTGTACGTGATCTACTTTGCGGTAATTTTTTGTGTTTCTTCTCCAAGTACCGTCAACCGTTTCGGGATATTGCACTGTAGTGAACAGTGAGCTGGAAAATTGCACAACAACGCAAAACAGTTCTGTGCGTACGATCGATAACGAACAGTGGTGCACATAAATTTTAAGCACAACCAAAAGTGATCTTGGTGCTGGGTTTTTAACCATCATTTTATAAGATATTCGCCTTCAAAATCATCAAAATCAATAGCTATGCTACCTGCCGTGTTTTTCGTGCTGTTGTGTAATGTGTTTCAAATGAAGTGAAATTTGCTTCCGTGAATCCACTGCTACAAAATAGGAAGCTGCTATTCTTGCAAAATTGAATAAAAAAAAGTGCGAACTTTGTGCAAATGTTGTGCCTGCAAGTGTTTGAATTTGATGATTTATTAAAATAGAGGAGACAAAAAAAAACTCCAACTAAAAGCAACATATGTGTTACAGCGCGTTATGGAACACTGTTGCCGAGTGCATTAATATGATGAATTGAAATATTTTCTTCCTGTCGTTTTACAGTCATATGTAAGTGGAATAAAGGCGGAACCTAACGAAGTGAGCAACGATGCGACGAATTTCAGTGTGGGTCCTGTTGGGCCTAGCGCTGTTTACCCTTAGCACAGCGGGTAAGTATGTCTAGACAAACTACTGCAAAGGATCAGCTGGCAAGAATGCGAGTCAAGTGCAAAAAAAAAAATAAGGCAGCGCCGTACGATGCTATAGCAGTCGCGAGAATGTAGTGAAAATTGCAGGTTATATAATTTTATTATGCAACTTCTGCCACTGCCTCTGATGAATGTGGTGGGCCCGGTGAGAATATGCGCGATCGCGAAACCGAGCAATTTTGGTGTGTACGAACAGCACCAAGCACGGGGTGACGAAGTGGCGGCCGATGACGGTTGTTTGCGGCGGGTGGTTGGGCCAACCACATTGCCATCGCTGTGGGGCGCTACAGGGTCGTCCAACAGGCAAGAGGTTAGGGATTTATTTTTAACCTATTTCGAACTCCTTCCTAACGGGGGTTTTTGTGAGCTTCTAGACATGGATATATATACTTATACTAGAAAATGTGGCGGGGTTTTCCGTACTTGTCGGTTGCTGCCTTGGCCAAAAAAGCTAGCTGCAGATTTGATTTTAAAATTTCACAAAATAAAACACCCCTTTTTAATCTCATTCCGATCCGATGGCGCTAGATCCGTGCCATGATTTTGCCTTGATGTGCCAGGAAAAAAATGGTCATTCTCTGTGACGCCTTTACATGGCCGGTGGTGCTTTTCGGGGTGGCGGTGAATGAGTGTTTGACACGAGTGAACCATAATATGACAGTGGCAGCGTATGATCGAGTCGATCCGTCCGTCTAAAGAAATGTGTAATATTTCTCAAACAATGCTATATTGCTGAATCGGCAATAAATTCACTGTCGGTGGCCTTGATGATGCCACGACCACCGGGGACGCTTAGCCGGTGGAAGGGAACTTCAATTATCGGCTTACTCACAAACGGTCGGTTAATACATCACACAGCACATCTTCACAACCGTTTGGAGATGAGCTGCTTAAAAGGATATTTTTAGGAGACTGTTGTCATAGTCCAATGGACGGTTTGCTACTTCCCGTTTGTGAAATAACATTTGCCAGAATGAGGATCGCAATAATATAGCTGCAGTTTTCATAACTAATGAAAATGTTTTCTTTACCTTATACGATGTTTTTTAAGTTAGACTAATTTGTTTAGAATCACAGATATAATAGACTAGAATAATAACTTATTGCGAAGATCAGAGAATGATCAGTATCAAACTTGATAACAGTTACGATTTACACGTTGAAAGAAATTCAACCGAAAAGCGCACCAGGCGCACAAAATCATTCTTTAATTGCTCTTTTCTATAATTAAACGTCGAGGAGCGTAAAAAATGGGTAGACTCAGATCTCTGTTTGATAATAACTACGATGGAATGATGCTATAAGAAATGTCATCTTCGTTAGAATTTTCAGCAGACTATCGCAAGCTACGCACTGAATCATATAAAAAATACTACAGCGTTACCGAAAAATGTCGCTAAAAGAAATTTGTAAAATTTGTAGAAAGTACCATGCGTCTCCATTGTACATTACGAACGCCCTCGACCTAACTGCATTGGGTGATTGTACCGTTTGGCGTCATTAGTGTCCCTTGTATGATCTTGACACACATTTTCATGGTCCAGTGCTGTACCGTATTCGACACGCGCAAGACTTCCATCAGGGTCACTATTTTTAAATAGAGATTAATATAGCATCGATGGAAATAGGAGCGTAGATGCGCCATCTGCGTGAAATCAAAACGGTCTCAAACGACATCTGCAAGCGTACGTTTCGCGCTCAATGTAGATAACGTCGCTTTGCGCCTATCAGTCCAAATCGTGATGCAATGCGACACGCGTGCGAACGATGTCATCGGTGTATTTTTGCACATTCTAGAAACGATGCATCATTTTACAGGATTGGGTCGTAATAAAACGCGCTTTGTTGATATCGTTTCTCTTCCGTACAGGATTACAGGTACAAGCTGAAACGCCAACCGAGTACGAATGCAGACCATACATTGAGAAAGCAATTCAGGATCTCAAGTCCGAATCAGGTAATAGGTGTGATGGCTGCGGTAACGCGATAACACCGTCTAACGATCGTCTCTTTTAGCGGAGGGTGCTGATGAAAATGCCAGTATAGAAAATACGATCGATGTGACAAGCCAGGAAGAGGAGGACAATACGGCAGCGGAGGAAGTGAGTACCGAGGAAACGGACACAGCTACGGACGATGTTTCGGAAGAGATAACTCCCTCGGAAGAGGTACAGGAGCAGTTGTTCGCTGACAAAGCGGAGGATGAAGCTGCCGAATCGGATCAGGCGGTTGACGGAGAGTCGGAAAATGTAGAAGAAACGGAAGAAACCGAACAGGAGGACGAGCAGGAGCAAGAGGATGAGGAGGGAGATGATGCTGAAGATAACAACCAGGATGAGCAGGAAGATGAGGAAGACGCTACCGAAGAGAATGTTCAATCTGAGGAAACTGAACAGACAGTGTCCGAGGAGACGGAACAGTCTGATGATGTCCAAACGGAATCTGAAGAGTTGACCTCCGAAGAATCGGCTAACCAGGTGCTGGACGACAATGCAGATGATGATGATGAGGATGATGATGACGACGAGGAAGCGAATGAAGATGTAGCTACGGAGGAAGTTACTCAATCCGCGGAGGAAGCTACCGAGAGTCAGGAAAAGGAAACGGATGCTGATGATGATGATGATGATGACGACGAAAAGGATGATGAGGAGGTAAACATACATTTTTGATTGATATATTTGTCTCTTGCCCTAATGCCATGGCGCCCTTGTAAGAGCGTACCATGATCATTACCCATCGGACTCGTTAAAGCTTACTGTACCCAGATTTTTTGACGCGAACCCATACCATTCTCGCTTGTTGTACCGTTTATTGCCACTGTGACCATTCCGTGCTTGTCTCTCCTTGTCGGCTTTTTCAGCATTAGTCATTGCTTTTTATTCGTTCGTATACAACAAACTTTATAGTACTTTCAATTTAATAATGTTAGGATGATGATGAAGACGAGACGCCAGAAAATGTAGATGATGAGACCAAATCAGAGGAAAATAATGATGACGAAGATGATGAAGAAGAAGAAGAAGACGATGATGATGATGATGATGATGAGGAAGAAAAAAAAGAACAAAACAATAGTGAAGATGATGAGGATGATGATCTTGAAGAGGAAAATGCCGTTAAAGGATCGTATGACGATCGTGATCAGGTTGATGATGATCAGGAAGATGATGAAGATGATGATGATCAGGAAGATGATGAAGATGATGGTGATCGTGAAGAGGAAAATGCTGTTAAAGGATCGTATGACGATCGTGAACAGGTTGATGATGATCAGGAAGATGATGATGATGTTTCTGCAGAAGTTGCAGATACCGCCTCAGAGGAGGATAGTGAAAATGATGAAGTAGTCGATAGTTCTGAGGACACCAATCAGAATGAGAATGAAGATTTGGTAAGACGTTGAGAATAGTATTGTGATTTCGTTTTGCTAAATTAGTGCATTTTCGTCAGGAAGGAACAAACTCGGAGGAAGAGCAAACTGACAAAGACACAGATAACGACGATGAAGATGAAGAAGCTTTGACGGAAGATTCTGTCGCTAGTGGTGAGGAAGCTGAAACAGAAGAAGATGAACCAAGCAGTAAGGAAGTTGAAGACGATGACGATGACGATGAGAATTTAAGTGAAGAAACGGAACGTGATACAGTGGAAGGCAGTACTGCAGCAAGCGAGGAGGTATGAGTAATGGCAATGGTTCACTAGGCGCAGAAAATGTCTAAAATCTCTGATAACTGATGCTCAGTGAAAAAGTGTTCTAGAGTGGCAGTGGCAGGGTGGCATCGATTGATCGTTTCAATCTCTTCCAGGAGAATGATGAGCCTGAACCTGCGGTTGGTGAGCAATCCGAAGAGCAGGTGGTTGACAGTCAGGAAGATGAATCTGCTGCTCAGGATGAAGCATCTACTGAAGAGCCTGCTGACGAGAGCAGCGAAGATGCAACCACCGTAGAGGATGTAGAAGCAACCTCTCTGGAGCAGGAAGAACAAAGTGCTGAAGAGCCATCCGATGTCCAGGAAGCAGCTGAAGAGAGTGCTGAGGAAGCTGAGGCAGAATCTGCCGAACAAGAAGCACCAGCAACCGATGCGGAAGATGAAAGCGAAGAGGAGGTCGCAGTGAAGCAGGACTCGGAGGAATCTTTAGCCCAGGATGGGGAAGAAAGTGTTGAGAAAGCATCCGAAGAAACCGAAACCGACTTAAAGGAGGAGTCGTTCCCGGAGGAAGATCTGCTATTGGTAATGAAAATATTGCTTTATCTATTTTATAAGCACGAGCTGTTCAACGATGGCGCGTAGCGATCCATTTGCAGATCTCTAGGCTAGCCAACTTGTATGCGCTATAATTTCATACATCTTATCTGTCTATCTACGTGTCTCACCAGGAGTACGAAATTCCATCGAATCTTAGAGATACTACGCACATCTACGAACTGCTGAATATCAACGACGACGCATCCGCCCGGGAGAAGGCCCTGCAAGATACGGCAGACGTGATCTTGCGTGATCTTAAGCGTATCTACGACAATTCGATCAAACCCCTCGAAACCTTGTACAAGTATCGCGATCTCAGCAATCGTCACTTTGGCGATCCGGAAATATTCTCGAAACCGCTCGTACTGTTCATGGGTCCGTGGAGCGGAGGCAAATCAACCATTCTGAACTACCTTACACACAATGAGTACACGCCTAACTCTGTGCGGACAGGTATGTATGAGCGGATCGTGCGGTACGATCACAAATTAGAGCAAAGCAATGGCTCCGTTGTGGATGCTATTTAACGAGAATGTCTCCACCATGTAGGTGCTGAACCGTCGCCCGCATACTTTAACATTTTAATGCACGGTGACGAGCCGGAGGTTTTGGATGGTACCCAGCTGGCCGCCGATTGGACTTTTTCGGGATTGCAAAAGTTTGGACAGGGTCTGCTTGACCGTCTGCGCGGTCAGAAACTACCCAACCAGCTGCTAGAAAGGGTAAGTAAGTAATGTTTGTAAGTTTGTGATACTATTTCGCTACGTTCACAACGGTGCCGAAGAGCAACATAGACGTTTGAATAGTCCTTGCGGCATTTATTACCACTCTGCGGGTAGCTAGCAGCTGTTGCGGTGTCGATCTAGGTTGACATTTCGTGCATCACGCACTCTCGCCGGATTGCGAAAGAACTGCTCAAAATAGATTGTCTGTCTCTTCGTTCTATTTTTACGTTACGCTTCTCGCGAGTAACGAGCTTAACTTTCACTGCCAACAGGCAGTTTGCAAGCGTCCCTTTTCTTTGCCGATTAGAGCTCTTGACCCTAGCTAACGTGCACTCATTGCCGATTCCGTTCATGATGCGCCGTTGCAGGTTAACATTGTGGAAATTCCAGGCATTTTGGAAGTCCGGAAACAGGTGTCCAAGTACTTCCCATTCAACGATGCCTGCCAGTGGTTTATTGATCGCGCTGACATCATCTTCCTGGTGTACGACCCATCCAAGCTGGATGTTGGACCAGAAACTGAAGCCATCCTGGACCAGCTCAAGGGACGAGAATATCAGGTGAAGTTGCGGTAGTATTCTGTAGGAAAACTAACAGCACTATAACGATTCCTTATTCTACTCCACCAACGTAGACACGAATCCTGCTAAACAAAGCTGATCAAGTGAAACCTGAGGAGCTGTTACGAGTCCAGAGTGCCCTGATCTGGAACATTTCTCCGCTGATGTCGTCGGCGCAACCACCGGTCATGTACACGGTGTCTCTATGGTCCAATCCATTCGAAGTAGGGGCACCCGTCCGTCTGCTGCAAGCACAGGAGCGAACTTTGCTGCTCGATCTTGGCCAGGCTATCGATCGACGAATTGAGAACAAAATTGCCAGTGCGCGTCGGTTTGCGGTAAGTCAGCGCCATTTTTCTAGCTTTTGGGTCAGTGTTAAGCAAATTTTGTTTCTGCAAAATGTTGTAGGTTCGTGTTCGCAATCACGCTAAGATGGTCGACTGCTACCTCACGACGTACTACAACCACAAGACGCTGTTCGGTAACAAGAAGCAGGTATCCGAGAAAATCATTGCCAACCCGCAGGACTATCACATCTACGAGGGCCTTTCGACGTTGACCAACATTTCTCGATACGATCTACCCGATCCAGAAGTTTATCGGGATTTCTTCCATCTGAACCCACTGTACGAGTTCAAGAAGCTCTCCGAAACGTGCACTTACTTCCGCGGCTGTCCGATCAACAAACTCGACGTTGCGATTGCGTACGAGCTGCCCGAACTGGTCGGCAAGTACAAGAAAATGTCGGAGGCTGCTCTTGCTAAGCTGGATGTACTCACGCCCACATCCGATTTCGGCAAGGGGAAATCGAATAGTTGAGCGAATGGCACGCTATTTTGTACGATCGATAAACTTGCATTCAGTGCGTAATGTTAAAGTAGTGTAGTACGGTATATATTTATTTATTTATTTTTTTCATTTTCCCTAACGAACCTTCTACTACCTATCGTCGTAGGTTTAATGTCTCTGAAATATCCCAGCTTGGAGACATTAAAACACAAAACTATGCTTTTATTATTTTCCCTCTTTCCTTCTAATTCTTAGACGTTTGAAGGTTGTATCGGAACAAACCTAACAAACCATAATT
This sequence comes from Anopheles parensis, assembly GCA_016254315.1. Lineage (NCBI taxonomy): Eukaryota > Metazoa > Arthropoda > Insecta > Diptera > Culicidae > Anopheles > Anopheles parensis. The sequence goes on along the minus strand of CM028125.1, from coordinate 12,802,721 downwards.
AATTGAAACTGCTTCTGCTGCTCACAAAGTGAATAGCTCGTGTTACGGGATATTGAACGATAAGGAAATTGTCGACGAAAAAAGGGGTGTTTGCCGTTTTCTTAAAAAAATATTAGAAAAGAACATACAGGTTGCCTGAATTTCTCAGACAACAAAATATCAAATCGCACACGTAGCTGAACAATATCTTATACCAGAGGCTATCCTCTACAACGATAGCGCAAAAGAAGTGTGGATCGAAAACGAAAACATGTAGTTTGCCTATGTGATAAATGATGGCTCAGAGCATAAGAAGACATTGCAATGTATAGTTTATATCGATGCACGCTAATGCGGCTGCAACAGCGAGGAAGATGAACTATCGAAACCAGAGTTATGTTTGGTGCAATTTGTGACTCTAGACCAGACTGATTGATACAGGCGAACGCAATGCTACAACTCGGAAAACAGGGCAATACTATCGCCAACATTCGAAAAACAAACCAAGAGAAAGTTGAATAAAAATTGTAAAACCAATACAAAAACAAGATGCTATTAGCGTTGCTTCAATTTCGTCCTTTGTATTAAGTAAAGCACCACAATGCTCTTGACTAAGCGACATGATCGATGGTAACCTTCTCCACACCATATCACAAGAATTGCGAAACAAACTGCAGCGCGGTAACAGATAGCAGGGATAGCAGTGATATCTAGTGCAAAGATTTTTTTTGTAAAAAGATGTTATGCAAACATTTCACTATGATTAATGACAAAATTTATTATTTTTCCCTCATTTTGTGATACGCTTCCTCGCCCAACAATCGTTCTTTTAGCGCATCACAATGCTCTAGCTTGGGCATTACGATTGCAACGTATCCTTCTCCGCTGAGGCGCATCATGTCTGGTGCATCAACGATACGATCATTTACCTCCACCAACTTACCCTGCACACAAGATCTTACCTTATACACACTGTCGTCCACACACGTCACTAATGCCAGCGTAGAATCGGCCTGCAGGATCATTCCTCCGCTTTTTTTACGACCCGACACCTTGTTCTCGCTTCGGTCAAATTTGCCTACCTCGAAGCTTACGCTTCGGATTCCCTTTTCGAATGCGACATGTTCTTTGGCGAGACCCACCAGACATATTCGGTTGGAGTGGAACAATATCTGCTGCGGCTCATCTGGCTTGTTGGGCGGTACGTTATATAGCTTCGTATAGAAGCGGTCTACAATCGATGGTTGATTCTCTATGAAATCGTTCACTATTGAGGGTACTTTAATGCCACAGATTTCCTGCGTTTCCTCTTCGTACCAGTAATCGTCCAAAGCCTTCATCATCCTTGCTTTTCTTTCATCAGCTGCTGAACACGCTTCTGCTTTTCCAGTGCTTTGTCTCGGTTTAGTTTCTGTCGCGTTTTTCTTTCATTACGCAAGCACACTATCATTTGGCGGTCTAGATCATTGCAGATGCCAAGAAACTTGCCGAATTTATTCTGCAATACAGCAAGTGCGTTATTTATCGACGAGGGGTGAATGAATTGTACGAGCTGCTTACCTCGGAATGACACTTTTTCAACTCTTCGATTATTAAATTGCATTCAGTTGAATGTAAATGCGGCGATAGGTCTGTATGCATTCCTTTCGCTTAAATCCTGCAAAAGTGTGATTTTCAGAGGATTTAGGTGGTTTTTTGCACCTAATAATTACACAACATGGAACAGAGCAGCATTTCTTGAACGGTTTGTTATGACAAAATAGCCGGCAGTACAAAATCGATCTAGCACCAGGTTTTATCGAACATTTCTTTGTCGGCCATGTTGGAAATCTATTTGACAGTTTCTGAGCATGTTCTATTGCTGTGCTGTTAACATGAATTCTAGCTGTAAATCTCGTTACAAATATGTAGTTTTATATCTTATCTGATACATAACTTAGTTCAACATAAAAAAAATCGAACAATGCATTGTGAATTATAATTGCTAATTCAAAAAATAGCTTCCACTTCTATGATGAAATGAACCAGCCTTGTCGTCCGATTGGTGTTTGACATTCCTTCAGTTTCTCTACGTGTGTCATTCGGTGTTTACGTGCCGAAATTAATTAATAAATAAGATACGCAGCTTCCAGAGCAACTGACTGAAATAATAGTCCTTTAAGTTATTTCATGTTTCATTGTGTTTTAAAGATTTTACTGCAGCCTTAACCACACCAAAATGGGAACCGAGTGGGATAGTAAGTGTTAGTGCTGCAAGCATCCGGAACGGTAAACAAACTTTCTCCTCATTGAACTCTTTGCTTCCAGCGCTTCGGAAGCAGGCTCGCCATTTGGAGAACGACATCGATATGAAATTGATCGCTTTTAACAAAGTTGGCGTTGGTGCAGCTAGCTCTACTGGGACGGCCAGCAACACGGACACGTCACCCCTGCTAGGGGACCATGTTTTTGAATCGCTATCGCTGGAGATAGAACAAATGCTGGACAAACTGTCCAATATCAACGAAAAGATGTCCGAGATTCCAAACAGCGGTGCAGCCGTAATGCATGTTTTACAAAGACATCGCGAAATACTGCACGTAAGAGACCGTAAAACGAATCCTTTTGCATTGCCCTACTGCTTTGCAACTGACCTAACTCACCGGATGGTATTTGTTTTCGCTTGTTGTAGGGATACCGGCAGGAATATTTGAAGATACAGGCAAACCACACGACGCGCATGGAACGCGAAGAGTTGCTGCGAGGGTCTGGATTGGGAACGTCGTCTCCCTCAACGTCTGGGTTGAGCCGTAGAGATATGTACCTTAAGGAAAACACCCATCTGCACAGTTCCAGCTCGCTAGTGAATGACCAAATCAGTATCGCAATGGAAACGAAAGAACATCTTACATCGCAGCGGCAACACTTGAAGCGGTTCCAAACGCGTATGCACGACATATCGAACCGCTTTCCGCTTATATCCAGGTAAGTTGTCTTTTAATGCTGCACGGAAAATGTTCTGCCCTTAATGATTTACTCCATTCGATTCCATTTCATGTAGCTTAATCCAACGAATCAATATACGTAAGCGAAGGGAGTCACTTATAATCGGCGGTGTGATAGCGGTCTGTACAATCTTGCTACTGTTGTACGCGTTTCACTAATTTCCCCATTGTTCGTCGCTATTGAACTAAAGATATCGCTACCAGCGCATTTTATATGTTTCTTTTACCTTATCTTTCGGAACGGAAGATTCCAGTCAAAAAGTTAATTAAACTACGGTGTCTGTTGATGATTTGTAACGATTTGTAAAAAAACCGCAAATAAATAATGTGATATTCTTAACTAATCGATCAATGCCTTGAAACGATCTCATTGCAGGAGAAATGTTTGATATAAAGAAGTTTTAACGATAAAATAATTTATTTATAATATATTATCCTACTTACACCTAACGTTGCCAATGTTTGATCGTTTACAAACAGCAACTTTTACTAAAATACAATTTGGTTGCAAGAATACCAGTAGTTTTATACCTATAGCTAATTCGGTGCACAAATTACCAAAGCTTAGCAGTAGCCCATGGGTCGGGAGCAACGGCCGCCACGACAGGTTTTTCTACGACGTAAGGTGTATGCACCGGGACTGGAACGGGCTTTGGAATGGCTACCGGAACGGGTGCCGGTACAGGATAGCCGACGTGCTTAATTACCGGCACCGGTACGGGATGAGGTACGGCAACCGGATAAGGACGATCAATCGGCACTGGATACGGCTTTTCAACCGGGACAGCATACGGTCTCGGAATAGCCACCGGATACGGACGATCTACCGGAACTGGTACGTGGACCTGTGGTAAGAATGGTTGATTTTGAGAATAGTTATATCATAAGCAGATTGCTTCCGTTACTCACTTTAACTGGAACCGGATACGGTCGCTCGACTGGTACTGCGTACGGTGCCGGGATAGGAATTCCAACTTTCTTCGTAACCACAGTGTGCGTATGAGCATGGGATCCTAGATACGGGCCTGCAAGGGCGGGAAAAGCGGGACCGCCTAGTGCGACGGGTGCCAATGGATCGGCCGCTGGTAGCAGATGCTGATGGACGGGATGGGCAAAAGCGTGACCGTACACTGGTGCCGCTGGAGCATACGCACCGAGACCAAAGATACCTCGTTTCTCTTTCTTCGAGACCAGCTGTTTGAACGGCTGTTCGGCTGGTTGGTTTTGATTGGTATTTGCCAATCCACTAATATCTTTTTCCGTTCCAGCGCAAACTAACGCCAAAGGCAGCACGAACAACACCTAGAGTGAAGAGACAAGTTTAGAAAAAGCAACATTTTTGTTCATTAATCTTCAATTTGGTGACAAATACTCTAATTTTTTTTGCTCGGTTAGAACGGCCTGGCCGTATCAAGACTTATTTAACCATGTAGCAGGATAGTCGGTCCATGCTACGGGGAGACGGTCCGGATGGGATGGGACTCTAATTTTTGTGTAATTATTTATCTAAAAAACATGATAAAGCTTTCCTTTTTGTTAGTACACTAGAAATCAGGAGGTGAGTTATGTCCATTATTTCTGATAGATCTTGATTTTACGGACGGGATTTCGGTCAGGTCTTGTGATGTGTGAAGATCAGCACCACTACCACGTGACCAACGGTGCTCATGAAAGCATAATTCATTTCCAAAATGTTAATGTCCATAATAATCACTTCTTTAATACTGTCGGACATTCAAAAGCTGCTAGTAATAAATCGTTATCAACCATCCGTGAAGTTGCTCAACATTTTCCGCGACGTCGCTGCTGAGTTCTTCCACAATCGCTTTATAAAAATATTGATTTCGCAATCACAAAAAAAAATGCTTTAATTTGAATCAAAATATTATTCTTGTCAAATGATGTTCTCCTTAGTAATCTTACAGCTGCAAAAAAGCAAATGATTGATAGAACTCATTTTCTTTAAGGGTATTTTCCATTAACGGATCGCCACAGAAGGATGCTTATTTGACAACTTCTAAATGAATATTTATTAGCTAGTCCAATCTAGAACAAGCTTTTTTTCTGCTAACGTTTGTTAATCTTTGTGATGAAAGATTTATGCAGCTTTTTTACACGTGAAACACTTTCGAAATGCAGTGGTACATAATCGTTTAAATAATGGTTAAGAGTTTATGAACTACTTAAGCTGCCAGTACTTTGAAACGATTCATTAATTTAGTGATAGGAAGCCAAGAGCAAGATGTGAAATTTAATTCCATGTATAATAACTCTAAAAACGCACTTGATTTAAATCCAAAATGTTCTTTCCCTATGCTTATTTGCTATAAAAAACGATAGTAATGCCGACTCGGTTGTCACGTACCAAAAGTTTCATTTTTTTGTACTCTCGTCTTGGTCACTGGAGTCGAATAATAACCGAGGAACTATACAAAGCTCGTAAAACAGCACTTTTTGCTTTCACTAAGCTGTCCTTCACTGATTCTCGCTAGTGAGGCTAATACGTTCGCTATCTCCGGAACGGAAGTAGCCCTATGCAGATCACACACGTGTTTCGTTTTCACACGTGTTCCTGCTCACACGTGCATTTGGTAAATAGTTTCTTTTTTATTGCACAACACTTCGTTATACAGTCGTACACGGATGTAAAGGATGTCGATATCACAGTTATGCACCAGGAAGATGGTTTACACTAACAGCTAACAATGAAATAAAAATCTTGCCCGTCTCACAGTTACCAACGAGGCGGCACACCTTTTAATCGAAACGTTCAATCGCGAATTGATCGCTAACGATCCGATGGTCCGAAATCTTATACAAACCACAAAGGTAACTCCCTCCAGATCCGACCTAGGGGAATGTCCAAATTAATTGTCCCCGGGGCCCGAACCGAGCATCGGTACGCATCAGTGCGTCCATCCAGGCATGCATATGAAATTGGGAAGGAGGCTCCCCATGGTGGTGGGGACACATAATTTGGTCCAGCATGTCAGGAGTTTATGTGGGTGGATAACACCCTCCTCCAATTCCACTAGACCCCCTTTATGGTAGTGTTAATGACGCACTTGCAACACCTGTCCATCCAATGCGATATCAACGCGCCGTGACAATGGTCCGCAACTTGTCGGGTCTTAGTTTAAATTGGGTGTTAATCGTTCTGGGCGCTTAGTTTTGCAATGGACCATCCGGACCTCCGGTTGGTACGAAACGACCGGATACGTTGCGAGAGGGCTGTTGCAGCTTTTGTTGGCATTTACGGCAAGCCAATTGGGCAGATGGTGTAATGGCTAATTGGTGGATAATCGATTACATTTGCAGCTCAATTGTTTTGCTGGTGGCCCTCGGTGCACTTGACCCAATTTGTTGTCTTCTCTTGTTTCTAAAGTGTGTTTTCTCCCGCTTTTGTTGCAATACTTTTTGTGCGCTAACCAATATTGTTTGTTGCGATATTCAATGTCAACAAAGTGGAATTTGCTGTGGGATTTTATCAATTTATTACTTTATTTCATTGCTTTCCAGTTTATAAAACCCCTTTTTTATATCTTTGTTTTATAACGTCGTTGCATATTGTTTGCTATTCTTTTGTCATTTCTTTAAGGATAGTGATCCTGGAGAGACCTTATCCATTGCCTTTGTTAGACTATCGTGAATGTTAACTATATGTGACTTAAATTACTTGTAGCCTAAGTTTGTTTTTAATTTCACCAACTTTATGGTATATTATTTTTAGAATTTTTATCATCTTCACATACAGTTACATTAAAGGCCCTTCCTCGAATGCTTCCTCCCAATGTATACACCCCTATTTCGGATCCCTTTCCAAAGGCAAGAAAGTCACGTGTAGCACTTCCAATCCTTCCATGCGATTCTTCTGTTTGATGATTCGTATTTTTTTTATTTTTACACACGAAACGCTTCCATCAAAAAGCAGCAAACGGCTTCGTTACATGTCTTCATGGGTAACAGCTAAATCAGTCCACATGTGGAAACAGACATTTGCAACTGACACATGCTACGAGAGTTCGTCTTGCATTCACTAGAAGACGATATGGAACTTTCCTTCATCTCGGCGTGCAATATGCATCAGCCGGTAGCGCTTTTTTCTCTCTATTATTTCTTTTTTGTTGTTATGGAACAAAAACCTTGAAAACAGCGTGTGACATTCAACCGACGCCTCGTATATTTTATTGATCAAAGAATGGTTCAGTGGAGGTACAAAAAAATGAATTCCATTTTCCAATTATTTATCATATATTGTACGGTGTAACGGATACGTTGTGGGAGTTGTACTTAATTAAAGCAAATGCATACTTCAACACAGGTGGAAGTGTGTGGTTAATTATATTATAACACATGCACCTTGATGGAATGCTTAATTATTAAGAAATACATCAGACCGCTTGTAATTATATTAACACAGAATATTTACCTTTAATTGCACTTGAATTCGTTTCGTAGCGCAAATATAATTAATTTTTAAAATTGAAAATAAATATTTCAGTTAATCATTTTCACCTACTTTTTGCAGTCCTCCATAGGAAAAAAAAACCATTAAACAAATAAAAAGAAAAACTTCTTTTTCTGCTCTATAATTAAACCATTAAAACATTCTTATTGTACGCGCGAACAACAACAAAAAATCAACGCAACGAAACCACATTCATTGAACGATTAGTTCACCCTGGGAAAGACAGATGAAATGGAAACAGGAAACAGCGTTTCGTTGTATCGTGTATTGGGCATGCCAATGTGTTGGCCAATGATGTTGTAATCGATGTCGGTGACAGTGTCCCTTTTTTGTGCTGTGTACCCGCCCGGTACGATTATGATACGCATACGGACGACCAGGTGCGATATCATTGCATCGTCTGAGCGGAATGCATAAAAAGCATACGCATGGATCAATGTGTGTCCAGGTTCCAGACGGTTAAGCCACATTATGAAGTTCCCACTTTCACCGTGTACCACACGTGGGGACACGTTCCCCTTTTTGGAGCCGGGGAGGGTTAGAAGTGGCCCCCGGTGGAGTTGAAAGCGAACAAACGCGATTTAATTTGTGAGGTGATTAATTGCGAAACAATTATTGATGGTACGCTGGGTATGTGTGTGTGTTTGTTTGGATCAATATTTGTTTCGATTAGTTATGGATGGCAGTGGGAAGAGAAACTTTCGTACAAATGATACACAAACAATTGACAATGTTCAATGTTGTATGATTTTGATTTTTTCCTTGAAAATGATCAAGTGTTTTGTCACTAATATTTTATTTATTTTTTGTTATAAAATATTTATCTATTTTCCTTTACTATTGCTCACTTCACCAAATTTCTTCCTTTCAACTCTTACAATGTTGTTTGGAAGAAAGAAAAAAAAAGCCAGTAAATGGCCACCACCGTATTGGACACTAAAGTCGGGCACTAAGGCAACAGGTTTTATGTCATTGCAATACCGTCCGGCACATACTTTGTGCCGATAGTGAAGGGGTGAAATTTCCGCCCCATAGTTGCTCATTCACAAGTATGACCGATCAGATGCATCTGGAATATAGTGCACCGGGCAAACGAAAAAACCACTTTAAAAAAATGCGAAGAAAAATGTTCAGATCTCTAGCTCATTCATCCCTATACGGGATCTAGACCTGGCGGTGATCGTCACTGTGCGTGGTCATATGACACAACAGTGGGCATAAGCCCAACCAAACCCAGCCAAACAGTCCCTTAACAGGCGCCCGTGATGCATCACGGAATATGGTTGTGTTCGAGCGAGACAACGACAGCGAACCTGGCTGACGGATGGATGGGCCCCTAATCACGGGCTGCAGTTTTGGTTTTGGTGGCCGATAACGTCGGTGGTTCTGCAAAAAAGGGCTAGCCACACGGATGGTGAAATTCACCTAATTGGAGCGGTTATGACACGGTGTTCGCTCCCATTTAGTGACAGGAGACTTGCGCACCTAGTGACTTCCAGCCTGGTCCAGACGGGCTAGCTGTACGGCACTGGAGATGGAACGCGCAGCTTCCGCGTTGATCGCGTACCGTAAGCTTGGTTGGCAGTTTGATATAAAAATACTAGGCCGGTACAGTTTCGACAGTAGATCAGTGGCACAGTTCGCGGTGTTTGGAAGGTGACTTCTTTGCAGTGTGCAGTAGACGACATGAAATCGGCCAAAGTAAATATTTCATCGGAAGCGATCAAGCGATCGAACCTTCCGTGTGTAACGTTTGGTTTTGTAATACGAATTATTTGCTTCCGCCTGTTTTGCAGCTGTTTTGCGTTCTTTTCGTCCTTGCGATCGCAAGGGTACACGGTGCAGCTCAGCAAGAAGGTGCCGAACATCAGAAGCGTGCTATTGGGCATGGTTACGGGTTGGGATTAGGGCTGGGAGCAACGGCCTATGGAACAACGGCACTGGCGGCACCAGCACTAGCCGCCCCGGCACTAGCTGCATATGGAGCACCGTTGGCGGCACCCATCGGCGGATCAATCATCGGATCTTCGATTGGTGCATCGATTGCTCCGACTTTCGCCGGACCAATCGGACTACCGGCCGGGCCAATCGGACTACCAGCCGGCCCAATCGGGCTACCAGCCGGCCCAATCGGGCTACCGGCCGGACCGTTCATTGGTGGAGCATTTGCACCGGCAGCCATTCCAGCACCCGGTCCAGTGTTTGCACCGGCACCACCGACAGTGGCCGTTGCACCGACGGTAACGCGTAACATTTTGACCACCGTACAACAACCCGTCCCGGTACCGTACCCACAACCCGTTCCCGTTGACCGACCCGTACCCGTGCCGGTGCATGTGACCGTTCCCGTCGATCGTCCCGTACCCGTACCACACCCAGTACCCGTTCCCGTACACGTGCCACGTCCCTATCCGGTTCCGGTGCCTCAACCATACCCAGTAACCGTTACGCGGTAAGTAACGCATCCTTCAAGGCGGACTCGCTTTAAATGATTTCTTCAACAACAAAAAACAACTTCAAAACATATTCCCATTCTCAGAACCGTGGGTGTACCAGTGCCGCAACCATACCCAGTGCATCATGCCGTACCGGTGCCCCAACCCATCCCCGTACCACAGCCCGTACCGGTGCCGCAGCCCGTTCCCGTACCGCATCCGGTTGCTGTGCCACATCCGGTGGTGGTACCGGCACCAGTTCCGACGCTTCCCATCGCACCGTTACCGGCCTACGGTTACGGTGGATTTCTGCCTTCCTATGGCAAGGTGTACGGTGGTGGCATAACGCTGCAAAAGGTGTACACCGGTCACAGTCACGGGCTTGGTTTGTTGGGGTTGAAAAAGTATCTCGGTTAAGGCTTGGTGCCGGAAAGGAGACGGATGATCGGTAGTCATTTCGCGGTGTCATAATGTGTTTTGCGGAAACGGTTCTAGGACTGTTTGTAAGATGATTGTTACTGATTTTACGGGGGTGAGTTGTGAGAAGGGGGAAAAAACATTCTACCAAGGGTGATGCATTGTTGATAAAGTAGTGTCACAACAAAGTGAGTGTTCATATATTTACCAAATTAATAAAATATAACGTAAAAAATATTTTGTTGTATTCACTATTTTTCCTAATGATATAGATCTATGGATTTAAAAGAAAAGTATAAAGTGAATCTATTTTTCGCGTTGCCCACAGTTAGTCAGTTAATTTGTAAGTCATTGCGAAAAAACAGCGTAGAACAACCATCGTCAAGGTGGGGGGAGGAGGTCAAAAAATCTCATTTTTTTCGTTACGTAATAGTTAAATGTCCCCTACTTATATTTACGGGTCGGGCCAAATCTGCTGCGCCCATGGGTCTAGGTTCAATATTTCCTAAATTTCCTTCGCTCTCAGATCATTGATGGTTTTAACGATTAATCTCGACGTCTCGACCAGAATTCACGTTATCGCAAACATCGGGGCGTCAACGTGGTGCATGTGATAAATGGCGCCGGTTACACAAGACAGGACAAGGTATCAAATCCCATTCGGACCGTCAGCTACGAGGTAAAAATAATTCTAGTAAATCAAAAAGAAGACGTTAAGCCAAGAAGAAGAAGTAGAGGAGGAAGAAGAAGAATTTTAAACAATTCTTCTTTTCTGGCCTGCTCACGGTCGAGCACGTCGCGTAGAAATGGCCTGGTCGCCAATCCGGAAACTCAGTCTAGTCATCCATCCACGGCTGCAACCGATCTCTGACAGGTTTGACTCCTCCTGATGCAGCCAACGAGCTCGCTGTGCTCCTCTCCGCCTCGTGCCGAACGGATCGCTGACGAGCACCTTCCTAGTGGGGCATGAGTCCGGCATCCTCATCACGTGCCCCAGCCATCGTATCCTTCCGGCTTTGACCACCAAACAGCTCAGCTGGCTCGTGGTTCATTCTCCTTCTCCATACGCCCTGCTCGCTCACAACGCCAAAGATAGTTCTTAGCACTCGCCGTTCGAAAATAGCGAGTGCATTGGCATCCTCCGTTAGCAGAGTCCAGGACTCGTACCCGTAGAGGACTACCGGACGTATCAGTGTGCGATATATTGTGCATTTCGTGTGTTGCTGGAGCCTTCTGGATCGCAGGAGTTTGTGGAGCCCGTAGTAGGCACGATTTCCCTGAACAATGCTCCTTCGGATTTCGCTGGTCATGTTGTTGTCCGAAGTTACGATCGAACCAAGGTAGCAGAACTCTACCACCTAGAGTTCGTCGCCGTCAACTGATACACTGCTCCCGGTCTCTATCACGGTCAGAGCCCCCGGCAATCAGGTACTTTGTCTTCGTCGCATTGATCCATCAATCCAATTCTGTCGGCCTCGCGTTTCAGTCGGGTGTACGCGTCGCACACCGCCGTAGATGTCCGTCCGATAATGTCGATGTCATCCGCGAAGCCGAGAAATTGGAGAGAACGGGTGAAAATCGTGACCCGCGCATCGCATGACACCTTCCAGAGCGATGTTAAACAGCAAACAGGAGAGTCCGTCCCCTTGCCTTAGACGGTGAGGAACGATTCTGACGGCATGTTCGATACTCTCACCTTGCACTGCATCCCATCCTTCGTGGCCTTCAACAGCCGTACTAGCTTCCCTGGGAATCCGTACTGCTGCATGGTGTTCCATAGTTCGGTCCGATCTATGGTATCGTAGGCCGCCTTAAAGTCAATGAACAGGTGGTGCGTGGGGATCTGATGCTCTCGGCACTTCTGGAGGATCTGCCGTAGAGTAAAAATGTGGTCGGCGGTCGATTTGCCTCCAACAAATCCAGCTTGGTAGCTTCCGACGAAATCTGTGGCAAGGGGCGCAAGTCTGCAGAAGAGTATTTGGGATATGATCTTGTAGGCAGCATTCAGAACTGTGATGGCTCAGAAATTAGCACAGTCCAGTCTGTCGCCCTTTTTCTACACTGGGTGTATGACAGCCAGCTTCCACTCATCCGGTAGTTCTTCCTTGTCCCAAATCCTTACGATCACCGGGTGCATAATCGCGGCAAGGCATTTTAAACAATTGTTGCTAACAATTATCCAATTATTAACAATTAACAACGGTTCTGACCCGTTCTAGACGCACTAAAACATGTTTTTTTTTCAAATTCCATAAATAATTGTAAACAAATGCGTATAATGTTTACCGTTTGTTTTTCGTTTTATTCAACTAAATGAAGCACACACGCATAATGCTAGAGTTGGTCGCTAGTGGCAACGGGTTCGGCATCCCATTTTTAACGACGGTGCAGGGTCGAGTAGACGGCACTGTGATAGAGCGGAGCATGATAAGCAGCAAAGGGAGCATGATGCACGAGCGGAGCATGATGTACGATCGGAGCGTGGGCAACGTAGGTCTTGGCGATCGGTGCATGATATGCAACGGGTGCAGCTACGAGCGGTGCAGAATGGGCAATCACTGGTGCGGGAGCAACGTACGAGTGTGACACCACGGCCGGAGCATGGTGGTATCCCAGGCTGAAGTGTACGCCACGCTTAGCCTTCATCGATTCCATTGGCTGGTCTTCGGCGTAAACCGAAGCGGCGAGTACGAGAACAGCAATGGCCTAAAACGAATTTCAACCAAAAAAGGTGTTCAAATCACTAAATCTGTTTAACATACAGGCATTCACAATCCTGCAGGAATCACACGCCACGCAGTACACAAAACACTGTCACTGTGGAGCAATGTTGCTCACATCCAAAACTCACCAAGAATTTCATGTTGAAAGGATTGTGCGTTTGACACGACGGTGTACGGAGCTGGTTTGAAGCTGGTGAAGTTTCCAGGTGAACTTTGCGAGATTTATGATGCAGACTACGGCTGCCGATCGCGCCTTATATACGCACGCACGAGACCCCCAAACACGCCCCAAAACAGTTGCACCATCGGAAGGTGCCCGGATCAGTACGGTGACCGGCGTGTCACCGTCCGCCCTGACATTCCACATATACGCACCGCGCAATGAAAGGGACAGGTCATGAGCAGGCAGGCAGGTCGCACGCATTGCACAGATCATTCGCCACCACCACCAAGCGTCAGTACGATCTGAAGTCTGTCTGTCTGTGTGCGGTGGCGAAGAAAAAATCAACAGCCACGGTGACTCAAAACCGCAATGCACATTACCGAAGGGAACTGTTTAGTGTGTAACGGATGCAGGCGTTGCCACTGGTAAATGCAATCCCTGATTTGCACCCCGCTGCTTAATTAGGTTTACGTCCCACGAGCATGCACCGTTTGCCCAAGCCAGGGCCCAAGAAGTAACAGGTCCGTCCGGCAGACCATGTGGTTCGAATGTATCCTTTATCGATTTGTCGCTTTGCCAACCGTTACCCAAAGTCCCCAACCTGATGACGGTAATGAGAGAAAGTTTTGTCGTATTATAGAATTAAGTTCTTATCGCCCCTAGCCAAAGTTCTTGACAAAATGGTTGGACATGGTGCGGTGATTATGGTGTTAGGTAAAGCAGTAAAGTTAAAACCGTTTATTGTATTATGATGAGGGTTTCAGAGTGATTGGAAGCCGGGTGAAAACGAACCTTGAAAAGTTTGAAAGATAATATTAAATCAATCCTTGCGTTGTAGGTAACTCGGTACATTTAATTAATTTAAAAACACTTTTAAAAAACTTATTTACGTTGCTGTAAATATTGAAAGCTGATTGGCCGATCAAATATTAGACTTGGAAACTCTATAACGATTGTAATAAAGTCACATATAGCTTACCTTAAGACATGCAAAACTTAAACATCATGGACATGGAAACTAAAACAAAGGTTGTAGAAACAAATAATTAGTAGATTTCAGGCTAAGAATTAACTAACAGTGAAAACAGTAACTCACAATCGGGGTGATTGTAACAAACAAGATTCTCAATATTTATACCGTAGAGTACAACTAATTGTAATTATTCTAATTTTACTAACTGTTTACTAAGTTCTTCAAAGAACATGATATTCAATATCGGTAAAGTTTTAAAGCTCTCTTAAACTCAGTTTTCTTAAAACTATTTTTATGATTATATTTGAGTGTTAAAACCCTTAAAAAAATTATGAAACCTTTAAGAAATTTACTATCTGTGTGTAGTGATAACAGTATAGGTTAGATGTTTGTTAAATATATAGATCAATCTACGTATGGAAAAAGTTCTGTTCAAATTGCTCTGAAGTAGACAGCTTTGGCATAGCAACACGTACCAAGCCCGATGGTGATCGCCACCGTTTATAGGAAGCATATCTAGTACCTGGTGTAACCATTTTTCTCATTGCCGCCTGTAAGAACTTCATTGCCTTTGAAGATGGCAAGGGTGTATATTTTTTTTATTGTTTGCTATTGGCTCAGTTTCCCGCACGCTTCCCCGTTAATGGTAAGGGCGGGTTTTTTTTGTTGTTTCTTCTTTTATGATACTTTCCGCTAAATACACCCTTATGGAAGGTTGTGATCGCACGTGAGCTGCATTGCTTGCGCGATCGTGCGAAAATTTCGATTCCACTACTATTGGTTAGTGGACAAAAGTGTCTTATTACTTACATGCATGATCTTCGCGATCGCATAATAAATAAACGTTGGAAAAAAAGGTCTGTCCCCAAACAAAAGTCTGGTTCGCAAACAAAAAAAAAACGAAAGATTTTGCGTTTATGATAAAAGCGTATGCTACCGGTAGCAGGGTTATAAACACCAGGATAGGCAGGCTGGCTGACATTGACCTTAAACCGGCTGTTGTTTGGTTGAGTTGAGCCACATCAATCAGCAAACTACCCCGTCAAAGCAATTCGGTTCGTGTCGAACGCATTACAAAGAAGAAAACACGTTTTGTTGTACAAGGCACAAGGAGGAACTCCTTTTCCAGTGCCGCCCGGGCCGGGGGTCCACCACCACAACAGTGACATTTACATGCTCTACAAAACGCACTAAACCGTCTCGGCCGTCGGTGTCTGTTTTGTGTGGCGCACACCCTACCACGGCACACATCGCTAAGATGCGCGATTTCATTCTGTTTTCGATGCAACCGGCGTCTCTGAATTTACTTGAAAAGGGAGTGCTTTTTTCTCCCCCCTTTAAACATGGATGCTGTGTTTGTCCACTTCTTTCATTGATTGACATTCGATAAGAGATCATGTGATCGATTCGCTGATGCTCACTACTAATCAACGATTGCCCTTATGGCATAGGAAGTCGATCGTTTCGCAACATTTTCGCCGCAGGCTTCATAACATAAGCAACCACTGAATGGTGGGGATGAAAGAAATAACCAACAAAAAAATTCAAGTAAGAAAACTGATAATTGTGTTCTATCGATTGTCATTGCATCGCAAAACAAGAACGAAAGAAATAACCCAATAAATGTTTATTAATAAAAATAAAAAAAAGGTTCCCTTATATTGCGCATTCAAATCTCTTCTAATGCCGATTACGGGTTGGGCACTTCCACAGTCACACGGTTTCGTGTGGGCGGAAGGTATAAGGGCACGGAGTATGATTTAAACGCCAGACAAGTGTTGTGTACCAGCCCATCTAACTGTACTTGGAGTAACGAGACGTAAATCGAACGCAAACAGGTTCTGATACGCGCGTGTCAACACGCACATAAGCCCCGACCAAACATCTGGGCCAGCTTGACGGGGCAAGTGTTTTGATCTTGCGCAATGTAGCAAACCCATTGACAGCCAAGCATAAAATCAGACGCTAAAGAGAGTTTGGTTGTGGCCACGTGGGAATGGGGCGGTTTGTCTGGGAAAAATCATTCGAACAAGTGCCTCACACCGATCATTCCATCCGGTCGGATGTACCTCGATGCATGTAAGCATGTGGATTTGTTGTTTTTTAGAATTTTGCCCGAAACGGAACATCTGGAAATCTGGGTGCGCAATAGAAGAAGCAGCTAATGAAGTGCTAGAACAATTATAAAACGATTTGTCAAGTGTAATTCAATCAGCCGTATATGGTACTATTTGCGGCGTGAAATGGCGCCCGCCCAAAAGCGGTATGAAGCCTTTCGTAAGGACACCGGTTGGCCAATGGCACGATGAGGCCATCGGTACCGTGCACAGGAGTCTGCCCCATCCACCTAATCAATCGCGAACGGGAGAAGCCTAGCGATGCATGTGCCTCGAGCGAGTCTGTGACCTTTTCAGCGACAATTTTGAACCTTGCTGTTTAAGAATGACTGCGGGAGTCCACCATGCACCATGCGCACGTTAGAAAGCACGCACAGAACCGGCCTCGGGTAATGGAGCAAGCGCAACAGTGTCACCTTGCGTGTGTGACGGTCCAAATGCGGTCGGGTGTGCTGTGCCACGTGTTGAAACGGAGCATGAGTTGCTGTTGTGCGTAGAAAATGACAAACAATTAACCTCCATTAACTTACCTCAGGGTGGTACCCTCGAGAAGGATGTAGTCATCACTCGTGCACTTGTTCTTGTTTGATTTTTGATGATTGAAAGCTGAGTTGCTGATCGGATCATCATTCCTACTTATGCTTTACATCGTAAGTCTAATTGTACTAAAATTTTAAACGCCTAATGATTTTGATCTTAATAAGCATCTTGAAGAATATGTAGTTAACATTTCCGTTTGCAATAAATTAACAACAATTAGTTACAATTCTCTGCATCATGCGGCAGATTTTGGACAGGAATTCTCTTTCCACCTCTTCATTAATTTCAAGGCTGCATATGATAGCACATGCATGGAAAAAACAGATGACGCAATGAGTTTTTTTGGAATTCCGACCAACCATACCGGACCACACGAATGACGCGGATCAACGTCACATGTCAGGTGATGGAGGATGGGAATTTCTCAAGAATTGGTTAGCATATCTGCTATTCAACCTTCAGCTAGAGAGCTAGAGGTCATCTTCATCTCAGAAACGGAATGTTTGGGGAATATCTTCTATAAGTCAACCCAGATCCTGGGATGCACTGATGACATAGACATCATTGGTTTTACGACTCTTCTATAAGGCCGTCCAAGGGCTGATACCAAGGGTTGATAAGGGGATTTTGTCAAAGAATCCAGTTGGAGATTAACAAGGCAAAAATCAAACTGATGACCCTGCTAACAAACATTGGCTTAAGGAGGAGAGACGTACAGATAGGTGATCTGGACTTTGGAAGTCGTTCAAAGCTTCATATATCTTGGGTTAAGATGTGCAGGTGCTAGGGTGCTGGCTGCCAACTGGTTGTTCTACAGTGTGAGAAGTCTTCCCAGTCTGCACTCAAAACACTTGTCGCTACGATCGAAGCTGGGAATATATAGAACTTACACTGTTCCAAATACACATATATGCCTCTGAGACATAAACTTTGTCCAAAACTGACGAAACGCTTTTAGTCACGTTTTAGAGGAAGATGCGCAGAAGGATGTTTAATTCCATAATCCAAGAAAATTTTACACTTTTTTTTGACACTTTTGGTGAACACACAGAGATGCCCATATTGTAAATTCGCAGTAGTTGTATAGGAAGTTCCAAGATTTGGACTGGATTTAGTACTAGTCCCATAGTGTAAAGTGCTTCTTCATTTGCAAAAACAAAATGTTCTTCTAAAAATTCACACTTGTTTTATTCACACACCATTTTATTTGCAATTAATTCAGAGAAATATCCGAAAGGGCTGTCAAATCACTTCGTAAAGCATTTTCGTCTCGGAACACAAATTCCTCCTGGAATCTTTCGCACATAACCAGGCCTACAAACACATCCCTCCGTGCAGGCAAGTAGACAGTTCACGTCTTGTGGCTCCGGTCTGCAACTCTCCTGTACGCAAGGACCACAGCATGTGTAAACTTCGTTAACTCTGCACTGTGGAGCTATAACTGCAATGGCTGAGAAATAAAACGGGAATGGTTGTTGGTTAAGGCAATAGACATATTTAGCAGGGATAATAATTACAAGTCATTGCAGTCATGCACCAAGATGGTGGTGGCACTGTTGGCAAAGGAATTGGTATGATACGTAAAGCTGACGCAGAACAAAAGATTAAACTGCATGTGAATATAATATGCACAACCGATGCCATGTTATTCGCTTGCAGGTGAATTCTAAACTAAAGTTTTATAAGCTGAACACTTCACAATTTGGAAAAGATGTTTTATTCGGATTTTTCCTCAGACACCTTTTTTCCTCAGAAGGTTCGTTCTGCTGTTTCAATTTACGCAAGTGTTTTGTACTACTGAAGAGGAAATGGTTTAGCATTGTTTTTCTCGCGCATATTGTTGTTTGAGTCAGATGTTTTTTACCTTCATAAACACATGTGCGCAAATATGTTTTCCTGATCACGCAATGTAGACGTTTACTAAGGAACGACAAGGTATTTTGCTAGAAATTTTCAAAATTACTGAACTAATAGCCTAATAACATGACTGTGGAGCTACTTTCTCTGTATGGTACAACAGCCTTGGAGGTTCAGAGTAAAATTGCTCCTCAAACATTAATCATTTTATTTTCAATCAATACAAATCAACCATTAGATGTTCTATTATTCCCAACGTAGAAGGAACGAAATATTCTTCCAACAGCTTATTACGATAGAATGACTCCTCTTTGGAGGATCAATGTTATGTTTGTTTAGATTGTCTTTACTTCGAACTCCTAACGAACAGCTCCATAAATCAAATTATGTATATTTTCTTATTCCTTACCTTCATGCATAACAATTTAACACCAAGCAACAGAAAATTTAAAAAGCAACTGTAGATCGGAATACAGATTCCTCTGGGAAACTTGCGTACGTAAGTCCAAGTTGCAATATTTTTTTATACTGTTTGTACTGATTGGAAAATGGAGACATAACACAAAATTCGTTTGAATATTTCTCTTTAGACAAGTGTTTCGCATACTGCAGGAGTTTTGTGTTGTAGAGCGTACATCTACTGTTGATTGTGTTGGATGTGTTTTTTTCTTCAAGTGTTACTAATATGCCATCATTATCAAACGTTGAAACTTCAAAATAGGAGATGTTTTCTACTTAAAACACATGCAACCCATACATCAAAACCCATGCAACCCATACACCAAAATCCATGCAAATTTTTCGACACCACACATCTAAACTCCACGATGGCAATGTTTGTCAAATAAGTTTTGTATTTGAAATGTCTGGAATTTCCAGTTCCGATATTTATTTTCTTTTGTATTACCATTTATCCTTTTTGACCTTGTCAGTCGATGAGGATCAACAACATTAGCTAAATTTGGATCAGATTATTTGTACAGATTTGTATGTTACTTTATATAAAGCATCACATTGTCACTACAGTAGGAGGATTTGATTTTGCTGTACTGAGATCAACACTTCAATATGAAGATTCCGATTGCTTTCGTCTTGCTGGTTGTTACGGTCGTACTTGACCAAGTACATGGGCAGGCCGTGGAGGAAAGACCCGCGATTGCTTTTGAGCCGTGTTTTGCCTGGATTAGGCCTAGTAAGTTATAATCCATGCTACTTGTTGTTTTGCTGCTGTATTAATCGTTGATGAATTTTATCTCTTTTTAGTTCCGAGGTGTCCTGTTAATGAACGTTACACATGCTGCAAACCATGCCCCGAGCCAGCCTGTCGTTTTACAAAAATACCTTTATGTCCCGTGCCATGCATTCCTGGTTGTGTTTGTTCGAACGGTTACATACGTTCTACTCCTGGTGGAAGATGTATGAAACTTTCCGCTTGCCTAAAGATCGACATTCTTCTCGCATAGATAAGTTGATTGCGAATGGTATGATGCCCGATTTATTATCAATGCCCTAATGTTGGGTCCGTTGTATTTTCAAATTTAAATAAAAGTTTTGAGAAGTGCGCAAAATTATTGTATTCGTTTATGTCTACCAATATCGGAGGTAAACGGCGCCGGTTCTATACTACAGGACCGTCTATCAAATCCAATCCAGACCGTCCGCCATGCTGACTATCCGCCTACGCGGTAAAAATAAGTCTAGTAAGCCATAAATGACAGGCGTAACGTTAGAGGTCGTTGAGCCATGATGAGAGAATAATACTTACAGTTAGTACTGGAAATGTCAGATTTAAAAATTGAATTGTTCTTTTAAAAAAATGTATAGAAGACTCGTAGGCATACCACATCATAAATCCTTTGTATTTTGTAATTTCTCTCCAAACTAAAGAAATCAAACGATCTTACCTCGTTTTGTGTGGAAAATGAATAGAATCGTTGTATTCAGGAGATGACCCTTATTAGACACCTTATCCACATGTTTTTTATTTGTTTTGGTTAGGAACGGCAATGCCGTATCTACAACTCAACTTAACTAGTAACTGTTCAGGACTGTTATTGCCCATGTTTCCGTTTAATTCTTTTTTAGCAATTGGTGATCAGATTACAAATTCCTTCGGGAAACTTGCGTGCATAAGTCCAAATTGCAATGGTTTTTTTATACTGTTTGTACTGCTATTCGTGAGCGATTGGTAAATGGAGACATAACACAAAATTCGTTTGAATATTTCTCTTTAGACAAGTGTTTCACATACTACAGGAGTTTTGGGTTGTTTAGCGTACATCTACTGTTGATTGTGTTGGATGTGTTGTTTTCTTCAAGTGTTACTAATATGCCATCATTATCAAACGTTGAAACTTCAAAATAGGAGATGTTTTCTACTTAAAACACATGCAACCCATACATCAAAACCCATGCAACCCATACACCAAAATCCATGCAAATTTTTCGACACCACACATCTAAACTCCACGATGGCAATGTTTGTCAAATAAGTTTTGTATTTGAAATGTCTGGAATTTCCAGTTCCGATATTTATTTTCTTTTGTATTACCATTTATCCTTTATGACCTTGTCAGTCGATGAGGATCAACAACATTAGCTAAATTTGGATCTGAT
Source organism: Anopheles parensis (assembly GCA_016254315.1). Taxonomy (NCBI): domain Eukaryota; kingdom Metazoa; phylum Arthropoda; class Insecta; order Diptera; family Culicidae; genus Anopheles; species Anopheles parensis. The sequence continues at coordinate 12,781,449 of CM028125.1, read as the reverse complement.
TATTTGTACAGATTAGTTCGCATAAGCTGCGCATACTGTATATAAAGCATCACATTGTCACTACAGGAATTGTACTACAGGAGGATTTGATTTTGCTGTACTGAGATCAACACTTCAATATGAAGATTCCGATTGCTTTCTTCTTGCTGGCTGTTACGGTCGTACTTGACAAAGTACATGGACAGGCCGAGGAGGAAATAGTTCCGATAGTTGACTTGGGAATAACGGACTTGGAGGGAAGACCGCTTCCGGTGCTTCCTTTTGAGCCGTGTTTTGCCTGGATTAAGCCTAGTAAGTTATAATCCATGCTAAATGTTGTTTTGCTGCTGTATTGATCGTTGATGAGTTTTATCTCTTTTTAGTTCCGAGGTGTCCTGCTTATGAACGTTACACATGCTGCAGACCATGTATCGAGCCGGCGTGTCGTACGAGAATCGTATGTGTGAAATGTCGCCCGTGTACTGCTGGTTGCGTTTGTATAGATGGCTACATACGCTCTACGCCTGGCGGAAGATGTATTCCAATTGCTCAATGCAGAAGAATTGAAATCTTTTTCTAACGGAATTTTCCTTGGCCCGAATTGTTATCAATAAACTGAAGAAGTTTTCCTTCTAATTGCAAATAAAACAAAAATGTTTAAAAGTGTAACATTATTTTATGAAACCTGTAAAGAAGTGTCAAGAAGTTCGAAAAATCTAGAATTCTAAACACACTATCATAAAATTGTCCCACCAGGGACCTTGCCGGTTTTGGGGGCTTCGTCGGTCGGGGATTCCATGCCTATAACCAGTAAAAATAAGCTCCGTCTCCTAAGGATTTCGCAGCAAGAACAGTACAGAAAATTCAAGGTTATTCCCGAAATGTTCTACGACAACTCCCGAGTTCTCAAATCATATCACTCCCCGGTCAGTCCTGGTGAAGTCCATTAAAATACATCTCTGATTTTAAATGGTCGTCAGTGCGACTATCTTTAGTTTGGGACCCAAACTACCATTCTGCTTCTGGACTCCGTGAAGCTTGATCCGCCACTGATCATGCACCTCACTTCATTACTCCACGTTGGAATTGTTTATCCAACAGGAAAAGTAGAATATTTGGGGTTTCTATTTCTTTTTTAAAGGCCTTATAAATATTATTGTCTTAAAAAGACTAACTACATTAGCAACCATTTTGGCCATATTGTTTGTACATACGGGGTTTCTAGGGTGCGCTTGTGATATATAAGCGATGGCACACAGTCTTTGGTCTTACTGACTTTGGTTTTGCTGAGCTGATTTCATTACCGCACTATGAAGCATTCTGTAGCATTCTTTCTGTTGATCGTTGTGATTGTACTTAACCAAGTACATGGGCAGATCTTGGGAGGAAACGATCTTGTTCACGAACCGTGTTTTGACTTCATAAAAATAAGTAAGTTATATGTTAAGTTAACCTATATGCAGCTTTACTACTGTTTCGACTGTCAATATGGTTTATCTCTTTTTAGTTCCCAGCTGTCCCGCTAATGAACGTTACACATGCTGCAAACCGTGCCCCGAGCCAGCCTGTCGTTTTACAAAAGTACCTTTATGTCCCGTGCCATGCATCCGTGGTTGTGTTTGTTTGAAAGGTTACATCCGCATCACTTCTGGTGGAAAATGTATAAAACTTTCCGCTTGCCAAAAGATCGACATTCTTCTCGCATAGGTAGGCTTAATTGTGAAACGGTTCCGTTGATTGCGAATGGTATGATGCCCGATTTATTATCAATGCCCTAATGTTGTGTCCGTTGTAGTTTCAAATTGAAATAAAAGTTTTGAGAAGTGCGCAAAATTAAGGTATTCGTTTATGTCTACCAATATCGGAGGTAAACGGCGCCGGTTCTATACTACAGGACCGTCTATCAAATCCCATCCAAGCCGTCCGCCATAGCAAGGACTGGCGTGGTAAAAATAAGTCTGGTAAGCCAGAAATGACCAGTGTGACCTTATAGGTCGTTTCATTTAAAAAAAAACGTTTATTTCTTTTTAAAAAGACTATGTAAATATTATTGTCTTAGAAAGACTAACAACATTAGCAACCATTTTGGCCATATTGTTTGTACATACGGGGTTTCTAGGGTGCGCTTGTGATATATACGTGATGGCAAACAGTCTTTGGTCTTACTGACTTTGGTTTTACTGAGCTGATTTCATTACCTCACTATGAAGTATTCTGTGGCATTCTTTCTGTTGATCGTTGCAATTGTACTTAACCAAGTACATGGACAATTCACGGAGGAAAACATTTTTATTTGCGAACCGTGTTTTGACTTCATGGAAAAAAGTAAGTTATAAATTAATGTATATGCAGCTTTGCTACTGTTTCGATTGTCACTATATCTTTTTAGTTCCGAGTTGTCCTGCTTACGAACGTTACACATGCTGCAAGCCATGTATCGAGCCGGTGTGTCGTACGAGAATCGTATGTGTGAAATGTCGCCCGTGTACTGGTGGTTGCATTTGTTTAGATGGCTACATACGCTCTACGCCTGGAGGAAGATGTATTCCACTTGCTGAATGCAGAAAAAATGAAATCTTTTTCTAAAGGAAATTTCCCGAATTGTTATCAATAAACTGAAGAAGTTTTCGTATTATTATTTTTTTTTTTGCTCGGTTAGAACGGCCCGGCCGTATCAAGACTTATTTTGCCACGTAGCAGGATAGTCAGTCCATGCTACGGGGGAACGATCCGGATGGGATTTGAACCCGGTCCTGCCGTGTGGACGGGCATCGTTTATCACATGCACCACCGGGCCGCCCCATTTTCCTTTTATTTGTAAATGAAACAAGAGTGCTTAAAAGTGTCAACTTTAATTTATAAAACCTCTGAGAGTGTGACTTGTTCCCGTTTATGTAAAATCAGTGATTGCCTACAAACAGGCGTTTTCCACGTAATTTAAATCCATTATCAAATGCGTTGGAACAGTTGTATTGTCATTTGTATATGGTATTGGTATACATGTTGTTAGTGTAAGTGTGATGGATTGTAAGAGCTTGCGGGAATTGGGAATTGTCGATTGAACTAATATCATTACACACGTATAAAGAGAAAACTTTTTGATTTACAATCGCTATACATATCTATTAGCGGAAATCATGCATACCGCGAAGAATCAGCAAGTCGAAAGAAATAAACATTGTTGAACAATTTGGTGCCAAGAAAACGAAAATTTAATTTTAAATTTACGTTTTATTTAGATTGCTTGTAGAATATCTGAATTATTCATTTCTCGCCATTCCTTATGTTATATTATTTTTAATGCATAAACTTGTCGGTCGATGAGGATCTAAAAAAAAATTCGCCAAGCCTTGTGCTTAATTGTTTATACAGGTTGGTTCGTAAGATGCGCATACTTTATATAAACCATCTCATTGCTACTACAGTGAGCGGATGTGGTTTTGCTGAACTGTTGTCGATACTTCAATATGAAGATACCTATTGTTTTCCTGTTGCTGCTTGTTACGGTCGTACTTGACAAAGTGCATGGCCAGACCAAGAAGAAAGTGATTCCATATGAGCCGTGTCTAGCCACGATGAAACCGAGTAAGTTATAATTCATTTCATACGTTCCTCATTTGTTGATATCGTTGTGAACGAACTTCCTATCTTTTTGTAGAGCCAACGTGTCCAGTAAATGAACGTTACACATGCTGCAAAACATGCGTCGAGAAAACATGCAGCACCAGAAAGACGGCTGTGAAATGTACTGCGCCATGCGACGGTGGTTGCATTTGCAAAAAAGGTTACATACGCGCTACCGCAACAGGGAAATGTATTATAATCGAAGATTGTGGAAAGCCTGAGAAAAAAAATGTCGTTGCCCCAGACTTGGGCTGAAGTCGTCGTGCAACGTACGAAGCAACAACGAACCTTTCGCTGATTGCGAATAGCATGACGCTCGATTCGAATTCAATAAAAAG
>CM028125.1:12740330-12769556 GCA_016254315.1 Anopheles parensis | reverse complement strand
AGAATAATCAACAAGTATCGAAGAAGTCGCCGATGAAGTGGTTTAAACCAGTATTGTGTGAAGACGGATTAATTCGTGTTGGAGGTCGACTGGGAAATTCGGCAGAGTCACACAATGCGAAGCATCCAATAATCATCCCTGGACAACACACTTTGGCTCGATTAATAGTGAAGTACTATCATGAGCGGATGTTACATGCGGGTCCTCAACTTGTTTTAAGTACGATTAGACAACATTATTGGATTGTTGGCGGCCGCAATTTAGTCAGACGAGTTGTCCACGAATGCTTCACATGTTTCCGGTGTAAGCCAGTACCAGTTGTTCAGCCAATGGCAGAGTTGCCAGCAAGTCGTGTCACCGAAGCAAGACCTTTCGCCATATGTGGAGTTGACTATTGTGGTCCAGTGTACGTGAAGGGCAAGCATCGTCGCGCAGTTCCTACGAAAACATATATTGCAATTTTCGTTTGTTTCGTAACCCGAGCCATACATGTAGAACTAGTGTCTGATCTTAGCACAAGCGCGTTTCTAGCGGCGTTGAGGAGATTTGTCGGACGGCGAGGATTGGTGGCAGAGATTTATTCGGACAATGGCACAAATTTTAAAGGCGCTTCAAACGAGCTGAATGAGGTATTCATGTTGCTGAAGTCAGACCAGCATCAAGAGGCGATTCAGCTGTGGACTGCTAGCCAAGGAATCCAATGGAAATTCATTGCTCCACGCGCGCCTCACTTCGGTGGTCTGTGGGAGGCGGCAGTAAAGTCACTAAAACATCATTTGCTCCAAGTTTTAGGTACGACGTCATTTACGTTCGAGGATCTGGCTACGTTGCTTATCGAGATTGAATCGTGTCTCAACTCGCGACCGATCACCCCGATGTCCGACGACCCCCTAGATATTGATGTACTGACACCTGGGCACTTTCTTATTGGTGCACATATGCAGCAGATCCCAGCAATCGAGTTAGGAGAGATACCTGTGAATCGGCTCGATCACTGGCGCAGTGTGCAGCAAAGAATGCAGCAGTTCTGGAAGCGCTGGCACACAGAATATCTGCAACAACTTCAGGCCAGAGCAAAGTGGTTGAATCCTGCTATAGCGATTGAACCAGGAGCAATGGTATTGATACGAGAAGAAAATACCCCGCCAACTCGATGGCCTAGAGGTCGCGTACTAGAGGTAACAACAGGAAAGGACGGGGTGGTTAGGGTGGTAAAACTGCGAACGGCGAATGCTAAAAATGTTGTACGGCCAGTATCTAAGTTGTATCTGTTACCAAAGGCTACACAAAACACGTAGGAGCCAAAGGAAAGAGTAAAATATTCATTTTAGGTGGCCGGAATGTTCCGCCTTGCGTTATGCAACCCGAATTACTGACGACACAGAACCGGTTGGTAGATAGTAGTAGTGAGCGCATCTGATAGGACCAGAATAGGAGGTGCGTAAACGCACTACTACGAAATGAATTGTCAGTTGCAATAAAGAGTAAAAAGAGAAAAGTTCGTCAATAATACTGAGTCACATTGTATCCGAACCGGCCCTTCGTACAGAGCGTACATTGATGTTTTTGGTCAAGTTGGTTGAACCATGAAGTTTGCTACCAAAGATGATGTTTTCGGTCAAAGTTGATGTTTTTGGTCAATGTTTGTGGAAACTTGAAGTTTGCGACCAAAGTTGATGTTTTCGGTCAAAGTTGTTGTTTTTGGTCAATGTTGGTGGAACTTGAAGTTTGCCACCAAATTTGATGTTTTCGGTCAAAGTTGATGTTTTTGGTCAATGTTGGTGGAAACTTGAAGTTTGCGACCAAAGTTGATGTTTTCGGTCAAAGTTGATGTTTTTGGTCAATGTTGGTGGAAACTTGAAGTTTGCGACCAAAGTTGATGTTTTCGGTCAAAGTTGATGTTTTTGGTCAATGTTGGTGGAAACTTGAAGTTTGCGACCAAAGTNAAAAAGGTTACATACGCGCTACCGCAACAGGGAAATGTATTATAATCGAAGATTGTGGAAAGCCTGAGAAAAAAAATGTCGTTGCCCCAGACTTGGGCTGAAGTCGTCGTGCAACGTACGAAGCAACAACGAACCTTTCGCTGATTGCGAATAGCATGACGCTCGATTCGAATTCAATAAAAAGTTCAGTTTTTATGTTTTTGTTCTAGTTAGAAATTAAATACAACTTAACAATTCCATTCTGCCACACGAAATGTGGATTGCTGCGGTCATTGAGCGATCTTTAAGTAGTATAAACTGGGTAGAAGTATAAGCAAAGTATATAAGTATATTTGAAATTGTTAATTGCATACTAACAGGCGTTGCTAGAAGTTTAATGTTCATACTTGCTTAATTTCAGTCGGTTTATTGACATGTGCATACAATACTGCTTAACCCATGTTTGCTACGAAGAACCAAGGCAAGTGGAATTCAATTAATAAATAGTTTTGCCCAGCAGACGCTGCTCGTGTACTGGTGTGCGTGTGATAACGGCTAACCAAGATTGATCATAAAAGGTGAGGTTCCTTTACTTAACTAAATATTGGTACATGATCAAGTGATCGTGGATCCACGAAATCACGGGATCACCATGCGAAAAGTCCTATTGCAGAAATTAATCTATTGTCCAACTATTCACCTTCAATTTTGTAAACGATTAGCTTAACTACTCTAAAACCCACTAGTAACTATCTAACGAGCCTGATACATTCGATAGAAAGGTTCAAAGTCAACTAAAATAACACTTTTACTTCTCATTCATCTCGCCGTCGCATGGTCAACGTCAGCGACTCACTGTGCCACGGATCAGATAATTTCTGATAACATATCTGGATCATCTACTTCCTATAGCTTTGTTTTTCAACCTTTCCAATTGTCTTATACGACGTTCTCTATCGAAGACGAGCAACTACATTAGCCAAACTTTGTACCCGACTCTTTGCACAGATGGCCTTATAAGGTGAACATTCGTTATATAAAAGTTGCCATTCGTACTATAGCGATTTTACTAAGCTCGTTTCGATACTTCAAGATGAAGACCCGTATTGCTTTCCTGTTGCTGGTCGTTGTTGTCGTACTTAGCGAAGTACAGGGGCAGGATTTAGTTATTGAACCTTGTTTGGCCTGGATGAAACCACGTAAGTTATCGTTCATTTTAATGTTCCGCTCTTTTTGTAGTTTTCAATTTGAACATTTTTAATTTCATTTTTAGAGCCAACGTGTCCAGTTAATGAACGTTATACATGCTGCAAAACATGCTTCGAGCTAACGTGCCGGACCAGAAATATCGCTGTGAAATGTGCCCCACCTTGCTATGGTGGTTGCATTTGTAGAAATGGTTACATCCGCGCCGTTACTAATGGAAGATGTATTCCAATCAAATCTTGTCCACTCATATTTCCAATTGGCTAAATCGCTATAAAACTATGTGGTTGATTATGGAATGATTGTTGCTCGTTTCGTTGTCAACAAAGAGAGGTTTCTTTACACAAATAAAATACAATCCAGCCAATTAATTTAATCGTACTACAATTCTTTTTTCGTTACTGTGTGTCTTGAGAAGGCGCTACTGGAGAGTGATTTTTGATTCCTGGATTTTGGTTTCATTAATTAACTTAATCGCGTCAAAATAGGTTTGAGCAGTATAATAGCATTTTACTTTATTGTACTCACTTTCTTTAAATCAAGCTATTTCAAAACCTTCCCCTACTAGACTTATTGATATCATATAAGGAAGATATTTGTAGCTATAATGTTGCATTGGCTGCATGAATATTGGTTGAGCGTTGTTATCCGTTATTCCATTACTTCCGCCTTTACGCGCGAATGTATGAATGCTATAATTCAAATACTTTGCGGGGTGGGACGTCTGGTGTCTTTCTAATGTAGTTGCTTGTAAAATTCCTGTATAATTTCACTTTCAAACCATTCTCTCGGCTGTTTTGACTATTGCAAATTTTAAATTTTCTTACGGATTATAACATTACCTGTCTATGAAATTCAACAGCATTGACAAAATTTTAGACAGCTTGTTTGTTCAAATGGAACTAGATCGAATGTGTTTGTTTTGTTTGTTTTCTTTGGCTCGGTTAGAAGGGCCTGTTTGTATCAAGACTTATTTTACCACGTAGCAGGATAGTCAGTCCATGCTACGGGGAGACGATCGGAATGGGATTTGATCCCCAGTCCTGCCGTGTGGGCGGGCGCCTTTTATCACAAGGTTTTGAAGTTTCGTATTTGAAATGTCTGGAATTTCTAGACATTAATACGAATAAGGTGGCATATATAAAGCATCTCATTGTTACTACAGTAGGAGGAGGACTTGATTTTGCTGTACTGAGATGGACACTTCAATACGAAGATAGCGATTGCTTTCTTCTTGCTAGTTGTTACTGCCTGAAGAAGTGAAGGAAGTGTCTAGATGGATACCCTGTTGACGGTTCTATCAACCTAGAATTCTAAACACACACTATCATAAATTGATCCGCCAGGAGCCTCTTCGCTTTTGGGAGACTCGTTGGTCTGGGATTCCGTGCCTATAACCAGGGAAAAAAAGTTTCCTTCCGTTTTTCCATACCAATGAAAAATTCTGGAAAATAATTTAGTTTTTTTTAGAGATAAACAAAAACTGTAACATAAATACGAACATAAAAGCAATTGCGTTTGTATGACCCATCGGAAACTCCTCCAGGGCCGGCTCCAACGGATGCCCAAGTTCGCATTGCAAGTGGTACAATTATTTTTCACCTTAACATCTAAATCCATCCGTTTGCCTGAAGTCATCCATTGTCACGGTGAAGTGCTCATCATGCATTGATGACCTACAGCAAAACGAAATCGAATTGGCAAAGGGAAAAAGGCGGCTTGCTAAGGCATAAAGGGGGAGTAAACGAACCAACTGGCATGTAATTTTGATTTCACTGTTCAATATGTATCGGATCGTAGCCGATACCGCGATAGAATGGCCGTGATGAAGCTTTGCTGGAGAGTTGCTGGAGAATGTCTAGAAAAACTTCGACAATGTCTAAATTCCTCGTGATTGATGAATTGTACATTTATGTAGTTCTGTGTGGGTCCGTGTTTTTGTTTTTATTTACTCTTTCGGACATGATAATTTATTGTTCTGTGTATCGCTCAAACCTGGTCCCCAGCATGGCACGAAATACAGATTGATTATCGATTAATTTAAGATTTTTTTTCGATTATAATTTTATGTGTTGTAATTAATTTATATACTAAATTTGAGGAAACATAAATCTTAAAATAACTTTATAATGATACATTGTCATTTTCCTTTCCAAAATTTTTTTTTCACAATCAATGCTACGAAATTATCAAACAGTCAGTTTGTGGCATTTTACCACCGTCGCTAACTTGTTGTGCGTTCGCAACGGAAAGGCCCAGTACACCATTGGCACCAGCAGGAATTTTTTCCATCTAATTACCTACAATTAACATTATTTATTACATCATTTACACTAAGGCTGGCCGGCAGCCTCAAGCTGGGCAATTGAAAACAGAGACAAGTCCTTCCCACGTCGATCAATAGCACATTTGCATTTTCTCAAAATAGGATAGCAAGTGTTTAACGCGCATTAAGGATAACGCGCAGAAACAGGCGGTTGATGCGGGACAATAATACCGGTGCACCGTGGCATTGGATTTCCCGTCAATAGCATTACTACCACACCTTTAAAATGACGTCTTGTGAGCTTTTTTTTTAAGTTCTACATCGTTCTTCTTCTTTTTCCACAATACACGCGTAAATCGCAATTATGGCCTTTTTGCAACAATGATACGGTCGATGATGACAATGGAAAAAAACGGATTTTGCACATCAAGCGAACTTGAATCTTTGAAGTGACCTCCAACATTTGCTGGAAGCTATCGCCGAGCTTACTATTTGGCTCGTCGCTCAGTCAACGTTTGGTGTTTGGTGGATTGAAACGCAAACTGTTGAGTGAGAAATTTTAAAAAAGGAAACTATAATAGTAATACCGAAACATACGTGATCGTATCACTTTGTGGGTGGCATCGAAAAATAATATTTTTATACTACTTTCCGTGCATTCTGGGTGAGCTGAATGGTACCAAAAGCGTTTTAGGCGATGTCGTATGCATAGTTGGGCAGGTTACGCTTTTCAGTTGCAACATTTAAAAGTCACTCGAAAACAAAAATAATTTTCAAAAACCATGAAAGCTGTCGAAAAAATGGATCTTAAAGAGCGGAACTTTAAGAAGATTGGACTGATTTGTGTACTCGTCCTCGTGTGCGGTATGGTGTTTAGCTACGGAATATTTCCAGCAATTTTGCGCTTCATGATCAAACAGGTACGCTTGGTTAGGTACGCGGGACAATTGCAATCGCTTTAACAGATCCGTCGCGTAACAAATAAACGCAATAGCGAGATGGAAATTTTATTATTCGAACAAATTTGCAGAACGTCTTGCTGAAACCGGGTACACAGATACGGGACATGTTTGAAAAGATTCCATTCCCGCTGGATTTTAAGCTGCACATCTTCAACGTGACGAATCCGGACGACATAATGCGCGGAGGTAAACCGCGTGTCAAGGATATTGGACCACTTTATTTTGAGTATGTATAAAACATCACTTTAATTATCTAACCATGTCATAACGTATTAATGTAAAGAGATTGTTAACTGCAATAATTAATTCCCTTTTGATTTATTCACTTAAATCGGGTTTTCTCTATCCTTGAATGAAGCATTGATTTAACGGAACACAGATTCCTCCGGCAACCTTTCGCACATAACCAGCCTTACAGAAGCATCCCTCTGCACAGGCAAAACAGTAAACAGTTTGTTTCAGGGTTGCGCAAGTCTTTTCTACGCATAGGCCACAGCACGAATAAACTTCATTAACCCTGCAACGTGGTATTTGGACCACAGTTCCAGCTGAAATTTTCAAGAAAGCGGCGTTAGGCTAGGGGATATAAATATTAATTTATGGGTAAAAGTTTTACGTGGATTTAATTGCTGTTGAGCGCAATAAGGTGAAGGTCTTGCAGTTAAAGCGGCCACGGTGCAGAACATGAGGCTGCAGACAAAAATAATGTTACCGATCGATACCATGTCGCTATTTTGTGGCTCAATTGAAGTTACGAGTGTTGGAAACTGATTACACTCTAAGCGTGAGAGATGCTTTATGCGATTGTTTCAGCAAAAGTGCAAAACAAAACGTTCGTTCCGCTGTTACAGTTTGAACAAGTGTTTCTCATACTGATAAGGAAGAAATTTACCTTCGTCTGTCTTGCTCGCCGTCTGAGGCACATGTAGAGACATTTACAAATTGTTAAAACGAAAACAGATTTTTATTGAATCTCATATAGACATTGAGTTCTTCATAATGAGCGTGAGTTCTTTTCTTAAAATGTTAGATCTTGTTCTTTTGTTCTTTTGTTAAAATGTTCTTATGGTAGATTTGATATCCCTATAACGGGCAAAATCCGTGGATAGAAGTGGTGGATAAAGGTCAGCCGAACCATATTGTTGAACCCACCAGAAATGGTTTGTACTGTTGCACAGCTTCAACGTGACGTTTCCTTGCGATATAATGCGGGGCGGCAAACCACTTGTCAAGGATATGGGACCACTTTACAGGGTTTTTCTATTCAGTTTAGGCTAGCCGCACACTTTTTCCTGCTCTGCGCAATTGATTTTTGGCGTGGGTAGGCAAAAAGACATGTTGCTTACTAAGAATCAAGTGAACAGAGCAGGAAGAAGTGTGCGGCTAGCCTAAACTGAATAGAAAAACCCTGTATTTTGAGTATGTATAGAACATTACTTTGATTATCTAGTATGAGAAGTTTACTTTGCTATTCGGTCTCTGGTTTTAACCTGCTTTTGTTTTATTCGCTGCAATTGTTGGAGGATATTTATTCGGCTACACGTAACGGAAAATTGGGGTTTCTTTATCCTTGAGTGGAACATTGATTTAACGGAATACAGATTCCGCCGGCATCCTTTCGCACATAACCAGGCTTACAGAAGCATCCCTCTGGACAGACTAAGCAGTTAATAGTTTGTTTCAGGGTTGCGCAAGTCTTGTCTGCGCATGGGCCACAGCACAAATAAACTTCATTAGCCCTGCAACGAGGTATTTGGACCACAGTTCCGGCTGAAATTTTCAAGAAAGCGACGTTAGGCTAGGGTAATATAAACCTTAATTTATATGTAAAAACTTTTACCTGAAATTGATTGTTGTTGAGCGCAATAAGGTGAAGGTCTTGCAGTTAAAGCGGCCACGGTGCAGAACATGAGGCTGCAGACAAAAATAATGCTCCCGATCGATACCATGTTGTTAGTTTGTGACTCAACTGCAGTTGCAAGTGTTGTAAACTGATTACACTCTACTTTATGCGATTGTTTCAGAAAAGTGCAAAACAAAACGTTCGTTTCTGTTATTACAGTTTGAACAAGTGTTTCCCATACTGATAAGGAAGAAATTTACCTTCGTATGTCTTCTGCTCAACAACCACCAAGTGTGTATCGGAGATAAGCCTCGTGCCGTAATGTGGCTCGCCGTGAGGTGACGTTTACAAATTGTTAAAACAAACACAGATTTTTTTTGAATCCCATATGGATATTGGATCCCATTGGGGGATATTGATCGATACTCAAATCATTATGTAAAAATACGAGAAAAAGAACTCCTCTATCACCTTCAGATTATCGACATGATCTTTTATTATGCTACTCTGTAGTATAATGTATAGCTGTGTGTATACACATACTCTGTGCTTAATTCTTTCAATTCCTCTATTTATTATGCATTTAGTGCACACAACAGTGACTGCTAATCCAGTCACTCCACTCCAGCAGACTGGTGATTTTGAAGAGTTTCCAAAACAGAGGATATAGTGCTAATCAAAATTCCCAATCTGGTTGCAGATGTTTTAAATATTAATTATTAAACATCTACGTTTGGAGGGCGACCCAGTGGTGTATGTGATAAACAACAAAAGAGAGATAGAGAGAGAGAGAGAGAGTGAGTGAGAGACGTTTGATGAAATGAAAAACTAAAGACTTCAATTTGTGTCAGTGGAAGTCAAGTCTTGGAAATAGAGCGATAGAGCGATAAAATGATTATAATTTTTAACTGAATTCTAGTACAACAGAAGATTTGAAATTATGTTCCCAACCACCATAATTTTCACTAATATCAATTCAATGTGTACTCCACATATCACTGTGAGTTTTACTTTAAGTATATTGCTTATTGTTGTGACTTTTATTTCCAATCGCAATTCATTAACAGTCGCCCCTTTTCTATCGGTCTGGCACGATAAAATGTTTTGAAATTATCCTGCCACAGATCGACATTCCTTATCCGGAACACAGAATCCACCCTCTCGTTTACGTGTGTAACCATTTGCGCAGTAGCATCCCTTGTAACACCGTGCCTGGCATGGCCTGTTTCTTGATGAGTCCGCGCACGTCAGCTCAAAGCACATGCCACAACATTGATAGACTTCATTTTTACCACATTCCACTGTAAGGAAAAAAGAGGAATTTTATTACATTAAATCACATTTTCAAATGCATAATATGTATCGTTCTTACTATGTTGGAAGCATTTAAAATGCTCTCGATTTTCCACAAAATTCTGGGCACAACACACCGCGACACAGGCAAACAATAACACCAACAGGCACTTCATGGTTAAACTGGTGCAAACACGGCTCAAATGGTTAGCAGAACGTCGAAACACGTATTGCAAATGTGAACATCTTTCGCACGGTCGTTATATGGTACCAGCAGGTAATGTTCTAGATCTAGCGTCCAACTGTTTAAACACAGGCCTCTCACCATGATCTGCATATTCAGGGATTTGCAGCCATTGAAGATTCTCTGAAGAAAAAAAATATTCGTTACGTCAAATAGTCGAAATCAGTTTTCCAATTTTCAGTTTTCCCTTTAACAAACGGTTTGAATGTGCGTCATGTAACGGCGCCATTCCATTTCCAAGATTATGTGCGAAGGCTACGTCCTGATGATAATGACCAGCTGATGCTGACTAGATTTGAACAGATACTTTAACACAATTCAATAATATACTATCTCTCTGCTAGAAAACTTTAGATCAATTTGATCAAATATCGCCCTTATAACGCTTCGGAGATGTTTATTTGCGTATATTAATGAATAGCGATTTCATTGCACAGTCCCACGTAATATCTGCTATTCGAAAATTTTGAAAAGGTATATGACCGGTAAGAAAACAGATGAAGAACAGTATATGACTGAGGTTGTTTAACCGCACTCGAATCGACTAGCAAACAGAATATGAAACGTATCGGCCTCGGGTAGACAAATCTCTCAACCAATCAAGGGTGTCGAACATAACTTTTGTCGAAGAATTTTATTGTTAGGCTCGCTTTTTCTTAGGTGGCTTGTAGAATAGTACATGTTACTTGCAAGATAGTGTTTAGTCTGCATTTGAGATCGGGTGTATGACTGGTGATCTTAATTAGAAACTATATTTGGAAGGTAATGTAGAGTCATTTAAGTATAGTTGGCTAAGGTATTTTTTACTATCTACATATTTTATAACAGTGCAGTATGGTTCGGTGTAATATTTGTCTTCATATTTCGTAACCACACGAATAGAAAATCAGTTCAAAAATTCTACGATCAGTTTTAAATCCATTGGAATTCAAACATAGTTTATTCATCATTTCGTCGGATTGTATTGCAGCCGGTGCATTACTGACGGAAAATCAATGGGAACGGCACCTTTGGACAGTTTTCGTGTGGAATGCAAGGTCCCTTCGGATCGGCTCGAACGAAGCCTACCATGCAGAAGCATCCCTGCACACAGCGTGTATCGAGACATGGTACCCATCCTCGACACGTATTAAAGCTGCACAGTCCGCAGCAAAGGAACACCTCGTTTTTACCACACGTTGCTGAAAGATAAGCAGTATAACATAAGACAATGGTCTGCATAAACAAATGAAGTCAAAATCGATAATTACTTGGAATGCATCTTGGTGCGGTCGTAGTTGGCATTCTGGTTGAACTAGACTGATACTTGGTGACTGTGGCTGATGTAACACGGATGCTCGTGGTATTTGCAGCTGTCGAAGCAGTAGGAGCGGATGTAGTCATGTTTGCTCCGGGTACAGGTGTTGGATGAGTAGTTTCAGGACTTGTGGAGTCAACTGGTGTAGGCTGCGTTTCAGAATGTGTGCATTCAACTGGTGTAGGCTCCGTTTCAGGACTTGTGAAGTCAACTGGTGTAGGCTCCGTGTCAGGCTCTGTGAAGTCTACGGGTGTAGGCTCCGTGTCAGGCTCTGTGAAGTCTACGGGTGTAGGCTCCGTGTCAGGCTCGGTGAAGTCTACGGGTGTAGGCTCCGTGTCAGGCTCGGTGAAGTCTACTGGTGGAGGCTCCGTTTCAGTATTATTAGTATTATGGTAACCGGTGTAGGATAAACCAATGGATACAATATTTAACAACACGAAAATTGTTACAGTCACCGCCATGGTTGGTGCGCTTGTGAGCAATGAAACAGCCAAAAGATGTCAATCCTGATTGAATCATTATAATTTAAGTACTTTCTAATCGCAACTGTGCAAATAAATCTCTCTTCTTACTGAGTTCTTGAGTTTCCAGCAACCTGTTCGACCTCAATGTCAAATTAATGTTTTGCAAGTATTGGAAAATATCGCAGCACTGGTAATGGTCGTGTATAGAACGAATCCCTCAAGCAACATCTATTTCAGATTGAAAGAGTAGGATAACCTTGAAGTTTATTGCTCTGTTTTCAATGTTTTGCAAAAATGAACACATGTAACCAACTGTTTCTCCTGCACATACGTATTTTTGGGCATCTGTGCACATACATTCACGTCATACAAATGCGAGCATTCTCGATCCTAATCGAGTTGAAGAACAAAAATTGAACTTTATGACAATTTTCAGTGTTGCTATGTGTACGACACAGTTTAGTGAAAATTGTAAGGATTTTTTTTATTTTTCCCTATTCAAACGACCATAATTCTGTACAAACATCTGAACTCTAGAATAATGAGTTAAGGTCTAAAGGGCGGTACAAATAATAAATTCCTCCTTCTTGGCTTAACGACCTCTAAGGTCAAGTCGGCCATTTCTGGTTTACTAGACTTCTTTTACTGCTTAGCCAGACATCCCATTGGGGTCCGGATGGGATTTACCACCCGATCCTGTCTTGTGGAACTGGCGCCGTTTAACACATAAACCACCGGGCAACCGACAAATACGAAAATAAAATTGTAAAACAGATGCCATTAACAAATATGCACTACTGCTCCTACTGGTGTAACTTGTACACTTTAAATTTTATTTCAAGGGAATGGAAAGAAAAGTATGACACCGTAGATAACGTTGAGGAGGATACACTAACGTTTACGCTACGCAACACATGGATTTTCCGGCCCGATCTATCCGCACTGACCGGGGAGGAAATCGTCACGGTACCACATCCGTTAATTATGGGCGTTCTGCTAACAGTGCAGCGTGACCGTGAAGCAATGATGCCGTTGGTAAAGAAAGGCATCAACATTTTATTCAACCCGCTAGAGTCCGCTTTCCTAAAGGTACGCATCATGGATCTGCTGTTCGATGGCATTTATATCGATTGCAGTAGTCAAGACTTTGCCGCCAAAGCCCTCTGCTCCGGTATGGATTCCGAAGGTGCTGTTAGCCCGTATAATGAAACGCACTACAAGTTTTCGTTCTTTGGAATGGTAAGTAAGAGAGTCTATAATGCAGTAGAGATGAGAATAACAACTCTTTTTAGTAAGTCAACTCAGAGTGAATGAGTCGTTGTTACGAGTCAGCTCGTTTAACGACTCTTTTCGGAGTCATAAAAAAACCCGGCATAGTGTAAGCATGTAGCCGTGGTGAGTCGAGTTGCAAAAAGAGTAAACACATGAATTGAAACGGAAATGTGCGATTGAGTTGAACGAAAATGTGCGATTTTTTATTATTTTGTATACTTTTTTTAATTTAAATCATTATTTGAGTGAACAGAAACTTATTGAAACAAATTCGCATTAAAATATATCACATTTTTAAATTTTGCTAAATTGCTCAAAAATGAGGAAAATTTAACATTTTCTCAAACAGGGTAAGGAACTTGGTTCCTCGAATAACTTCTGGCACAGACATCGGAGGGCATGGCCGTCCAAGAAGAAAATGTAGCCATTGGTGCCATTGGTGGTTTCGTTTCAACTCACTCGCAATTTTCGTTTCAACTCACGTATTTACTCTTTTTGCAATTCGACTTACCACGGCTACATGCTTACACTCATGAGTGAGTAAGTGAAAAAAGAGTCGCTAAAACTCCTCGTGGTGAGTGAACGAAACTCGTTCAGTACAACGTTTCAACTCACTATCTCACTCTTACTCACTTTGCACATCTCTATAATGCAGTACAAGCGAAGCTTTCATCTTGTAATGTTGTACCGTTTCGCTAGCGCAATCATACCGAGGCTGGCCGGTGGGTTGTGTACCGGGGTGTGAAGAATATACGCGACCTTGGACGAGTGGTTTCGTACAACGACGAAACGGAGATGGATATCTGGGATGGTGACGAATGTAACCAGTACGTGGGTACCGATTCGACCATTTTCCCCCCATTTCTAACCAAGCAGGATCGGTTGTGGGCATGGTCGCCGGAAATTTGTCGCTCCCTTGGTGCACACTACGTGCACAAATCGAAGTACGCCGGGTTACCGATGAGCTATTTCGAGTTGGATTTTGGCGATCTAAAGGTAAGTGGTTGGGTAGCCATCGCAAGCGGAACGAACGTTTTGTTCATTTGCAACACACATTTCTAGAACGAACCTCACAATCATTGCTTCTGTCGGGATCCGCCGGATGATTGTCCGCCGAAGGGCACGATGGATCTATCTCCGTGTCTGGGTGGTCCTATTATAGGCTCGAAGCCTCACTTCTACGATGCCGATCCAAAGCTCATTGAAGCGGTGGATGGGCTGGAACCGAATAAGGAAGCTCACGATGTTTACATCCACTTTGAGCTGGTAAGTTGAACCAAAAAGGAAACTCCAGTGTACGAAGAACCCACATCTAAAGACGTTGTGTTCGATATGCAGTTTACCGGAAGCCCGGTTTCGGCCGCTAAACGTCTACAGTTTAGCATGGAGCTAGGACCCATTAACGACCACGAGGTATTTGGTCAACTGCCGCAGGTAATTTTACCAATGTTTTGGGCGGAAGAAGGAGCTTCACTCAACAAAACATGGACCAACCAGCTTAAGTATCAACTGTTTCTGTAAGTAATGCATTCAGCATCCTGCCAAAATCCTGCCAATTAATGTTCTCTCGTGTTTGTTTATTTTAACGACTGTGCAGTGGTCTCAAATTTAATGCAACCGTTAAATGGTTAACTATCATCATCGGTACGGCCGGTGCCATCGGTTCGGCGTACATGCATTTTCGTAAGGATAACAAAACGACTGATGTGGCACCGGTTGATGCATCCACGCCCGAAACTAATACGCCGTCTGGTAAGGAGAGCGTTGTGAATGTATCGCTTGGGAAAAACCTGCCACCCGTAATCGATGGGTTGGATAAACCGCCGAAAATGTTGGCATCAGAGCTGCGACAGGAGCGATACTAAAGCATGGCGCATTGCAGCACTAGTGTAATACTGTTCACTTGTTTGTGGTAGTTAGATGTTAGTAGTTGGCACTTTACAAAGCATCATTGACAAGAATGTTGAAAAAGAAATTTAAATCTATTCTTATTCACAATGCATCGAGAGGAATAACGTTTTCAGTATACGTACTACAACAACATCACCGTGGAAAAAATGGAATATTTTCTCGCATATCAATATGTGATATTTAGGCATGACACCCAAACGCATTGTTATGTATCTTGATTTATTAGCCATCTTTTGCTCCACTCCTGGATGGAAGGTAGCATTTATGTAAGGAATGTGCAATCAAATCACGAACGGTCAAACATTTAATTATGCCGAAAATGTAATATAATTTTCAAACCCAAGTTCACATATTTATATTGCCTTTTGGCGAAATGTTCTGTAATGAAAAATTCCACAAAAAAGGCAATTGTTTGCGAACCGGCAAAAGGGTTTTCGATCCACCATTATTCACTCGGTGCTAGTGTTGGTATAGTTCGGGGACAGTTTTTCATCTGTATGCATGGCCCGTTCGGAGCAAACTTTCTCACAAAACCCTTCCGGCAGTAGCAACCTTTATAGCACATGTCCGGACATGTTGTTTCATCCTCGAGGGCACAAGTACGCTGAATGCATGATCCACAGCATTGGTACTTCTCGTTGGCTGGACAGATTTCTATAAAGCACATGAAAAATAGGAAAAAACTCAATACTATTGACTTACCTACAAAACATCATCCTTACCTTGAACGCATGCCAATTCTTGTGCATGGATCGTTGCGAACCCTGCGATCGCTATAAAACAGACAATATACGTTAGCTTCATCGTTGTAACTTGATCGCGGTATTGTTTTAGCAACGAATGGCCTAGCAGTGGTAATATTTCCACTCCTGCGTTTATGTTCTGTAGATTTGCTCCCATAGCGGACTAGTGATGAGCTGATGAAATTTCATCTGTGCAAATACAAACAGCCGGAATGTTTTCCGTAGTCTGTTGTTCTGTTGTTGTTTTATTGTTATTAAAGGGCTAAATGTACGGACCGACGACAAGGAAATGTTTCGAGGTTTCTTTACATGCGCCAAGCGAAGTCTAAATGATGATGATATGTTTTATAGCAGCTGTTGTATGGTTTGCGCCTGCCGCGTATGCAATCGTTTGTTGAAAAGTACACGGTGACATTTCGGCGTCACATTTTCGCCCGAGCAGCGAAAGACGGGATCGCAACAAACCTCTTTATAAGATAGATGCAATTGTTATTTTAGTATGATAGCTAATAGTTACAATATTTTGTTCATTTATAGTGTATTAATAGTAATTGATCAATAAAAACAACTACACCACTTTTCTTGTCTTTCTTTTTTGTCACAATAATTTATTAAAGCAATGTAGTCTCTGTTGTACGTGTTATGTATTTACATGATAGTGTTGTTTCAATTTACAAGGTTCTGATTTACCGTTTGTAAAAGCTATATAAAAAAAACATTAACCCCCCGTTAAACTAACTTTACAGGCTTACCCTTATGATTCGTTTCGTTTCGTAATACAAAGTTGAACTCAACTGCACAACAAAGCTTTGCTTTGTATTACCATACGATCTTTCCCTTATGAGCAAAACTGTTCCCATACCAATAAATACAGATTTTGATCTGGCGTTTAAAAAACATTTTTTCCAATTTTTTAGATAATTTGCATTTAAATACTATTATCCTCACTGTGCCGAATTTGTTTTTTTTTTGTTTTGTTTTCTGCTTTTATAATGTGCCGATCAAACTCCTTTCAACGAATCTATCACAACTAAGAATTATTCACAATTGTATTGTTTTGTTTGATTTCTTAACCGTTTTCTTCGTCCGGGGTAAAAGGGTGTATCTGTGCCGTGCCTATGGTTTAACCATTCCCCATACATTGGGTGTGGGTTTGTGTGTAGCTCTAGCAAAACATAAATAAACATATCACATTTATTAATTCGAGAGCAAAAGCTTTTTTAGTTTTACTTTGTTTTTACGCTTCCAGGTAAGCACCTAATGAAACCATTCTAAATCAAAAATATTGCACACACGACTAATGATTGGGTTTCATTTGGTGGACACAATTTTATGGATATCAATACTTTGCATAAATGCACCATTTGCAGAAGAGAAAAAACACACACATTAAGCACTCACAGCTCACTTTATGCTGCTTTTGTGTAGATGGACAGCGCTAGCATGAAGTTAGTCGTACACCTTCTTGTCCGTCCGTCATCATTAGTGAAGTTTTTCCTTGCCGAGTTGAACTATTCGAGGATTCAAATACAGCCGGGTCACTGTACGCAGTAGGTAAATGACTCCGAGGAAGAATAGGATCTGGTCCAGACAATAGTACTGCAGGAAGCTAAAGAAGAAGACAGGGGTAGTTAATCTCTTTTCTACACAGTAAACATACTTAAACGTTCATTAGACTTTGGCATTTTTTTTCCTTTGTTCGTGACCATTACATACTTTAGATTGCGTGCTGGCGACTGCAAATGGTAGGCACCGTTGTGACGAATCACGTACTCCGTCCAGTAAATGGCGGTCTCGAGTGGCGTAGATCTTTGGTCTTTGAGTAGAATCTGTCGTCGCCTGAAAGCGATTAGAGGTAGGGGGGAAGTAAAGCAAGAAAAGGATAAAATATAATCAACCAATATCAGCGTTACGTTGAGTTTTTATTACTTACTTCGCTTCCCTACGGTACCTCGGATCGTGGATAACCTTGTGGATGGCGCGTATCAACTTTTCGCTCGTTATCGTTTCCAGCTCAAGCCGGAGCGCATAACCATCGGTGACGGCTTTCGCTGCATTCGCGTCATGGTCACAGAACACTGGCATCGTCACAATCGGTACACCGTGGTACACGGTTTCGAACATGCTCAGCAATCCACCGTGCGTAACGAATGCACGCAACTTCCGATGGCCCAGGATGTCCTGCTGTGGCAACCACCGGGCAATTCGTACATTCGCGGGCAAATCAGTCAGCAGTGCGGGACTCGCTTCGTACTTCCACAGGACCCGGTACGGTAGGCGTGCGAACGTCTGCACGAGCAGTTTGCGCAGATGGTCCGGCATGTTGGCCGCCTTCACGGAGGAACCCATCGAAACGTAAATGAAACCGGACTCGCCCGCACCGGCAATAAAGTCTTCCAGATCCTTCGGCAGTGCGGAGGCCGGTTTACAGTGAATGCACGCGATTTCGGCAACGTTCGGTAGCAGTGGCCGGGGATAGGTAACGCTCGCCTGTCCATTCTGCAGAATAAAGCTAACATTGCGGCCCAAGCCCCAAATGTTCGGTACATCGGAACCGAGATGGCGGCGAACCATGTGCTGAAGGTACATCATCGAGGGCTGCAAAACGGGACGAAAGAAAGCAAACGATAATTGTTTAATATTGCGTTACTTCCAGGAAATGGGTCGGTTTTTTTCCCATCCGGACAGTTCAATATTTCGGCCCCAAAAAGCAGGATGCGAAAATTAATTCTTCGTATTATTCGGGACTTGAAAGGTTCGATCAAACACGATAATAATTGCACAAGAGGATAATGAAAAACAAGCGATCGATGCGATTTTCTTACCCTTGACCCGAACCCGAAACCCCGGTCAAGGGAAGTTCGGTGCCGCCGGGACGACACCGGTGGCAACGTTTACTGCAAGGTGTCAGGGTTACCGGGTACGTTACATGCTGCGCACGGATCTAGCTCCAAGGAGGACGAACATGGTAATTATACTATGTTTTACCAGCAAGCTCCAAAACTAGACCAAGACTAGCAAGATGCTTACGGTGTGTCACTGAAATGTGGCACCGGTGATGGTGGTGCGTACGCATTCGGATGCTAAACTGGTGACCGTGTAGGTTCCACAACGTTTCGCGCGTGAACAGTTTCGCCACACAGACCTTTCCATCTTTTCAAACACGAACACACGACACATCATTCAAGGGCGTCAGCCTTACGCGTGTTTTCCCCACAGCCGTTTCTAATGAGCCGATAAATAGATAAATAGCAGGGTTAAAAAATGTACGTCAAACCGTGTGCCTTCGATGGAACCGACCGACCGGCAAATTCTAATTTGCTGTATGCTCGATTCCAGAAATTTCCACCATTTTGCGTAACGGTTTTGAATTAACACCGCCAGGTCGCGTAAATCGCACACGCACGGTGACATCAAACGTCCCTAAATCAATAATGCTATCAATGTGGTAAAAAGTATTAATCTAATAAACTCGAACCACATACCGCTACACTCATTAGTGAGGACTAATCCCGAGGGCTGAATACAGGGATGGCGATAAATTCAAGCGCATGGTGATACACTTTTGCCAACCACCAGGGTTTGAGGGATGCTTATTAATAGAACATTATGATTTAATCAACCAACCCTAGCGCTGGTATAAAGTTTCGTTTCGTGCTCAAACAGCCAGCACACGGTTCTACCAGGTTTTGCGGGTCAATATTTTCCTAACCCGCACATAATTGGTTAGCATTAACGCGGGATAGAAAGGTGATCCATTGACGCTCCGATCATGTCGATCTGGAATAATTAGTGATGTAATTATCTGTGACTGACCTGTGAAACCTGAAGCGTATTTCGCGGACCGAACCTGTCCAACTACCGGCTCGCATCGCAACGAGGTCCGCGCTTTTAGCCATTAAGGGGCAAGGGTTTGTAGAAAAATAGGCAACATAAAGGTGAAAGGAGTTCTCTAGAACGGTTTCAGCGATGTTTAAATTAAACACGCTTACCAAATTACTTTATGCTATGACTAATTGCGTAGCAAAATTGGAAGGATGGGCCCCACGAGTTCGTGTCCGAGAGTCAAATACATGTGATAAGTATTAGGAAAACCATTAACTATACTGCCTGTGACTAAATAGACTAACTTTTTTTTTGTTGCTGTTGCTACCGTTCATACTTACTGTGTATACGGCATCAGCAATCAGTGTGTGAAATGTGTTCGATAGGCGCTCAAAGAAGCTCATGTCATCGGTGGCCGGCCGGTAGAAGACTGGTGTCGTAGAGTATGGTACCGGATTTCCTGCCCATGCCATCGTTCCAGTGTAGAAACCAACCGTGTTGATGTACATAAATGGTACGCCGAGCCGATAGACTAATCCCAACGCACACTCTGGGAATGCTCCATCCAAGATCATTAGGTCAAACTTTCGCCCCAGCAGGTCCATCGTTTCCTTGTCCTCCAGCGTTGCATCACAGACCTACGACGAGAGCGAAATAAAATCAAACGATAAAGATATGTGCCATCTCCAACTCGTGTTGTGTTAGTAATTGAATGTTTCTCTGAATGTAATGACAAACGAAAGCCCAAGTCTTTACTGTTGAACTATATGAATGTTCGATTGAACATTTACAACATTCGAGTTGTTGGATTGCTGAAACGGAATAATGAATGCAACTGTTACTGATATGAACAAAAAAAAGACTAATGTAAACTCTTTTACGAAACAAGCTTACTTCAAAGTAACGAAAAAAAAGCAGGAACACGAACCTCTACCTAACGAAGAAGTATCATCGCATTGTCACTAACGAGGATTATGAAACAATGTTTCTGAAGTAAAAAGCTTGTTCTGGATCAACTTTGTACGAATTCGCTCACGCTGGACATTCGCCGCTCGCCGCTAGTCATTCGAAACGGAACCTCCATTCGTATTCTTTCCTTCAATTTCATCGCTTAGCGCAAGTATGGCACGACCACGAGTATTTGCCAGTTTCCTACATTCAACTTTTCGCAGTGTGGATTCGGAAGGATTTCTGTTGGGTTATCCTTTGGCATCCACTTGACGATGGGATGCTTGTGCGATGATGGCTAGTGCGTTGAAGGGATCATGTCGTACGACCCTTTCCCACTAGTGAGCTTCGTTAACTTCACCGTTTATTTGGTTGACGTTTGGAATTGAGCTGAGACAAGTCAATGTGATAAGATCCATCAATTAGTTGCTGGTAGATGTCAATGTAATAGACGGAATATATTCATCATTCTCTTTTCTATTACATATAATTATTGCACTGTCTGTGGAATAACAGTATTAATATTTTACAAAAATGTGAAACATGAAATATGAAATAATAATACAGTCAAATTTAAAATCTCAATTGCCCAGAAAGAATTCTGAACTCGTGAATTAAGGCAGAACATTCAAGGAACCGCTAAAATACTAGTTTTATGACCTGCATGATCGAAGATAGTAGCCTTTTAATTGTGATATGAAAAGGGAAACTCCCCTAATTCATAATTGAGTTGACTTTTTTTCAAATTTCTCCTACATCTTTAACATTTTTTATAGTAATTTACATCTGGAAGCAGAGAAACCTTTAGACACCATCAAAAGAACGAGTTTGAGCGTTATTTCACTTTTGTTCTGTTTCAACATGAACAGCTCAAAGTAACTAATGTCTAGTAGTTCTAACAGTAGCTTAGACCATCCATCCATCCATTGCTTCGTTATGTACTCACACTCCAGTTGAGAAATCACTTCATTGCCCTACAGCTCAACAGCTCGACGACAGTTTTGATTGTGCAATATTTCCACCCGACTGGCTGGGATGCATTCAATAAATAGACGACCCGTTGCGATCGAGTCACAGTGAAGCATAGTGCAGCTGATAGTGTGAAAGCGGTTGTTCTCCCTGTCAGAAGAACTTATTCTGACACTAGTTACGTTAGTGGAACAGAGAACAGAAAGATCTATAAAAATGAAAACAGTTGTGTTCTGCTGTATTGCATTGTTTGCTGCAATAATTGGTTGCTCAGATGCTCAGGAGACGAATTACGCTCTAGAGCATAACTTTACTACAGAAGGCAATAACGAAAATCAGCAACAGCTGCGTTGTACCCCAACAAGTAAGTATTGTATCGGAATATAATTAAAACAAGATTTTCGAAACCTTGAATGAAAACTTTACCTTAATTGTAGAAAATTCATATAAGCTCTTCAAAGAAAGCCTTCTTCAGAAGGTATACTGACATCGTTTTACTTTTGTTTTATTGCAGAGCAGTGTGACGTCGATGAGGAGTTCAACTGTTGTGGACCATGTTATCAGCTGTCCTGTTACGATACCGCGGTCGATTGTGGTGATCAGTGCTTTGCTGAGTGTTACTGTGTTGAGGGTTTCGTGCGAGAATACCCCGGCGGACGGTGTATACCGAAGCTGTTCTGCCAAAAACCCACATTACCAATCTTGTCCGATAATGATGAAAGCTTGTAATAAATAATGAGTTCCATTTTTTTTCGCTCAACAATTATTGCAACCGTTTCCAAAAAACCCGTATTTAAGTTACACATCCCTGATGTACAAACATTCTACCACAAATCTTCACACGTGTCGACAGGGTTGAGGGTCGCCATTTCTGGCTAACTGTATGACGAGTAGCACGTTCTGGAGAAAAGCATTTTTTTTTATTTTTCCTTGTTTGTTGAAACAGCTGAAACGACAGCGCGGTCTATAGCGCGGTGACTATAAAAATCTTGTACCTCGACACAGGAGCTCTGTGAGCAAGTTCTCTGTTCAGACGCTAGTGCTTTTTTTTGGAAGAAATTATCCTTCATTTCAGTTGTTAGCCAGTTTCAACCATGAAGGTGCTTGTAGTTGCTCTGCTGGGATTTGTGCTGTTGGCCGGTGTTGCATTCGCTGACAATGTGGACGAACCTGAGGAACCAGAGAGCGAAGAAGTACCATGCCCAGAAGGTAAGACAATACGCGGTTATGCGTAATGTTAATCGTTCGAAAATTAACGCCTTTCGTTCGCATTTAGTTGAGGAATGTCCCGGTGAGTACGAGGAGTACAACTGTTGCGGAAAGTGTTTCCAGAAAACGTGCATCAGCAAAAATGTGAAGTGTGAAGTGGAGTGCACCAAAGGCTGCTACTGCATGGAGGGATTCGTACGCGAGTACGAAGGAGGCAAATGCATGCCGGAACGTTTCTGCCAAGCTTACCTGCGCAAGGGCTTCGGCAGCGGCTAAACGTTGAACGAAGCTTGCAAATGATACGGAGCATGTGAAAAAAAAAACCGTTGCGAAATATAACAAGAAATCAAATATTTCGAAGCAAATGGGTCTAGTTTTTATTGATTCATTCTTTTACATCATGATTTACTGACATAAACCGAGCAAAGATAAGTATTTTTCAAAGAGAAAACATAAAACAAAAAATATTGATTGACGAATTGAAAAATTCTTGATCTGCAACTTACAGGTAAAATAGGGTGAAAAGAGACTTCACTTTAATGAAAAATAAATCAACCAAGAAACAGTTCCAAACATGTTCTAATTTGAACAGTTGAAAGTTGAAGCAAAAAAAGCAAATGAGAAGGGTTTGGGAACGATTCTATCTGCTTCAGCGTACTGCTAGCCGAAAGGAAGGGTGCGGCTTGTGTCCCAGCCACAGTTTCATCTCAACTTCAAAAAATTCCAAACACATTTCACGCCACCTCATTGGATTTCAAGTCGTTTGATTAGCTGAGACAACATCGACATTCTGTGCAAACATTCATGAAAACGACTGAAGAACACAAATGAGGTCGTATTCTATCGTTCGATGTTCAAAACACACACTGTGGCAAAACGATAAACGAAACGTGGCTTCATTTTACGGGTTAATAATTTCTTATGCTTATACTGCTTTCATGATACACAAAACCACTTACCTGCCATGAATATCGGAACGCATCCCACAGGGACAGCGGCATATCACCGCGCATCCGTGCACCGAGCAGGTCCCAATTCGTGTAGTTCCGTATGTACTCTACCAGCCCGGATGGTGTTACCTCCTGCAAACCGTGCAGCGTAAAGTCAGCCGGAAAACCGTTCAGAAACGTTATATTATGGCCGCTGGTAAAGAAACGAGCAAATGGTTTGGTTTGAAAATTTGTGATGCAGAATGAGCTACCGGTTCGTAACATGAAACAATTGCCGTACATTAGCGAAAAGGCAACGCAAATGATTCTACATACTGTGCACTTTCCACTTTTGTGTCGACGCTTTTCGGGCTATGTAGGAAGTTACTATTTTTAACGCAAATAGTCATCAGTATCAAATTCATGTATCTATTGCGTAAATTACCGTGGTGTGTGTTTGTATATTCACTTTCGGATAAACATTTGCTACGCTGTTGCTAAATATTGATTATTAATTGTGGTTAAAATAATAAACCCGATTCGATAAGCGATTCTACTTTAAGAGACCAAACGCTATTTCAGTTACCATGCAATGACGTATATTAAATGATAATTTTAGTTTTTGATGTAAACAACATATCGAATCAATCAGAGAAGTTAATCTGAAGTGAGGTTTAGCTTGAAGTTTAAAATAAGCAGCCTCGTTTTGTAATAGGTTCTTAACGATACATGTGATTAATTATATGGATATGATTTAATTGGATATATTCATTAGCAAATCACCACATATTAGTAGATCTTTATCCCTCAATTTTTTGGAATTATTTGGGAAAAATTAATAGGAACTTACAACTTGTAATTATAATATGCTTCATATTTGTTACTAAAAATGAATTGTGTAAATTGGCAAGTCTACTGGAAGAAGAAGTACTATTAACTCAACGAGAAAGTCCTACAATGTATTCGAAACAAATACTTTCAATTTGCACCATTATGTTGAACCAACATTTGAATAAAATATTACAAAATATAACAAATTCCCCACACTAGAAACATTCTAGAATATTCCAACTATGATCAATTCTGTTCTGCCCAACGCACTTGAAACAGGTTCACTACCGAAACGGGTAAAAGCCTTTTGCTAATTGAAAACAACTCGCCCTAACGTCGCACCATTCGCGTTTGATGGAAATCGAAAGAACTCGTCACAGCACACGACTTTTCGTTTAGCGTTTCGAGAGTAGGTTATGCAATTATTCGATTTTTTTTCTCTCGCACTATCTCTCTGTTTGCAGCATCAGTAAAGTCAGTGAGTGGTGAGGATTAAACGTTGTATGATAACGAAGCAAAGCTTTGAGTAGAAGGGTTTTGGATTGTGATTTGTTTGTTTTGTTTTGTAATGTTGATCGTTAGGGTGAGCCTTGATGCTAACTGGTAGCTTTTCAATTAGCCATGAATCTTTGAGAGTGAGTTTGAAAAAAAAGGAGAAAAAAGAAGTCACGCAAAAAAAAGCAGCATAGGGCGATCAAAATTAATTCCCGACAGACTGCACGTGTGGGCAGCGGAACAACGCTACTGTGTACACTTGATCCAATAATCCAATTCCCGGTTTCCCGGTACGGTCATAGTTTGTCCATCTAAATCTGTGACCCGACAGCTGAGCTTCGGTGCAGTATCGTTGTAGTGGACGCACTGGCAGTCGGCTGAAAGCTTCCTTTAACACCGTTAACAATCTAAACCTATGCTAAGGGTTGTTAGTACCTACCGTGGAATGAGCCCCTTTGCCAGCTCCAAGAACGGGATCTTGTGGGATTTCGTGCCACCCATCGTGATCATCAGTATATCGGACCCGGAACAGCATGATGCGGCCAGCAGTCCCGCCAACAGCAGGATCCGCAGTGTCATGGTGTTTTTTTGTGCTGATGGTGGCTTTTGTGGAGATGTGGAAAAGAAAGTTAATTGAAAAAGTCACACGTTAGTTGAATGGTAAAGATGTATACAGTGTATTAGACGAGAGTTTGAGGTTTTACATAACAAAATATGGTTTGATTTGACAGCGAATACAATTGATCATCAAACTGTTACCCGCAACGAACTGAATCTAGGTGGAACTTTATATAAACTGCCACAAGTGTGCGTCAGAAAACGTCTCCCAACTCGAAGTACTCAAACGAACATTTAAATGTGATATTTCAATTATTTTGTTCCACGCACTGCAGCGATTGATTTCCCCTTGACTTGTGCTGGATCTGATCATATGCTACAATTAAAACTAAATCAATTTCTAAACCATTTATGGTGTGTAATTGACCACGTTTACTGTAGACGTGGGTCATATTTTCGTATAAAAAGAACATTCTACCAGCAGTTTAGTTAAGTGTAGTTGGCATAGAAGTAATTTAGAAAGTTAAAGGCACGATTTAAAATTTAATTCCTCTCATAGAACACATTTACATTTATTTGCGAAACATTCTTTATATTACGCGATCAGTGACGTCCGGTTTGTACAGCTCAAGTATTTATGTAAAACAGAAATTGAATATCATACGATTTCCCAGTGTTCTGACGCGTGTCGATAATTGTCATCCAAATCGGTCTCTCTGATTATAGAAGACTTGCGATTAGTATCGAATAAAACTACTTTTTAATAGGTTTGAGCGTGTTGCAATTTACTTCTATTGCCTTAATTCGGGTATTTGTTTTCTAACTGATGAAGTTCAACAAATTTCCAAGATTAAACAAAAACTCGTTAGTGTCAGTGGTTGCAGTGGGTGTACTAGTTTTAGGAGGTTGTACAAACATGATGATCATCTTGACACAAAATACCTAACCTATTTTTCATACGTACACAAATGAGTAAATATTCGCATAACCTTGCTAGTTTCTACTTCAATGCGAAAAATATCCCCGAAAGACAAGGTCAGATTTTGATGTGTTGGAAGCTTTTTTGATCAAAATTTATGCTCAGATGATCCATTTTCGTTGAAGGTTCTATTTGTACAACTGTTGCATGGGGTTTACTGTTTACACGAGACTGCAGTTTACAGTTGTAGAAAAGGGACTTTGCTAGTCACAGTGATCTACTGTCTACTGGCGGGCTTAATTCAACACGATGAGATTCGAAACCCTTCTAATGTGCGCTCTGATGCTGAGCGTTTTAACACCTGCTGATGCGAAAGAGTGGCCCGGTCTCACATCTTCCGATCCTTGTTTGGAAGAACACAGTAAGTACTAAGCATCTTGTCCAACAAAGCTTGAATAGATTCATTGGAATTCGTTACGATGTTAGAGTGAAACTTCTTCGTGATACATGCTGTAATGCATTTTCATTTTTCCATTCCTTCCAAAGCTTGCCCAATGAATGAAAGATTCATCTGCTGCGGACCGTGTGTTGAACCGACCTGTTCCAAACCCGAGCCCAAGGACAAGTGTACCGATTTGTGCATTGCAGGATGCTTTTGCAAACCGAACTACGTACGCCGAGCGATCGGAGGGGCGTGTGTTTTGGCGACCAGTTGTCCTAATCTAAGAATAACTACTGAGAAATCATAATAATATTACGATCCAGTGTGGTAACGCCACTTGTAAATACTTTTTTAAGATAAAAAATTATACAAAACGATATCAACTTATGTATTGCGTATTTTTTTAAAACCTCTTACTATGCTATTATCACAATGAAAGCAACACTCATTTCCAAATGACTGGTCCGGTTGTTCTAGTGATAAATTATAACACATTTACTGATTTTTAAAAAGATGTTTTTCTAAGTACGTTTCAAAACGCGTCCGTTTCGTTCTGTCTCGCTATAACTCTACCAACAAAGTGTATAACAGAAAAATGTCAATGGATTGGTTCATGTAGAATCAGCTGCAAAACTGTTCTATTCTAGATGAACCATTTCCACCGATGGAACAAAATGAAACAATATTTGTAAGAAACAGACTGGTATGTGTACGGTAGTGCATCAAGGTTATCTGATCGAATATTCGCGAACAAAGTATTTTTGTTTTGATACAGAAGACATACAAGTAAATATTGATTCATTCTGGAAGAACAGCATTCGTTTCGGGTCACATAGTTCCTGTATAGAAGTGATTCAAAAATTGAATTCCTCAATACCGAAAGGATAGAACACAAAAAAGATCCACGTAAACATTTATTTCTACATCATTTCTTTGTTTTTTATTAACCAGTTGTTAATACCTGCGCCGTTTCTTCGGTTAGCGCCGGGTATATAAAAACCCAACTGTGCACGAAATACATTTATCATTTGCTAGTGAAAATGAAGCTTTTGGTAGTGTTTTCCGTGCTGCTTCTTGCTGGTTGTCTCGAGGCCCAGCGCTGTACTCCGCGTAAGTATATTATGCTGCCGTTGGAATAAAATCTCCTTGCAGTTCTGTGTAACATTTAAGGGTTCTAACGCATTTTATTCTTGCAGAAAAATGTCCTGCCAATGAAGTTTGGAACTGCTGTCCACCTTGTCCCCAAAAGTACTGCTTCCAACCGCAAATTAAGCCACAATGTCCTGCTGTTTGCCGACCAGGGTGCGTCTGTATTGCCGGTTATGTAAGGGACAATAATACCGGCAAGTGTATTCCAGCAAAATCGTGTGGCACTGTAACAAGAGCTCCGCAACCGTAAGCGGAAAACTTTGCATATAATAGTGATGTTTGATGGATGAAATGAAATGTGGAATTATAATCTAAAATATAACGCATGAATAAAATCGGCTTTAAAATGGCATAAAGTTAGTATTTTTTTCTTTTTTATATCTCTTTTAAAACATATGTACATTGGTACATCATGCCGTGGCATCAGACATGTCCAATGAATGAAAGATTTATCTGCTGCGGACCGTGTGTTGAACCGACGTGTTTAAAACCAGAGCCCAAGGACAAGTGTACCGATTTGTGCATTGCAGGATGCTTTTGCAAACCAAACTACGTACGCCGAGCGATCGGAGGGGCGTGTGTTTTGGCGAGAAAAATGTGTTTCTAAGTACATTTCATAAACGTCCATTTCGTTCTATGTCGCTATAACTCTTCAAACAGAGTGTATAACAGAAAAATGTCAACGGATTGGTTCGTGTAGAATCAGCTGCAAAACTGTTCTATTCTAGATGAACCATTTCCACCAATGGAACAAAATGAAACAATATTTGTAAGAAACAGACTGGTATATGTACGATAGTGCATCAAGGTTATCCGATCGAATATTCGCGAACAAAGTATTTTTGTTTTGATACAGAAGACGTACAAGTAAATATTGATTCATCCTGTTCTTGTTTTTATTTTATTAACCAGTTGTTAATACATGTGCCGGTACTTTGGTTTGCGCCGGGTATATAAATACCCAATTGTGGACGAAATATATTTTCATATGCTGGTGAAAATGAAGCTTTTGGTAGTGTTTTCCGTGCTGCTTCTTGCTGGTTGTCTTGAGGCTCAGCGCTGCGTTCAACGTAAGAATGTTATGCTGCCGTTGGAATAAAATCTCCTTGCAGTTCTCCTTATGCAACAGTTAAGGGTTCTAACAATTTTTATTCTTTCAGAAAAATGTCCTGCCAATGAAGTTTGGAACTGCTGTCCACCTTGTCCCCAAAAGTATTGTTACCAAATTAAACCAGCATGTCCTGCTGTTTGCCGACCAGGGTGTGTCTGTGTTGCGGGTTATGTAAGGGACAATAATTCCGGAAAGTGTATTCCGGAAAAATCGTGTCCCCGTGTAACAAAAGTTCCGATTGATTGATGAAATGAAATGTGGAATTATTAAAATTTAACGCATGAATAAAATCTGTTGAAAAATTGCATAATGTCATCTGTATGTTTGTCATCTTTCCTTCTTACATCTCTTTTAAAACATACATTGGTTGATAATTTTATTGCGGAGTGGATGGGATAAACAGCTCCGGTAGATA
>CM028125.1:12715411-12730149 GCA_016254315.1 Anopheles parensis | reverse complement strand
ACATCTCTTTTAAAACATACATTGGTTGATAATTTTATTGCGGAGTGGATGGGATAAACAGCTCCGGTAGATACAAAAAAAAACATAGAAGAAACATGAAAAGAGAATTATTGGAAGGTATGTAATTGAAAGAAATTACAGGATTACATCGAACATTACGACGAAGAAAAGTATAAAATATTTACCAGAACATAAGGAAGGAACTGTCTATCTGTCAGAACGATGTTGCACAAAATGAAGTGTATGTTCGTTCTGGGCGCAACTTCTCCAATGTGAGAGTTTTACACACAAACGGTAAGGCAATTGGCTTCATGTAGAAGAAGGTTGCGGATTTTCTAAAGCTAGATGATCGTTGTTTGCACAGTCGATCAAAATGAAACATTATTTAACTAAAACAGACAAGTCAACGAAAATACACACATCCACAGCATTCGATCATATTTTCGAGAAACTTCTATCTGTTTCTATGGCGAATACAGATATATGAGTAAATATTTACTCAGTCTGCAGAAACAGTACTAATTCGCAATAACTGAATACAGTTTGTCCTCGAGATTCACCTTCTATACCGGGGATTCGCAAATACGCGAATTGCAAAACCTTGATAGCTCAGTATTTTATTACGAGCAAAGAGAGAACTTAACTACATAACTGTCAATTTGAAACGAAATTGTACCGGGATTCGAGATAAGCCGAATTTTGAGGATCTCCACGGTCCGCTATGATAGTCTATCTCAGGCACTACCTGTACACGTAACGATAACAGGGAAGAAATGAAAACCTTCCACGTAAACACATGTTTGCCTCGTTTCCTTGTTTTCATTGCTCAGTTGCGAACAACAATACCGGTAGCTCTGATTATTTCCAAAGCAATGCTATAAAACTCGTATAGAGATGAGATGCGCGTATCATTTGATGATTAAAATGAAGCTTTTGCTCGTGTTTTCAGTGCTGCTTCTTGCTGGTTGCCTCGAAGCCGCCCGCTGCATTTTTCGTAAGAATAGTATATGCCACCGGTTAGGTGAAAGCTTTTGGCAGTTCTAATGTGCTAATTATGATTCTTCCTTTTTTTTTGTTTCTTAAAGAACGATGTCCCCGAAATGAAGTTTGGAACTGTTGTCCAACCTGTCCTCAGAAGTTCTGCACCCCGCAGGAGATCGAATGTCCCGCTGTTTGTAGCCCAGAATGCGTCTGTCGTGCGGGTTATGTTAGGGAATATGAATATGGCAACTGTATTCTGGAAAACATGTGTGGGAAATAAACGGAAAACATTCGATAAAACGAAACGTTTGACGCCCTGCGAGAGAATTAATATAACAAATAAAATGCATGACTTATAGTCACTTTCAAATTGCACTTGAAGCATATGAAATGAAAGACACTTGGTCCAATAAATTGATTCCCAATCGACTCCTTTTGCTGCTTCATCCTTGTACAAATAATCCTTACTGATTGTAGCACTGAATTGCTAATAAAGCAGCCAAACTACATTCGACAATCGAGCGTAAAATTGTCAATTCCGTTTTTGTATAAATGGTTCTGTTTTAAATGTTTCATGCAACTCGTAAAAACAATATCAACTGCAGCAGATATCAAACCTTATTTCGGCACACGAAAAACGGTATAAAAATATTGCATACTAACCCAACGCAAAAGAAAAAAAAACATTCAAATCAAGTAGAAAAAGAGTACACATTTACACAAGTGCATAGGGCGCAGCAGGTTGCGACACGTGTGCAAGGATAAAAGTTGAAGAAATGCGAAAACGAAAGAGAAAGAAAAAAAAACACGCTGCTTCTATCAGAATAATGCATATCGGGAGCAGACTTTTATCTTGAATATCCACATCATCAGATGGGTACAGCCAATGTTTGTCAGCATAAATAATGGTATTTTAACACAGTCCTCTTTTCCACTGGTATAAGATGGCTGCAAAATGCACACCAGCTCAAAGGACAGAGCTCCTCTTTGCTAGCTTCTAGCTCCATTAAAGCGCACGTTTATCGATCGATCAATCGACAAGGGACAAATGTTAGAAACTATTTTTGCAAATGACAGCACTGCTTTTGTCCCGAATGCTCCGGACATATTTTGCCACGAAAGCAAACAGACATCGATTACCGATTTGTACAGCTGAAGTGTGAAGCTTCTTCGTGGGGTTCTACTCGCCTGCGGGTTTTTACAAACAGTATTGCACAGTTTGGAGTGAAAAACTGATCCACATCTCACTGTGTCTTGTGTGACTACATACGGACACTAGCAACAACGCAACGCTATCGGAATGAATTGGACGATCGTTTTGTTATTTGCTGCCGGGTGCGGTATTTG
The DNA here is from genome assembly GCA_016254315.1 of Anopheles parensis. NCBI lineage: Eukaryota > Metazoa > Arthropoda > Insecta > Diptera > Culicidae > Anopheles > Anopheles parensis. Next base: position 12,727,821 of record CM028125.1, on the reverse strand, counting down.
TGCCGCCCAGTCTTCTGGAGCGCTCGCCTGGAAAGGACTCATTCCGATGACTGCTGGAGCTAAATGTCCCATCAGTAAGTGAAAACCAAAAGGGGAAGGGAATCAAGGTACGGCGAATTTCTCAAAACCCAATCTGTTGCATATCCTCTGTCCATCTCTTCCCCGCCAGGCGAATGTCGACGCAACGAGGTGCTGAAAGCATGCGGATTATGTTACGACAATACGTGTTCCGGTCAGGGCATTGAAGTGTGCAAGAAAATTTGCTACTGCGGCTGTTATTGTAAGGCGGGTTACGTACGAACGACTATCAATGGCCCGTGTGTTCTACCGAAGCAGTGCCCAGCACCTCCTGCAACGATGTAAAATATAAACGCTTTTGTGCATCAATGTGTTTCGCTTTTGAACTTTATTTACTAATGGAGCTTTACTTCGATAAAGTTCACGCGAATCGGTGACGCGTGTCGGTAATAGTCGTGCAAACGTGTGTCTGATTGGGCTATTGAGCTTTCGGCAAAAGGGTAAATTGGTTTTTGATCGTTTTTTGTAAAATTACTGTTATTTAAAAGATTCGTTTCGTGAGCTTAACGGACAATGGTACGATGCAGTATAATTACAATGATACACCACTTATCCGTGCTTATCGGAACACAAGCTTAACGGGATAAACGGACAACACGGATAATGGAGACGCATTGTTTTGTTCGGTTAAATCTTTCATTGTTATTCGAACTTGAACTTGAAGTCGTTTAAAATGAATGCAAATGGATATTTGATGTTTTGTTTGCTGTTTGTTTAGCTGCAGCAGTCACTTCAATGTTATTTGCGCCTGATTTTATGCAACAAATTACACAGAACGATACATCTCACGGTTAATACGCTGGTTGCTTATTTACAGGCTCTTATTAGCATCAATCGATCGATAATGCGATAAAGTATGATCGACCATGTCGACCATGAAGAAAACACCAAACTAGTACAGGGTGCCCTCTGATGTCAAACACAAATATGGTAAACATCGATACTTGGAAACATTTCATAATGTCTCGTCCAGTAACGGATGGAATGGAAAACTGCTGTTTGCTTTACCTTCGACGAGAAGTCATCACGGTCAGATGTTGAAAATTGCATTGGTCGGCCAATGGAACTTTTTTTTTTGTACGAAAACTTGTTATGGGGCAGAACATCTATCAGTACGGTTCATGTCACATACTCAGAGCGAGTACAATTTAGTTGGCTTGAGAGGATATTAGAAGGAGAGGATATTATTAAACATCATTTTTTATTTTGTATTTCTTGTAACATTTTTCATCCACTGGTTCTGCTTGTTAGTATAAGGTTATCTTGTTTTGTTACGATGAGTTCTTTTTATGAGACGGGTTTGTGTTTGATTTTTATTAAAACGATTCCACACTTAACTATTGAAAGAATGAAATGTTTTCTAAATTACATTATAAATTGTCATTTTATTCTTTCTTATTTGTCAACTCGTTTGAAATATTTAATTCTACAATCTGCACAAATGAATTATTGCAGTTCATTGTAACACTTTTCACACATTACATAGCGGGAAGCGAAATGGCAGCAACACTGCGCAAGCGGGTTCAGCAGTAAACAAACTTTCACTGTCGCACACCGAAACACACAAGAAAGGAAGAAGCAAACACGGTGTTATTGTTGCGCCATGTAGCACCAATATTGGCTGCCTGTAGATACAGTCCGAAGCAGGCGGAAAGTTTATAGTGCCGACCGGTACATATGCCGCCGGATTGCATAACGCCGTACGGTCATACGCTGTAATTCATGATCCTCGGACGAATGGGGCCCAATCTAGGCGTTTCGACGCTGCTGCTTTCCTCTTGACCAAGAAACGGTTTTTCATGAACGGTTTGCTTGGGCTGACCTGCTTGACGCATGCAATTAGCAGGTTGTGATGGTTTTATTTTTTTACAATGATTTTTCAGGTCAGCTATTGGCACACCGGTCGATCGAGAACGCTTATCTTGATCTCGTTTCNATGAGTTTTTGGTGTAATGAATCTAATTTGTTTTTCATTTTCTACTCTTGTGACTACTTGTTTAAGGGGGTTTTGTAAGAGATTTCTTTGTACTAACAAACATTCAGTAAATAATTAACAAGTTTTTAAAGTTGTATGTTTTCAAATCAGTTATTAATTCTCTTATTAGAGTAAAATCAAGCTTTACTATTTTTAAAGGTAAAACAATTCTCAAACATTTCGTCAAACTCTAGTCAAATGTAGAACATTAATATATTACAGAAAAAAACTACAAATAATACTAATAAAACGAGCAACACTTTGATATTTTTACATAAAAATAATAAAAAAACAAACCAATCAACCTAAATATAAAAAGTCAGGAAACCGTCGCGTAAAACCATCACACTGGCTAACATAAACAAAAACCTTTATCGTAAACACAATGTCCGCTCTGTTTGATCGTACCGTCACAACTGGTTACACTGGTATTGGTTTTTGGTGTAATGAATCTAATTTGTTTTTCATTTTCTACTCTTGTGACTACTTGTTTAAGGGGGTTTTGTAAGAGATTTCTTTGTACTAACAAACATTCAGTAAATAATTAACAAGTTTTTAAAGTTGTATGTTTTCAAATCAGTTATTAATTCTCTTATTAGAGTAAAATCAAGCTTTACTATTTTTAAAGGTAAAACAATTCTCAAACATTTCGTCAAACTCTAGTCAAATGTAGAACATTAATATATTACAGAAAAAAACTACAAATAATACTAATAAAACGAGCAACACTTTGATATTTTTACATAAAAATAAAAAAAAAAACAAACCAATCAACCTAAATATAAAAAGTCAGGAAACCGTCGCGTAAAACCATCACACTGGCTAACATAAACAAAAACCTTTATCGTAAACACAATGTCCGCTCTGTTTGATCGTACCGTCACAACTGGTTACACTGGTATTGCCATCGAATTCACGGTTAGTTGATTTGTTGACGAGTTCAAACGGAGTTCAACTGCACCTTTATAATGACTGCGTGCCGCGGAAGAAACCACGATCAATGATCCAATAAATATTGCTTCCAACATACACAATGGATACATTATACTTAAAAAGGGCTAACTGGCTAATTCGCTTTTGGGAAAGAAAAAAATCATCAGCAGACTTTTTGCTGTCAGCTTCAGCTTCAGAAATGCTTTCATTTCCTTTCCTTTCTTTTGAATGTTAGTAAATTGGTTTATTTGAATTGTGCCATTAAGTTTTCAAACTAACTGTTTTTCAATCATCATGTTTACCATACACTAGAGGGGAGATATATGCATCATTGGAAACTAATTAGGAGTACAGAGGATCTAACGACGGATCTGATGAAAATATGCGAGATTCTCTTCAGCTGAAATCTTATTTTGTTCTATTTATTTTTTATCGTCTATTTCCTTTGGAGAAATTTGTGTTGCTTGCGCAGCCCGGAAGTGTAGATAAGGGATGAGAATAATCATTCTTTTCAGAGAGTTGAAACAGAAAGGAAGAATGGATACAATAATTTAGAATTTAAAGCACTAAATTAAAACAAATCATTCAAAAAATAGACCATACTGCATGCGAGTTTTCCATTGTTGTTTGTTTTAAGGTGTGGCACAAGAACAAACTGAGAGATGAACTCTCCTGTTGCAGCAGATGAAACTCTGATTTGAAGCATCAATAATTTAACCAAATATCCCATCTGCAAGTTCGGATGCATCTTGGAAAGTAGTTTGGCGCCATTAACTATTGATACTTTGAGTACCGATTATGTGAAAATGTCACTCGAGTCGTGTACCCTGAACATCATTCCGCATTTGTCACGATTGCGAAAGATCTTTATGAGGTATTCCTGAAGTACTTGTTGGAAAGTTGCACTGTTTCCCTCTTGAGAATCTCTTCTGAACACGGCACGGCATAATGCCAAATATAATCAAGAAACAGTNCTGAACATCATTCCGCATTTGTCACGATTGCGAAAGATCTTTATGAGGTATTCCTGAAGTACTTGTTGGAAAGTTGCACTGTTTCCCTCTTGAGAATCTCTTCTGAACACGGCACGGCATAATGCCAAATATAATCAAGAAACAGTCACGAAATTAAACGCCTCACATCACCGAATAGTACAATATTCTACCAGAGCTGAATAAAATATATTTCGTGACGCAAATGTATCAAAATAAAATTGAATATTTCTACCTTTCTTTACACTAGGGGAAAAGAAAAAGCGGCGCCAGGTGCGCCCAGCGTGTAGGGATAACCTTGATTCATGCAAATCATGGCACAATTGCTGCAAATCACTCATATCGGTTGCTTGGGGAATTCCTGGTGTAAAATTGAAAAACGTGTGTGGAAATTCGTTACAAGGAAGCTGTAACAACTTTTACCTTCTAGACACGCATGCACAGCATTGGAAGTAAAGAATTTCCAGGAACAAACCAACGGTGTTCCTGTGTTGCCCGCATGTCCTTACACAGTGAGTACTTTGAAACAATAAAATTGCTCAGTTTAAACATTTTAGCATCGTGATTTCGCACGAACCAGGAAAACAGATGCATAAACGTTTGCTAAGTGGAAAGCAAAAGCCACATCTGACCGTGAAATTCTAATCTCCTGCACATTGTAGCATCCCACCAAGTGAGCTTGTGGTCTGATGGATCCTTTGAGTTGCCGGACACTTTTGGCCCGTTGGTTAGCAGGGGAAGCTAACGAAATGGTGACGTTTTAAGGCGCCTCTTCACACAAACGACCAGCGTATGTACAAAAAGAGAGGCGTAAACCGAGCGTAAAGTTGATGCTACAGAGTTTCGAATGATAAAAGCACCAACTATGCACTTTTTGGCGTAGGGACGCGAAAGGATGCTGGATGGTTGAAAATCCCGTTGCCTTGTCATAGTTTTTTTTTGTATGTTTTTTCTCAGTACACGGAAATGAAAAGTAAAAATAAATGCCTGTGGATAAAGCCTGTACAAATGTTTATACTAGGGCGCATAAAACAAATATGAAGTGAAAAAAAGAAAGGTTCCTACATCGCATGTCATTTTATGAGTTTTTTTTTTTCATTATTTTCAAAATACTGAGTGTTTGAAAAAACTTTTTTTCTCTTTGAATAATTTGTATCACAAACTTTACTTTTGCAAGCAAATACCACCACGTTCGCTTGATTTTAAAAGAAACTATTTTTAATGAATTATTTCCTACTTCCTTGTTTCCTGAAAATTGTTTCGGGCACCTTTTGGTACAACAAGGAAAATGAACGTTTAATGGTCGTGTGTGATGCGCATCTGGTTTTTAAAATGTCCACGAGTATCAGACCCGTTTGACCTTGGCTCAAGGCTATNACTTCCTTGTTTCCTGAAAATTGTTTCGGGCACCTTTTGGTACAACAAGGAAAATGAACGTTTAATGGTCGTGTGTGATGCGCATCTGGTTTTTAAAATGTCCACGAGTATCAGACCCGTTTGACCTTGGCTCAAGGCTATGCGGAACAGGTTAATGTACTCGTATCGATTGATTACGCGTAGTGCATCATATAGCCCTCCCCCCCACATATTCGGTTTCGAACAAAACCGAAGAAGTTTAAGTGAAGGTACATGGTTGCACTTTACCAACAACTGCAAGAATTGGGTGGTACATCTTAAAGCAGAAATACGAGTTTGGCAATGGCAATAATGTAACTGGAGACGGGAGAATTGTTGGTTCCTAGAACGTTGCAGATTTTTCCCATTCACCATGTCACGCGTGAAGGTTAGGTAAGAATTGTTGTTTTTTTAAATAAGATTGTAAATAAAACGAGTTGCCTTTTGTTACTGTGCTGCAGAAAGCTTATTCTCCATTCTACTCCATTTTGATTCTTGGTATAATGGCAGTTTGTGGAAGGAATTAAAGTTTTAAAATTACTCCATTCGGCACAGATGTAAATGTTTTAAAATGCACATTTACAAGGTTTTCGAAGGTACAACTGACATGTTCATCGAAAGGTTGTTTTGTTCTATCAGCAAATTATCAATTCAGCAGAATTGACACTCAATTCAGCAGCAAGGAACCCTTGTAAAGAAAATTTAAAACATAAAAAACTGTCAAAAAAATGATAAAATGACATAAAGTTTATTTCAACACCAGACAGTCAAGGAACCAAAAAGATATAATTTAATGAGATATAATAACCAAAAAGATATAATTAACTTTTTAATTAAATTCCCACTTTAAATATGCTGCTCTGCTGAAACCCTGGAATGAGTCATGGGTTGATCCTGCCCGAAAAGGTATTTGAGTATCACCTTGAAATATTTTACCACCATAAATAACACCTCCAGATGGATGCTGTACGTCGCCAAGAACAGTCAATGGACGTAGACACGATGCGCCATTGTCTGCATTGGTTTGTGCGTGAAAATTTATGTAACACATATAAAAAAAAACTTCACCATGACCCACACATAATAATCTAAAAATGCTTCATTTGCAAATATAAAAAAAAACCCTCTACACAAACATCACATCACAGTCATGTTACATTGTGACACCGAGACACCGTGACACTGTGCCCTACCAAGCTCATCCCGAAGACGAGATGGCACGGTTTTTAGAAGAAAAAAAGGTTACTTTTTGCATTGAAATTCATACAAAGAAAAAAAAACAAACATCCATACGCAGGTAATGTACTTGCGAATGAGACTATGAAACATTACGCAACGCGTATGACTGACTCGGCTGGGATGACGAGACAGCGATGAAACAATTTCGTCGTCGCTGCGAGCCATTTTGCTGTAGTGCGCTTAATTTCATACGCCCGGATGAAAGAAAGGAGCATAAGATGCGGAGATAAGTGGTTAAACGGGAACGAAGTTAAAGTGGTGTATGAAGGGGAGGCGAAGGGAGGTAGAAAGGGAGAAGCGAAGGGGAAGAGGGTGGCAGAAGTAACCCCGGAGAAGGGGGAGGAAGTAAAAGCTCCGAGTGTGAGCAAACGAGTGGAGCACCAGATCATGTGGTGCTTGTGTTTATCCTTGACCTGAATGTGAGCAGCGGCCGGTGTGCTTTTCCTCGTTCGGGTATTTCGGTGTGTGTCGATTTGCTTGTTTTTTTTGTTGTTTGGGTTTTGTTTGTTTGTATTTTATTTTATTTGCAAGCTTCTTTGTTTTGTTTCTGTCCAGCCGCCACCGGTGGAACGACCTTGAGGGTTGCGAAGATCACTTCTTTGGGGGTTTTTTTTATTATGTTTTCGTCCTTCTTCTACTTGTTTCGCGACACACCTTTTATGCGACACGGTGCGTACGACATTTTGTTCCCACGCAATTATTTTGCATTTTCACCCTCAAAAAAGCTACCAGCGTTCTATCGGCTTTTGTTGTGTTTTTGGGAGGTTAAGTTTGGATATGTGTATCCTTCGGTGATGTGACTCACCGGTTAACTTTCTGCTATATTATATAAGCTACCAAGTTGATAAGGTGGTCTTTAAAACTGGAAATTGTTATTGAAACGAATGGGTAATTAATAATTTAAAAATGATTCGTAATTAATGGCTTGTAGAGTATTGAGACAAAAAAGGCCTGACAGTCTTGAATGCTGACCAAATTGTATTTTTGGACGATCAATCAAGCCAGTCATAAATTCAGGAACTGCATTTATGAAAAGAGCTATTTTGTTTTAAGAAAAACCTTTTTTTCTTCTTTTTTTTGTATAAAAATCCCTTCGACAACGCGCGTTACAAGATCGTCTGTTTTGAATAGAGAAAGCTGCGCCATTATCTGCATTTATTTTCTCCTCTCCCATCAAACATGAATTCAACCACCAAACTGAGCAAAGGCCGACGCCTACAGGATGACATTCAATTTCTAATCGAATCACGCATGCCAACGTTTCTTCCGACCCATCCGTAACGATTGGTTGTGGATATGAATCGAAATATGTTAAACTAAGCGGGTAGAAACGTACGAACCATTTCCAGTTTCAAGTTACGATCCCGACGGGTGGTTTTGTCTATTTTTTGCTTCTCTCTCTCTCTCTTCCTACTTTTACCACCAAACCATTTCTCACCCTTGCGTAGTAAAATGCACCGTGGTTGGTATGCGAAACGGGGGTTTCGTTTTAAAATTAAATGATTTGTTTATCCTTCTGGTCGGATGCGTTAAAATCGGTTATGCGCTGATGGGCCGACACGGAATGGTTATGCGTTTAAGGATAAAGCACCGCATCGATTATCTCTGACAATTGTGAAGGAAGTAACCTTCAATCCCCGGTAACGACAAATCTCTATTTGGTGTTGGAAGTTTATTAATTGCACCAAACACTCCCTAAACAGTTGCGGAGACAATGAAAAAACAGAAAATACAACATAACACTCGTCGACGATCAGAGTGTGTTTACAGGGCAACAATAGCAAAAAAAAGCACACATCCACAATTTATAAAACCTTTTCAAAGTGTTTCCGAAACCTTACTCCCAATCCCCCGAGGGGCGTGTGGGAAATGTGCAATTAAATCCAAATTAGATTTTTGCACGTTTCACCTCGTCCCAACGGGGACAAAGATGTCTGTCCCATTTTAGGTGTTGACGGATGGGTGACGTTTTGATACGCTGGTCGCATTTTAAACAATTGCAGTAGAGTGTGTGAAGGATGCAAACTCATCCACCTACAGCAATTGGGTAATTGGATGGAACCGACCACGCAATTTCCGATAGAATTTGTGTTTCCTAGCGTTGGGACATTTCTTCTGTGTTGTGTCATTTTTTAAACATTTGTGCTGTTTTTTTGTTGTTGTTGGGTTCAAGTGGTAAAGTTTGAGTTCAAGATGAACTGGGTTCTTTTCAAGATGAACTGGAATGCGATAAGGTAGACGTCCTGGAGAATCTTTCCATATTTCTTGAGCTTCGGAATGGAATTCACAACTGCTTGAACATATCCCGAACTCAATTTCTAAAGAATCAATAAACCACTTGATCTGTCTGTTGGAAAATGAAAATTCTTTTACAAATACTCTTCGATGATTAATTTAATTCTATTTTTAAATATTGGGAGCTTCATCTTCAGAAAACAATTTTGTTATCTACAATTGTGAATGAAATTTAACTCATAAAAAAACATCTAAAAGGTAACGAACTGGGAAGTTCCTTCGTAATTAAAAAAGTTTCTCAAAGCATATAATCTGAAGAAAAGTTTGAAGTATAAAGACAAAACTTAAATATGCATCGAAAGTGTCTGAAGGTTGAGGACACAAGAACATGTTTGAAAAACTTTTTTTTGTTTTATTTTTTTATACAAAAATCAAAATCCAAACAAGTTTTCTGCACATTAACCGACAAACCTACAACTGATGTTCGAGAAGTTCTTCTTCTACAGAAAAAAAACTCCAACAAGTTGTATGCACCCACAACGCAAAACAAATAGTAACCCTTTCGTGAAGGTGAAAATATGATTTCCTACGCAATTTCCCACTTTAGGGGAAGAAAAAAAAGGAAACTTTTCTTGTCGTACACCCAGTACAGAATGAAAGCAACATGTTCTGTTTGATTTAAGATTTTTTTTTTTGGGTTTTGGCACACCCATCGTCAACTTTCGCACGTCATTTACACAGTGAAGACCAAAAACGAAAAAAAAGCCATTTATACATTGCATTGCGTAATTCCATTCCCTCTGACCGAATGGAATCGCTTTAAAATCGGTACGGTTTCATCGTATTCCATCAGGTGTATTTACTCACAATGTTGTTTTCTTTCGGTTTTACGATTGATCACATTTTCGACTACTTCATAAGATGGGTACAAAAGCGAAAACAACCACAACAAAGTGATCCCAATTCAAACAGCAACAATTCCGGGACAGTAAAAGAAAAGAAAGAAAATACGCACAGATACATACTCCATCGAACTAGTGCCAAATGTGCCGAAATCAATCAAAACCACCGTAAAAATGTTTGGAGCAAAACCCGTAATCGCATTGACGCTTTGGTTGATTTTCTTTATTTGCTTGGGTGGGGAGGGATTGGGGGTTTCCACGTCATTTTTTTTTGTGGCCACCGTCATGGTACACAAACTGTGCCATTCGTTGGCCCGACGAACGATTGCCGAGCTACCGTTGCAAAGATTCGATACGAAAAGATGCAAGAGATGGTTTATGATTCAGGGGATGGGACATGACGCACGGGAGAAAGGTGAGCGGGTACTGGCATATGTACGCCGTGAAAAGTGTGCATGCATGCAATTACACAACACTCAGGCAGTGGGACAAAACCCATGCACAGAAAAGCTCATCCGCAACAAGCAAGACGCAAGAGCATATGGTGGCATTGTGTGGTCCACCCTCAGCTCAACGAAGCCAAAAGCTCAATGGCCTCACCGCGCCAATCGCGATGAACACCCCCCCCACCGGGGAGAAGAATGAGAGGAGAGACGTGACACGGTTACAGGGTTGTGTCGGACGATGATGATGATGATGAAAGATTAAATAACGCCATCCCATAATGTGTGTAACACTCACCCCTAGGCTACCGGCGAACGCGCATCCCAACATACTCATACACCCCAAAAATAAACCACCTTCCATCCCAACCATTCCCATCTCGGAAAACATAATGGACAGAATGGTCCCTTTACAATAGTACACGGCCTGGCGCCTAAAAGCTTGACCACCTCGATCAGGTCACTTGTGAACAACAACAAAAAAAGGAACAACTACCATTAAACGTACTTACATGTCAATTGATTGTGGTCAACAAAGCGCTCGACGCGTGACGATGCCGACGCGCCGACTTGCGCTCAGTACGGTTGCACCAGAAGCGGAGGTCCGACTACGGGACGGAAGGCGTTAAATCTCCTTGCCCCTTATCCACGGCGCAAACCGCAACTTTGTGACGCGTTCGTTGGTGTCGTTGGGCTCGATTCCTTCAATTTCTTATGCCACCGGGCACAAATCCGCGTACACCACGTTCCGGTTTACCACTACAGCAACGGCAGCAGCAGTAGTAGCAGCAGTAGTAGTAGTAGTAGTAGTAACCGGCAAGCAAATCACAAAACAAACAAACCATCAAACCGAACCAATGCGCGGAACCGTTGTGCTGAAAAGCTAACGAAAGTGAGAGTTTTCTGCGTGATCGGAAGATCTTTGTAAAGGGGGGGAACTCCTAATGCAAAATCCGCAAACCCGCAGGCCAATATATCTAATTTTTTTTTCTCCTTGCTTTTCTTTTGCTTCTCCAGCAAGCTTCTCACACGACACAATCAATTCACACCACACAACCTGAGCATTGGGGGACGCTTGTAGGGGGTAAAAGGGGGTAAAGGGGGTAACGCACGCAAGAAACCGGGAGATCAAGCAGTGGAAAAACAGTTACCGAATATGTTTTACATTCGCACACACACACAGACACATGCATTCGAAAAAGTGGAAAAAACGAAAACCCAAAAATGTAAACCATGTTGTACAAACAGCTTCGGGACAGTTAATGGTGACACCCTGTCAGATGTTCCATTCGGGGGCAGGGGTTGGGTTCCGGTTTTCTTTTGTTACAAATCATATTATTACTATCATTTCCACTTTATCCCTTTTTGTTTCACTATCCAACCCTTACACACCGGATCGTGTGATCGTGCATGTACACATTCACTTACACACAAAGAAACACCTATACGAACACAAAAAGGCACGTGCACGATCAGCTATTGGTGTGCCAACTTTGACTCTTGGCTATCGGTCACTTTCCCCAAACGATCACACTTCCGGCGGGGTACCCCGTTTTTGTCTTCGGCTCTATCACTGTTCGCCTGCTGCTTGCAAGGGCTCGAACAACTTACGTTGGCGTTGACTCAACACTAGCAAGAAGCATGCCAAACGATTCGGTCACTAAAGCGAATTTGCGAACATTTGGAACGTATCGATCGGTTCGGTTGGATTTACCCCGGTTGCTTAAGAGCTGGCGAGCTTTTGCACAGATTAAGGAGTGTGAACGGTAACGATGCGAACGAAGGGGGGTTGCGAGCAGAGAATTGTTTATTTTAAATGTGGTTTAAATAAATTCTATTAAAAAAATAAATCCGTTAATGATCACATCTTTACAGGATGCAAAAGCGAAAAACACAGGAAAAAACACATTAAAATGTTTGCAAAAAAAAAACATTTTCCATCACTTACGGTGCCAAATTTAAACGACAAATGGCTGTCACGGGCAAGGATTTAAATATAATTTTTGAACCAATTTTTGTTGCTGTTTGACGCCACGTACTTCACTGCAGATCTGGTAGACGATTCGATGGATAAACTCGAAAATAATAGCACAGGATAAAGGCTAGTGAGTGGATTCGAAAGTGGCACTGTGCAAAGGTGAAACAGAAAGCAGCAACGTCCGCAATCGGCCGCGGTACGATCGAAACTGAAAGCGCACGACGGGTTTGTTGCGTCTGA
>CM028125.1:12603161-12714540 GCA_016254315.1 Anopheles parensis | reverse complement strand
AAGCCCATTTGGGGGCTTACTTAATTACTTGTTGTTTTGTTGCTTCGGTGCGTGCTTTTGCGAACTTCGTTGACATTGCGTTGTTAAATATTAATTCTTTCAATTGTATAGTATGATCAAGCTTGATCGTGTTTTTTTGTTGTTTTCTTTATTTGTTTTACAATTTTCTGACGAGTCTTGATAACACTTACGTGTATTTGAAGTTTTTTTTGTCTTTTTTAGTATAATCGAATTCCTTCTTTCTTCTCTTCTTAAATTTTCCCTCTTTTTCCCTTTTCTCTTTACTGTCTTCTTTTGTTTTTTCTAAAGGTTTTGAGTTTACAATAATTATCAAATCAATTATCAGTTATCACAAAATTTAAAGTTTTTTTTATCTTTCACGTCAGATGGCAGATGGTATCAACACGTCCATTAGTTGTCAAGCACCAACAGTCGAAGATAAATTTCCTTCTAGATTAGTTTTACTATGATGACCTCAGTAAATCGTCGAGCCAATGCAATCGTGTAAATTCATATGATTCGCTTTGGATAAAATAGCTGTAATATAATCGCTAGTCGCTGTAGGGCTGATGCATTTTTTTATATGGTACAACATATAAAGAAAACCACAATTCTGTGCTTTGCAAACGCAAATCTTATTTTCCATTTATCGTTTGCTTGGATTTTTCCGCCCTTTCCGTCTATTCTCGCAATGTATTTCAACATCTAGCGGTTTGTAAATGTTTCAACAACCACTAAACAAGATTCATATTCTTGTACCATCATTTAACAGTAACAGTATCGTACAAAGAGCAAAAAAAACTCCTTTTCGAAAGGGCACGACAACACACTTAATTTGCCTGCAATCTAATGCGGTCGGTTACCACATAAACCCGGCCACACCGCATACACACTACCGTACAGCGGCAACACACGTGCACCAAATGGTCGGGCGGGAAAATTTTTGCAGCTCGGTGCTTTTATTTGTCTTCATTACTTTTATGAGATCGTTACACCTACCTACCGGGGGGCGGTGGTGGTGTCGCTAACACATACTGTCTTTATTAAAAGTATGCTCCTGTTAAGTCGTAAAATCCTTTCCCGAGAAACAAACACCGAAACATGGGCGCATGTTTGTCCAGGTTACACAATCTAGATGCTCATGGTGTGCTGTTGCACTTGACAGTACTCATTAGCGTGCATGATAAAACTAACTAAGCCGGTCATAATAATGTTCAACATTTCCTAAGCTTTTATCTGGTGAGGTCAATTTTCATATACATGATGATTTTTTGTAATGTGACGTTTGATAAATCATGTTGAGGGATTCGGCTTTATGGCAAATTTAATTACGTGGTTTAATGATTTTAATAAGGTAAATGTTTGGATAAATCCTTTAATTAAAAAAAAGTTTTTAAGATTACAATACAATTTTTTACTCCTTCATCGCAACACAACGTTCCAGGTTCTGATAGAGAAAATTTTAAAAAATTCTCAAACATTTCACTTTCAATCAATCATCAAAATGACAACAAATCTGCCTCCGACACATGTCTTTTACTAAAAAATAAAATTCACAAAAAAGGTATAGAACAACATGCATAAAAAAGCAGATGGCGAAAAGTAAAGCCGATGCAAGCCATATTTTTGTGTTGTGTACATACACATGATCAACATCTGACACCCATGACACCATCTCGTTTCTCATCCATCNCTTTAATTAAAAAAAAGTTTTTAAGATTACAATACAATTTTTTACTCCTTCATCGCAACACAACGTTCCAGGTTCTGATAGAGAAAATTTTAAAAAATTCTCAAACATTTCACTTTCAATCAATCATCAAAATGACAACAAATCTGCCTCCGACACATGTCTTCTACTAAAAAAATATAATTCACAAAAAGGTATAGAACAACATGCACAAAAAAGCAGATGGCGAAAAGTAAAGCCGATGCAAGCCATATTTTTGTGGTGTGTACATACACATGATCAACATCTGACACCCATGACACCATCTCGTTTCTCATCCATCAGAAGCAAGCAATACCCAGCCAGCTGGCCACAAATTGTTTACTTTCACATTTCTACCAGCAATAGAAATTATGCGGTAAATACAGAACGTACTCGAAACCTGACATTCCTTCCTGATTGGTTTAGGAAAACAAGTGGAATATTTGCTCCTATTCTGCCGCAATGTTGCTTTAGTTTAATTGAAAGATTATAATAAAGTTTAACGATACCGGTTTGGTGTAATAAGCACCAGACGTATGTTCTAATCATTAGCGCAAAGCAAGTGTTTCCTGCACGGTGTGTTTGACAAGCGAGTAAATACATACATACGGTGGACAGGGAAAAGACACCCGCCAGTTTTTGGGGTGGAATAATCTGTGAGTGTAGATTTGGATTTTCGGTTTTTTTTCTTCTTTAGTTCCCTCCCTGCTATTAACCAACTGTTTGGACATGTTGTCCATTTAACTTGCGGTACATACAGACTATAAACATGGCCCGCTCGTCCTCCTTACTCCGGTATCATCCACAATGTAAAGAGTAAAACGAGTAAAAACTGTTTTCCGAAATGTTTTCTGACCAGCTTGCTAAAGCCGTGCTGTTTTTAGCGTGTTTTTTTTTGTAGCACTGCGTGGGGGTTTAGGAGATTTGTTTTTTTATTTGCTTCCACCAGATCTCACAGTAGGATAACGCACCGGAGATGGCTGACTAACATTTATGTTGCACATTGCTCAAGACGCAATGCTTCATGCAGCCGTACTGTATCAGTACGGTCCGTAATGAGAGTCATATCTGAAGAGTGTTTTGCGGGCAGTAGAAGCATAAGAACGAACCGTACAGCATCACGTGCGCAATGTTGATACTGCTAATGCATCACTTGGCGGGTTACGCATTACCGCATTCATAATTTTCAAACCCACCAACGTTGCTATCTATCGAAATCTAACCACCGACCAGCGTCACTTCGACCACGATTACGGTGTGCATCGAATGCAACAGAAATCCGACAGCAAAACAGCGGGGGAACGCATAATCACGTACGAAAAAGCTACGGTGAACCGACATTAAGCCAATCCACTCGATACCGGTTGACTCACTCCATTGCGCTAATGGGGTGCTGTGCGGGTTTATGTTGCGATGGACAGGGCTGCAAAACGTCGATGATCCTGACCTACCAGCACACCCGATGCCAGATCCTTCACAGTGGACGACAATCTTTGATCGGAACGGGTGAGCGTCTTACCAAGCGGAATCGCCGAGAACGCGTATGCCGGTGTTGGTTGGTGGCGTAGTTTGAGCATTGAGCTCGCACCATGTGCGATGCAAACGCGATACGAACTGGTTTTTTTACCGAACAAGCCGCATGCATTGGATCATTCGAGAGTTTAATTCAGGTGGATGCAAGTTGCTAAAGAACTTGCACAAGACAAGTATGGAATGGTGCGGAATTCATAAGCTAAAGCATGTAAGATTTCATATGTTTGATAGAACATTTCGATAGTACACGGAAACTTGTCCATAAACCAAAAAAAATCTGATTCAGTTTTCTTTCAAATTTTTCACACTTTTTACTAGAAGATGTGTTCTCTAAAAGAGCAAATGTTAATGTAAATGTTTATCCTGCTAAAATTACAAAGATGAAAAGAAAACATAATAAGGGGTCATTCATATATTACGTAACGCCGGTAGGGATGGTATTACTATCCAGATTACAGATTACCACAAAATTTTTCTTCTTAATTTATTTTTATGTTGCTTGCCTGAAGATATGTTAAATTTCCTTTTGCGCACAGGTTCTGTGGTAAGTAAGAGGCCTTGTGGATAAATCCAAACAATTGCTGTCTAAAGTCTGTTCAAATTAAGACCTTCATATGGAAATGAATATCTAACATTTAAATCCATACAAATTTAAAATTTTATGATTGTAAAAATCAGTGTCAAAGAAATACAGTAAAATTATAAAAATAATTACATAATTAAAGAGATCGATGATTTAAAAACATTTTGATTATTTGCTTACAAAACACAATACAATAAATTTATCTTATTCTACGAAAACAAAACACTATCAAACCGTAATGTGTATCACAATAAAGTGTCAATAACTGTAGGCAAACATCAATAAGCGCCTAACGTTATGCAATGCTTTGTATCGTGGCAAGATGGCTTCCTTGCCGCTTCTCGCCGCTAACCTGTTGTGGAGGAAGTAAAAGTTTCAATCATTTTCAAGTTCTCTGTGTATATCGCAAAAAGGTCGTAAAATATTTAACTTCAACATTCAATCTCATATCGGCACGTGAGCGAAATGCACGTGGTTTTTACCGGTTAGGCGTAATACATTCCAAGTAATAAAAGCACACCGACCCGCTATTTTATGCAACGGTTTAGTATCTGGGGCGACTTCTTCGATCCCACAATGTCAAAAGGTTGGCTCAATTGTGTGAGATGCTTACAAAAATAACTGCCACAAACCATGAAACGAATTGGAAGCCACACTACCGGCATTAGTGTACTCTTTACCGCCTGCATTTCTCCTACACCATTTCAGACGTATTCCACGGAATTTATTCTCCGGTCTACTTACCTTTGTGTCGTTCCGTTTTGCCTCGATCCGTTCAGAAGAGTGAAAGGATTATTTTACCAGGTTCATAACCACATCTCACGTTATTGTTTCATCATTGCCAAACACGATTTAGCACCTTTTGAAACGATTCTAAGAATTGCAATGAAAGGAAACGTTTCTCAAACGATCAATAGTACATGTCGTAAGATTTACTGCACAAAGACACTCGAGACAATTATAACAAATAAAAGCCAAATTGGTTAAAACTTTGTTACTTGAGTAATAATAAACTAATTATAATGTTTCAGTATAATTCTTAAAATTTCAAACACCAACATCGAACAAATATGATTTGTTGATTCAACTACATTATTTATTTGTCCGATTCGAAAAATATTATTTACTAACGATTGAATCATTACAATTCATTTAAAATTCAATCAATTACATTTATTCCGAACTTGTTCATGACATTTTCTTATTCCATGTTTAACGTGTAATTCTTCTCTTCTTACATGCAAAATAAATATATATTTATTTCTTTTTGCAGCTAACAATTTTCAATGCAATCGACTCGTTCGGATCACATTCAAGATGTGTGACAACGAAGTTATCGTCACATTCATAGGCCAATTTGAATGGAATCTTTGCCACAGGAAGGGATCGCACTTGTTTTTGTTTTCTTTCTCCCTCCTCATCTTTGATTAAAATATGAACATTTGCTTAAATCTCAACAGTATTTGTAAGAAATACTGCTTCTTCTAATTACCTCAACTATAACATTCAACATTCTCTCTGTTTACGGTCATGTTTGGTGGGTTGAAGTATAGTGCCATCTCGTGTTTTTGAGTGTCTATTCCAAAAGCTCGTTGCTGTTACAATTGCATTGATTTTCACACATTTATGTTTCGTACTAATCGAACTGATAAGAGGATAAATATTAAATTAAACACCTCCATCGCTCACTAAAAGTGGGCTCATTCTTTTAGCGAGCGATGGAAAAATCAACTGTCGAGTACATCTCCTGCATGACGTTTCGATTCGAATTGGTCCATTGTGAAGACGGATATTCATTGAATCTACTCACCCTAAACTAACTCACTAAATCCAAACTAAAAAAAAACAAAACCATTATACTTACTTACTTCACTGATTTACTCTTATCACGTGCACGCTTTCTATAGTAAATTGGACCGAAAATTCTTCGATTTTATCAGTATCGATTTTCCACTATTAATCACAGATAGTTCAAAGTCTGGACGCACGAACCGGGTGCCGGCATAGCCACCGCTACGTTCGCGTGCACCATCTTCGTTCATCTCGTTCAGCACCGTTTGGTCCAGCGGTGAACGGCTCGTTCCCTTGTCTGGATGCGAGGTGCTCGACACGTCCACCACCGACAACGGTGCGGTCGGCTTCACTAGGCTAATTTTGAAGCGATTTTTCTTACGACAGAAATCGAAACTACACTCCACCATATCACGGCTGCTCTTGGTGAGCTCCCGCTGCATGGTGGTGGTGTTTTGGTCCGCCATTTGCATACCTCCCTTGTTCCGCACCCGGGTAAACGCTGCCCGGAACTGTGTGTTCATGCCGACGTAAATGATCGGGTTGTAGCAGATGCTCGATTTGGCGATGAGCGCTGGCAACACTGCCAACCCGGGACCAATCAGCTCCGGCGGCCCGAACTGTTCGATCAGCGCAAAGATGGCGTACGGTGTCCACGCGACCATAAACGCAACGATCATCACCGCAACCATGGAGGTGACGCGCTGCTCGGCACGATTTATTCGTCCCACACGTGCGGAATTCTGTAGCGTGGAAATGAAATGGGTTACATTCGAGCTGTGGTTAGAATGCAATTTTAACACATCACTCTTTGCTTACACGTAACTCACCTTTCGCATATTTACGATGATGTTGGTGTAACTGTACACAATTACTATCAGCGGGACGACAAGTCCAAAAACGAACAGAAAAATTATGTACGTCGTGGCGTTTTTCGTTTGTGACTCCCAGTTTACAGAACAGCTGAACGTTTGGCGTGCGTGAAAAACAAAGCAAAAAAAAAACTTGTGCATTTCATAGGAAAAATATGATGGAAGATGTGGGTTGACAAAAGCCTATTGCCCATGCTGGAATAGAATAATATTGACGTATTGTTCCTGTCCATCAACATGCAGCAATATTTTATTGTTTATGCAAACAATGATAGGTTCAGTTTTTTTTGTATAAATGTTGTTTACAAAGAATTTATATATACATATTATGATGCAAAAATACAATTAGAATTTTTCTCCAATGATTTACAACCGTAGAAGATATTTACAATTTTTGGAACAAATATGGCTGGAGGCGCCCAGTGCTTTATTGAAATAGGTAATATTTTCTAACCTCGTCACTAAACGCTTAGCAATTGTCGCGGTTGCGAACGCAATTCTGATATTTTTTACGAAACTATATAAAAAAATGCAAAAAGTCCCTTTACTTGTATTTTCAGCGAAAAATCGCCATTCGAAGCGCTACTTGACGTCATGACAGTTTTCNGAAATGGGTTACATTCGAGCTGTGGTTAGAATGCAATTTTAACACATCACTCTTTGCTTACACGTAACTCACCTTTCGCATATTTACGATGATGTTGGTGTAACTGTACACAATTACTATCAGCGGGACGACAAGTCCAAAAACGAACAGAAAAATTATGTACGTCGTGGCGTTTTTCGTTTGTGACTCCCAGTTTACCGAACAGCTGAACGTTTGACGTGCATGAAAAACAAAGCAAAATAAAACTTGTGTATTTCATAGGAAAAATATGATGGAAGATGTGGGTTGACAAAAGCCTATTTCCCATGCTGGAATAGAATAATATTGACGTATTGTTCCTGTCCATCAACATGCAGCAATATTTTATTATTTATGCAAACAATGATATGTTTAGATTTTTTTGTATAAATGTTGTTTACAAAGAATTTATATATGCATGTTATGATGCAAAAATACAATTAGAATTGTTCTCCAATGATTTACAACCGTAGAAGATATTTACAATTTTTGGAACAAATATGGCTGGAGGCGCCCAGTGCTTTATTGAAATAGGTAATATTTTCTAACCTCGTCACTAAACGCTTAGCAATTGTCGCGTTTGCGAACGCAATTCTGATATTTTTTACGAAACTATATAAAAAAATGCAAAAAGTCCCTTTACTTGTATTTTCAGCGAAAAATCGCCATTCGAAGCGCTACTTGACGTCATGACAGTTTTCTGTAATGGCGACCAGGATAGCTCGATTTTGCTGGAAATAACAAGGTAAACAAATACAAATTCAAAAATTCATGATTATTAGATTAGAATAACATCAGATAGATTAGATTAGAAATAATAAAAAAATAAAAAAATCTAAAAATTTAAAAAAAAATTAAGACTATAGTCTTAGCTTTTTTGGGAAATTTAGGTAATTTTTTAAAAAGATTTATTTTAATGCGAATTGGTAGAAATAAGTTTCTTTTCACTTAAACAATGCTGTACATAAGAAAAAGAAAAAAAAAATCCTAAAATTCCGAAAAAAAAATCCTAAAAATTTGAAAATTTCCTAAGCTTATTTTTGGGGAAAGCGACAATTGCTAAGCATGTACTGACAGGGTAAGTAACGTTATACAAACTGGATTAAATATCAATAGCAAATAGCAGAATCGTTACTTATTTAGAGATGTTTAAAATAATAGTTAAACAATATTTAAAATACTTGAAAATTTTCAAAAAAAAATCTCCCAACCGCTGTGGACAGCGAAACATCAACTAACATTAACATCGTGCACGTCCTCTGATGATTTTCAAAACGGTTGTACGAATACAAACACACTAACTATACATATTCGACAGACGACGGATGTACATAGTTCCGCAACCAGACCCAGTAATCTGCTTCGATCTTCATGACCGACAACAAAAGCATCCCATCGTCATTTGTAATTACGATCCGCCGAATGTGGAAGATAAAATAAATCCAATCTCACTGCATATCCTTGACAAAAGGTACTCAATTTCCCCCGAAACGGGTACGCTGTTAGGTCCCTCGTAAGCCCTGTTTCTAGATGGAACGATACTCTAATGCCAAAGCCCAAATCCTTTGTAGCAACGTCAGTATCAAAATCTCACCATTACCTAGAATGGGAATGCATCGTTCGATATGTGCGTGTATGATGGAATTTTCGATAGATAGTATACAAACTGCATTCGACAAGCTAACCCATTCCAAGGACATGTACGTTTCAATCAATCTTGCAGTCCTTTCAAGAAACATTATTTCCCGGGAGAATATCCAACTGCACGTAGCATTCGTTTCGAGTCACTTCTATATTGAGAAAATTCGATTATTTAGATGATTTTCAATAGAAGCTAAAAATGCTAACGTCATTAGAAGGATTTAAATATTGTGTTGTAGTAGAACAAGTTGTAGTTTCTTGTATTTCGGAGACTTTGCGCCTCCATTACACAAGTTGTGTTGTAGCAAGTACTAATAAACATCATCCTTTGGTTGGAAAAGCATTGTCCAGACAGTACTTTGTTGTAGAATGTCATTAAAACTTTGCAAATATTATGCCATCCGGCATCAAGTCATGTTGCGAATGTTACTTCACGGCATCAGTATTCCCTTACTACTTAATTCTAGTGTCCTTAAAGTCCCACGAATAATTAAACTCAAAAATACCTACGCATTGCCTGGACAGACGAGCTAATTTATTTCCCTGTGAAATGTTATGATATTCAACCTCATCTACTCCAAGTAGGCTCCACTCCATTAATTGCACCCTTGCTGCTATTGAAGCACAGCTTAAGTCACAAAACGAAAGTAAGCATGCAAGCAACTACGCATCACTGACCGACACAACGGTTGACTTACACCGGGCCTGCCCCGGTATGCCGTTTGGTACCCACCTAATGTTAGCTGCCTCCTCTACGTACGCTCCCCAGCCGAACAGTGGCGGTGAGGTTAAGGCAAACGAGTAGCCCCAGATGAAGAATATTGCCAGGAACGCTCCTTTGCGTGACAAATTCCGTGATGAAAATGGGCGACTGATGAGACAGTACCGTTCGTACGACAGTACGGTAAGCGTCGTGATGGAGGTTATTCCTGGAATGGCAAGTGATAAAAATATCAAAGAAAATGATTCCCCAAGCAATGAATAAAAAAAACCCGGTACGACTCATAAAAGCAAAACAGGCGAACATGATACGCTTACAACTTTCCGAGTCACCTGCAATTACAATATTCTTCCACGACGGACCCCAGAAACAATTGACTTTGAAGTACGAATGGAGTGTGAGAATGGTATGGAAATAACATAAAACAGGCAAGACAGTACACGTTTCTGCACAACAAATGTCCCTAGGATCAGGTGAATGGGGGCCTTTGGGGATAAAACGTAAACACCTCCAGATTCACGAATATCTCGCTGTTGGCAATATTTATGACCTTCACTTACAGCCTCGCGCTTCATATTGTAAATTATTGTGCTGGTTAGACGAAATGAAAATACATCAATGAAAGTATGATTTGCATACTGCTCAGAAAATAATCTTTCTTCCGCGAGGAATCTTTTGTACCGAAAGTAAGTAAATGGGAAATGGAATATGCTCATCATTCAATTTCTGTGCCACGTGACATAATTTGCAACGTTTTTCTTCTTGTGACAGTTTTTGTTATGTTCCGCCTACAACTTGGCTTGAATGCTAACAATAATCAAAATCATTGAGGTTTATGAGAGGTTTCTTTTAATAATAATTATTAATAATTGATAATGGTTTCATGGCTCATGAACATTAACTGGAAAAGTGGCGAACTGGAAAAGTTATACAACCATAACACAAAGTTAAATGTTTTCCCATTTATATAGATGATATTTATCTTTGCAAATCGATATCATTTTGACTTTGTGTTTTTTTCCTTCTCTTTTTCGTTGTGTAATTTATTCCTGCTTTTTAGCAATGTAACAATGTTTTCCTTTAACAGCAGATCATTTTTGAAAGATTTGTATAGTTGTTAAGTTTTTTCTACTATTATCATCTATTTTTCTACTATTTCTACTAGTATTAAGTGTAAATGTCTACAACTACCCACTTTTGTAACATTTTCATTATTATCGTTATGTTTTATTAAACGCTAAAAGATCAGTATCTTAAAATAACTTATAACTTGTGAAGAAAAAAAGGTTTAGCTGTTGATAAAATTTACCACAACTTTACCACAGTTGAAGGAGTTTTATTCAAATTCCAAAACCACCAACAAAAACCGCTCTCAGTCTCGTTACCAACATTCTATATCCAATTAGGAACCAAACAGATTAAATAGATTCGTGTATTGTGTATTGATGGATTTATGTCCCTAGTTTACTATCGCCTAGCATTGCCAAAGTGAAGCTAACTTTGGTCAGCAAAACTAAGTATGTGCCATTGTTTCTTCACTGTATAAAGGGACGCGAGTCCCAATGTCACAACGTAACACAATTTCTCCATTACGAAATCGAATAAGTGTGCCAAAGGCTGTTTTTGGTGAACAAAGCTCGTTTTCATCCTTCGTCAGCACACAGTTTTGAGGCGAGAATGGGAAAGTTTCGTAGAACTTTTCTGCCCATCACATGAGCATGTAAAGACAGCTAATAATATTAAGCGGCCGGAGAAAAGGCAAACCATAACGAGTTCCACATAAACCATCCTTGGTAAACCTACGTTTTAGGGTAAATACTTTCGGTTGAATCTGTGTTTGTATCTTGTCCTCTTAAAGTGTGGACGTTGTTTGGATGCTTACTCGTACCTTAAAGCCTCACCAGATTCGAAGACTTCAAAACAAATTTGAAACACTTTGCTATTAATCTGCAGATCAAACTGAAAGCTGGAACCATCCGTTAGGGGAAAGTTTTAGTGTGGTTTTTTGTGGAATAAAATGTACCAGTAAATCTGAGATGCTATCTATATTAATTATGAAAGATCAACAAAACGAAAGGGCCTCGTCAGTCGACACGGTTGTAAAAATGGAACAAAAAAAACGTGGCGAAGTGATTATCGCCGTACGATTCAAGTATATCTTCTCCTGATCCTTATTTCTGGGTTCTTCCCTGCGGTGCTTGGAATAAATTAAGAGAAAAAAAAGCGATCTTTTCACGGGTAGCGAACCTAACGCTCTTCTTTCCAAGGGTTTCTGATTTGATTATTGATTATTGATCTGCAAAGGAAAGGTTAAAGGTGGCCTTTAAAACAAGATGCTGCAAAGAGCAAAAGACCCAACATGAAACGGAACGAAAAGTGTGTATTTCATTTTAACATAAAAAAAAATCGTATGACAACCAACGCAGATGAAACGGAACTGTTCATTCTTTCAAAGTAATCATTCGCTTTTGATTGGTTGAAGCGGTTCGTTTTACGTTACCTTAAACAGGAAACAACCGAATAAAAATGTGCTAAAAATGAAACAAAAAAAAAACGATAAAAAATCAATTTGAGAAGAATAGCGCTCTCATCACTTGGGTTGTTACTAACGGCAAAGATAAAAGAATCAAACCAAAGACAAAAGAATTGAATAGTCAAATAGCTTGTCAACGGTTGAAAGTTTGAGAAACCTTTGAGTGTTCCGATGATTAAAATAAAATTTGTTGAAGGTCACGCATCATGCTATTAATTTCACTCTACAATTTAAAATGGCAAACAATGAATTACCCAGCAGGGACATGAAAAACCCGTACGCCACACACAGCGTCCGTCCGAAGATCCAGCGATGCGAGATGGCCGACGTAAGCGTCAGTGGGTTGCCGATGATCGACACGGAAAAGTCGGAGCAAACCAAATTGAATAATATGATGTTCATCGGTGTCCATAGCTGAAATGGGAAGAAAAACAGGTCCGGGATGTGTACCGCACGTTAGCACTAATAGGGCAATCATTTCACCAAAAAAAAAACAGAAAACGAATCACACAAATTCATTCCGCCTGTCCGTATCTCCGTATCAAATGCGTTCGCTATCAACCGATGAAAGATTTCCATGCCAATTGGGGGAGGAAAGTTTCTGCGGGTAACCGAAGCAAATGGGACCGTAAAGCACATACATGTATCCTCTTACATGTCATTTCAGCAGTGACTCGTCAAATATGTTGACAGAATTCATTTCAACCAGGAAATGGATTCACCCTGCTGTGTCTCATTCTCCTTTGGATGGTTATTTCATGGTAATGCTTTCATCTGTATGCTGTGGTGGTGTTAAACAACTTCACAATTTCCTCGATAAACATTCAGCAACGTTTGCTACCGATACGCAACTACTCCACACTCACCTGCATATCCTTGGACATTAGGGCAATTACGAAAAGGTTGAGAAAAAATCCAAAAAAACCGATACAGAACAGGGTGATGGCGGCCGCATTGTAGGCCCATGGTGCCATCAGATCTTCGTAGTCTACCGCACTGGATGCCACATCGTTAGGAGCCTCGTTCATCTTCGCTGCTGCATCATGTTTCGGACGGTTCGTTCGGGCAGGTTTGGTTCGGTTTGGTTCGAAGGCGGCAAGCCAGGATCAGGGCACAGAACTTACCCGATCCAACTGGACAACTAATCGAAAGATTCCAGCAAGCGATGCTGAAGGCATCCGAGAATTTTCGGGTGGTCTATTATTTTAGCAGCAACATTCTGTGTGTTCAAATTCCAAGAATGCAATCTAACTGACGGTGTCTGGCCCGGCTCAGGACAGACGAGCAAGATAGTACGACGGACGCACGATAACTAGTGAGGCACTACGCTCTGGTTTTATAGCACATTCTACATCACTTCTCACCACTTGTCGGTATTGTCGATAATCTCACCACGGTCTGCTACACTCGTGCTCCTGTTTACTGGATAGGTGCGTTAGCATTCACCAGGCGGATGTGTAGCCAGATGTTAAAGGTTAATCCATTTTTTTAAAGCTACATCAAACCTATTTTCACGAGGATGTGTTTTTTATGCTTTAGTCACAAAAACACTCTTTTAAATGCTAACGTTAAGTAAATAAGTAAAGTAAGTAAGGACTAACTATCCGACTAGTACGTCTAGATAAGTCAGAAATGAACTCTTACAGAAATGTCGTTACACCAAGATGAAGAAGATTTATAAAATAAACTGAGAATAGTTTAACTATACAAGTAAATAAAATATATTTTTATGTAAACAGTTGCCTGTGTTGAAAGTTAAAAGCTTTAGTTATTTTTATTATTACGGTATTTATTGTAAAACACATAATGGACATTGCGACATTGCCCTACAATGTGGAATAATTGTTAAACTACTTGATCTTTGACTTGGGATTTGTACAAACGATCAGCATTAATTTGTCTATAAACTGAACATTAATATTACTCTACTGTACCATGTAGCCGTAATTTAATTATAAAAAAATTTACAAAAAGATATAATAAGTCAATAATAAAATAGTGAGGGAAATAGAACAAAAATATCTAAAAAGAAAGTAGATAAAATAAAACAGTTCTCTTAGAAATTTCTCGCTTCGATTTGATAAGCCTTATAACATTTTAAAACTGAATTCTAAACCAAGTTTAAAAGTATAATTATTTTTATTAAGACCTTAAAGGCTTTTTCCAAACATTCATTAGTTAACCAATCGTTGCACCATTTTCACTTATATCACGAGCAATTTTTAGTAGAATTTTATTCTTTCTACACACATTCAACGATTTGTTACACACACTTTTGCATCCATTGTTTCCCATTACGGCACAAGTTAAAAGCACACGCATTTGGTGTTCCTCCCTTAAACCACTATATCAAACACAGGGACGTTTTATCACCGACGAAGATGACACTCGTTATGGTTGTTATTGGCATATCGTCTTTAAGCTACGATTCGATGCAGGCTGGCACGTTTTTACTACGCGTTCCGAACGATTTCTGCCATTTCATCGAAAGGCCACTTTCGCTTTCCGAAACATCCGATGTGTGGTGAATGTCCCGGTATGCCCGTATGTCCGTTCGGTACAATCTCCGGCCGACAACTGGATGGAGCAGATTGCCGACTGCTGATAAAATACCATTCCCGCAACACCTACACACCATCCAGACACAATCCGGATGCTGGCAGCCCCGAGTAGAACACACCCCGAACACAACACTCACTGTTTACCGGCAGTTTTCGTCATCGAATGAACTTTCCCGACAGTTTCCCGAAGATACGCTCTTCTGCGAAACGACTCGCAGCATCCAGCACACTAATGCCGGTCCTGACATTTTATCGGAAGTTCATCGCAGGCGCACGCGAGGAGGTCACGGTCATACCGCCCAATGGGTGCGTGCAGGAAATGGCCAAAACAAACATTTGAGATCCTTTCGCTAGTTATTAAGCGGACACTCAGCGGCAATCGGTATTACGGTTACTTAGCTCCATTATAAGCGACTGTTGACAAACCGAAAGTGGTTGTGAACCGGGCACCGCGGTGGAGGCGATTACCATGGCAACTGGGAACTCACTCTAGTGCTTCCTGGCGTAATGCATACGATGCCGTTTCCTGGATGGTGTTCAAACTTTAAACCACAATAAAAAAAAACACCATTCAATGGTGTTTAAACTTGTTAACGAGACATGTCGTACGTCGAAGGAATTACATAGTAGTACAAATTTCATTTTAAAAAATTACGTACAAAAGCGGATTAGTCAAGGAGTAAGAAAGAACCATGTAAAACATCTACCAAAAATATCTCACAACAGCAATTAGAGTTTATATAGCTAGGACGTGACTACAAGCACGTACAATTTATTGTTTCCAACACACAGCTTCACCATCCGACAATAATAAAGGTTTCATTTAACATCCCATAAACTCACCGCTATCCGGTGGTGAAAATCACAACCACCCGGAATGCGAAAGTGCCATCGTTCTCGTGCCAAAAACCATTAACCAGTACTTGACAATAGCATCAAATCAAAGATCTGTGTACCACTCGCGAATGGTGCACGTTTCAACCGTGTGTCGAAGATGTGGCTTTGCTCATAACATTTGGTTAGCGGATTCTGGGAGATACCGTGTTTGAATGCTTATTTTTATCACCTTCAAAATGCGCTATGAATGGAGTATATGAAAAATCTACCGGAATGAAGAATTTGTTGGTTACAGATTGTACACCGGGTACAATGGAATATCGTAACTTGTGGCTCTACACGTCTTTCGATGATTTGGCCACTAAAGCAGGTTCAAACATTCACGATATCTCCTTTACATGTGTGTCTGGCAGGTCGTCTAAGCTTCCAGGAAAAGTAGCACGTATGTACGTGATGAATTCTCGATGTATAAATTAATGCTTTATCCCGACGCTGCCGATATGATGGGATCTACAATGGATTAGCTAATTGATTGCAATAGACATGTTGACAGGATAGCGGAGTTGTAACCGACTTCAATATGTTTACTTAATTTTTCCCCCTTTTGAATGAGCAAAACTAACCGTCTTTCTACGGGCAAATAAAACCAAAGAAAGCTAGAAACGGTAGGACAAGACCTCTTGAAGATAATATATCCTACATATAATTATCGTCAAGGACAAAAAGGACAAGGAGGAAATGCCTTGTGATAATAATGATAATTGTACTGCTTCAGCTCCAGAGGCTGACAATACGGCCGAAGCCGTAATCATGAATTATAAATAAATAAAAAATAAATGTCTTGTATTGTCTACTATTGCTATAACCTTTAATAACTGTTTGCTCCTCATATTTTGCTCATGAGTTGATAGGAAACTGATGTGATGATCATCAGTTGATAGGAAACTGATGCGAACTGAGTGATGGGAAAGTACCGCTGGACCTGGTGAAACGGAACCGTTACATTAAAGTACCGAACCTGACTAGGTCCAGAACTTAAAAAAAAACTTTAAAGGTCCTCGGTTCCGGTACATCTTCCGAACAACCTGGTACCGGTCCGTTACTTAATTTGCGTTACTTTTTCCTTACACTATAGGAAATGTTGTAATTTTCGTCCTTAAAGAGGAATAACATTTTCAGTGAAGTAACATAAGGTGTTTGAGATCGAGAAAAAAGATTCAGTTTGAAGCCTTGGACTCAACAAAAATTTTAAAATGAAATATAATAACATATTTACTATAAAGTTTCAATTGTAGTAATAATTTTGCTTAGTATTACAATATATTGCCGAAAGCGCATAGAGGAATATACTTGATGGTATATGTACATTTATCTCCATTGACCTACATCCTTTCCCTTTTGAGTTAACAGTTAATAGCTATCGCTGAACAATGATAATTTCCTCGGGGTACAATCTGAGGCTAACTGTTATTCTTACATTAATTGAAACTCAGGATTGCTCTCGGCTGTAAGTGGATGCATAGCTTTACACTCCTTCCCACATCCCGAGTTCCGTAAAACTATAAGAGCTCTTGTACATAGCTATTTCTCCTATTTCCCCATTTCTTCATTCGAGAGTACATGAAATCATAAAAATTAACTTACCTAGATTTTTTGTAGATGATAGTTTAACGAAAATAAACATATGATCTCACTAAGATTCTTCTCCCGATTACTGGATCTATCTCCATACCCACACCTTCAAAGTTCAATTTTTTTTAATACCCAACGATACAAAACGGTGAAGATAGAAAACGAAAAAAAATATTTAGTAAGGAAGTAACTCCTGACTCCTACCATAAGATTTCTTTAATTATTCCCGGTACAACAAATATCTCTTTAAGTAGTATGTTCTTTACGATGCTCCATTTATTAAGAAGTTGCATCCTTACTTCCAGTACAACACTGCTCAGCTGAGGGACAGACAAGACCAGAGCTTCCAGTTTATTGTGTAGCTCATCTTGGTTCGGCAGCGAGTGCCATTCGATGAACATCGTCACGATTGCAGCATCGTGCTAAGCTCAACGACATTAGGAGAATCTCAGTATCTCAGTGACGCGGCTGGTTTTCGGTCGTGCGTTACATTGACATGCCGATGAGAAAGTAACAGCAAGCAAGGCAGCTGCAGAATGCTCTGCAACAGACAATCGCTGCTTCTATTTCGAATGGCATTATATTAATGTGAGCTTTTAAGCTTGTCCTGTCTGTTTGAAAGTGAAAGAACATGCTGTGAGATGAGTAATGCGTAGTGAGAATGATGATTAGTTTTTAATCCTTAAGAAGCCTTTATAACCTCAGTAAGTCTCGGTACACAACAACAAAACTATCAGCATGAGATTACGACGGCAATCAATCAGATGTAAAGAAGCACACCAGTGCCTAACTAGAAACTCCAAAGCGGCATTAGAAACTTGTTAGCGAAGGTCAAGTTCAGCCCTTCTGATAATTTCATCGGGAGCAACATGCTGGTAAATTGTTTTTGGAGCATAATTTCGTACAACATTGCTCCATATTTTCTGCTGCCTGTACTCGTGCTTTTCGTACGAACGAACGAGACGAACCAATGCCGTTCCCTAGTAGCGTAGTAGGACGCTCACAAGGATCTGATGAATTTCGGTAGACGAAACGCGTGGGTACGAAATACGTATTTTATTAGAGCTCACGCTGCCATGGATGGTTTCAGTCTAGTGCCGGATGCTGTAACAGATCGTGATGTTGCCGCTGCTGGCTGCTTCCGGATGCTCAATCCATACCAGAACGGTACCATTGTGAAGATTGCTACATCTTTAAGTGAGTTGGTTGTGAAACGAGTGAAAGTGATTAAATTTACGGAGTAAAAAAATATCCTGGCGTTTGAAAAAACATAGTGAGAGCAGTGTATGAAGTGTATAGTGAGTGCATGAAGGTGTATATTAATCACTTTCAATAGTGCCTTATGGAAAAGTCTTCACAAAATAGGAAGGGTGTGTGTGTGTGTTTTTTTTTAAATACTCTATAAGGATTATTTATATAAGAAGCGAAAAATAACAACCAAATACCGATCGTCTAAACTGCCAAAAAATTACAAACAAATTTTCCACTAGCGTTCGTCTCCAGGCGGCTGTAAAAACATAAACCTTTACAGTACAGTTAATCGTTTGCGAAAGAATTTGATTTAAATTTTCCGCTAACTGTTTGCGGTGTACCCCACAAAACCAGTGCCAAACCAGTCGAAATTCAGCCAGAGAACCACAACAAAAAAATAATGTGCCAAAAATGATTCTGCAAACGCACCGAAGGATAAAAGTAGCGAGCTGGTTAGCGTTTACTTTTCATCGTACATTCTTCACCATATTGTGCGTTGGCCGAGGTAAGTTGAACCTTTTCTTGCGTTTTATCTATTTTACGGATTTTTGGTACGCGGACGTGTATTCAAGGAGAACCCATACTAACACGGGAAAAAACGATGATAAAGGCTGTAATTGAATCGGAAGATTGGTATGGCGAAGTCACGTGACTCGAAACCTGTGCGAGAAAATATGGCTTCCTCGTAATAAAACCAACTGCCAACTGCGATCCTTCATTGATGTGGTAAGGATGTTAGTGTAAAGTGATAGTAAATACCACCGTGGCTAAAAGGTGGATGAGTGATACATTAAAAATTAACATTACCGAAAGGATAGCCAGCGTCGGTACATCGTTTCGTTTAACGGCGTATGAAATATTCAGCAACTTAAGATGCAACGCAATTTACATGAAATGGATGGTGACATAAAGCGTTAAAGCCGGTTCTGTTTAGAATATCCATTTTTTGTCTAAAATGATGCATCCCAAGTGGTTAAATTATGAACTTATTGTCCAACGAATTATCTTACGAACGACTAATTTTACATCATGATGATGAATATGTCTGGCTTCGACGGAAAAGGGTAGACCATACCTATGTCCAAAGCCTTTCGTTAGTGTCTTACGAAGAAAAGATTTTTTTATTCCTTATCATACGATGGAAATTATTATCAACCAAAGTTGAACATCCATAACCAAAACGAGGGTGTACAATACTAAGAATATAAGGCAGTAAATAGAACGACTCAACTGACGCACCTACATTACGAATGTCAAGAAATTTAGATCATGATACATGTTTAATAATACTCTCTTTAAGTAAGCTCTGAAAATAAAAGCAGCAGCAAATGAAAATATGATTTGTATAATCCTTTTTCTTCAAATTTGTTTCATCACGCAATATTTCCAACAAACCACACATTTTGTATTGTATTTTATGATTGTTTAGTTAGCTGCTTTAAAGTCAAATATACGTCACGAAGCGTTAGTTACAAACTTATACTGTTTAAACCTTTTTTTTTCGTTTAAATTCTTCTTCAAAACTTCTAGTCATTTGGTTGATGGTTTCTGGTTCTTTTCAGAATAATCAACCAAAAACTTCTCCGGTTCCCATGAGAAAGGAAGCGAAATGTAAAATAATGATTAAAATGTTTTTGTGCACCAATAAGGAAGACAGCAAGGAAAGCGAGAAGGAAAAAACTAATTTAATCGGATTATTTTCCCCGTTTGGGTAACGTTTTTGGGCGAATTAAATCGAATGAAAAGAACAGAAGTATTGCTAAAGGAAATTAGAATGCTTTGTTTCAAAGGTCCGTTTCAAAATACGAAATAAACCGTTGTAGAAGTTATACAATTTGCGGCATATCAACTGTTCCGACTTATGATTAGTTTAGCTCTCCTTGTTGTATGACTTTTAAAAAACTTTTCCAACCAACAAAATCTTAACGATATTGATATTCTTCTCATGTACAGATTGTTTATATTGCCGCTAAACCAGCGGCCTCACGTAGTGAATTTGTCATACATATTGACATCGTGTGACCTTCTCGAACCGGGGGCATGGAATTGTCAAGAGCATCATCCACGTGTACCGCTCCACGCTAGTCCGCGTAAGTGTGAACGGTTCCACTTCAACTTGTCAACCATATGCCGGGGGTATCCGGGGACGGACCATCGCTAGCAGGATGTAGCATCGAAGATGTACGACGTCGCCGATGCTGCCTCCATCAATTCCGACTACCAGGAGCTGATGGCACCGTGGGCCTACAATGGTGCCGCCGTGACACTCTTCTTCATAGGGTTCTTCGGATTTTTTCTCAACATCTTCGTTATTGCCCTCATGTACAAGGATGTACAGGTAAGACACTGGGCCAACCGGTCTCGGCGGATGCTTACCTATTTGCGCTGGAAGTGAGGAACACACGGGGAACATACCGGGGCTTTTATTCAACAATTGTTGACGCTCTCTTAACGCCATGAGACCACCGAGCATATGCCATCCGTTGGGAAAATCGTAACGATTCATTTGAAGACTTTCCGATGGACGGTAGCCATGTTTATTCGTTACGCTTTACGCAAACTTTGTCCGAACACATGTCCAATTACATCGTGTCGTCCTAACGAGACGAAACGCTTAAGTGCCGTATATCTTTACTATATTACTGTGGTCTCGTGCTGTTACCAAATTTTCCCCATACTTTTTGGGACAACTTTGGCCGATCGAGGATGTAAAAGAGAAATCTCTGGGTTCACAAAAGCATCCCTCAAGAGTTCACTCAAGAGTTCACTCTTGCTTAAGTGATGCTCAAAAATTCATAACAAATTGTAGATTTGCTGACCATATTATACATGCATGCTCGGAAGTGGCCACTCACCGCAAAAAGCAACTAGAAACTGTTTGAAGATACTAATGATAGTATTTCCAAAAACCACTAGAATATTTTTAGAATTTAAATGGAAGAACATTGAAGATTTCTACTAAAAAGTTTACTTAAAAAAAATTGATTGAATTTATTGGAACTCTGCATACAAGCAACAACTTTAAACTGTGCTAAAAGAATTGCTCAATCAATAGTTACCAAGAAAAATAAATTATGAATTTCTCACTTTCCGAACGCAGAACAAAATACAAAAAATTAAAGCTAAATACAAAGAAGAACTAGGTATTATTGCTAAGCTTCACTGGGTATTTTACAATTGTTTGTGCTTTATCTTGTCGGAGAAATATGCTACACATTTTAACAGTCGCTTTTCATTTGTCACGATCGACAAAGTTAAATCATTTAAACGACCGTTGCGAAATAACTTTATCCATCCATTTTGCTCAGACTCTGGTTTTGGACTGCTCAGACTCTGGTTTTGGACTGTATTTGTTGTTTTGTTTTCTTTTTTCTTGTTTTTTTTCTGCGAACAATAAAACATGATTAACATTTCAGCACTTTTCTACTTCGATTTCTAGCTATGGACGCCGATGAACATCATTCTGTTCAATCTAGTTTGTTCCGACTTTTCCGTATCGATCATTGGAAATCCGCTCACCCTAACGTCCGCCATTTCGCACCGTTGGCTGTTCGGAAAAAGTGTCTGCGTGGCGTATGGATTTTTCATGTCACTGTTAGGTAAAGTAAGAAAAAATTTAATACCTTATCAAGCGACAGTGGGTGTTTATTTATAGCGCAAAAATAAATTAAAGCACATTTTTATTTTATTTTTACAAATACATACATTCGAAACCTTGTGTAGTTGACGTTGTGTTTAATCCTTTGCTAGACAGGTGATTTATGTACAATATCATTTGGTTTTTTGTTTCGGTTTAGGAGATTATTTCACGTAAAAACATGCAAATTGGTACGCTTTTGTACACCATCGGCACCCTTCAGTAGATTATATAAAAGGGGCAGTAAACGCGGCTATCCATTGCTGAAAGAGCGAACTCTTTCGCAAATTTATTCAGTAATCACCATCAAAGACCGTGGCGCAAAAGTTCTTTGTCCGCGCGCCGCGTATTGCCTGGCACGATCGGAAACAACCGTTTGTAAGCCAAGCGCACGAATAATATGAAAAATATGCAAACTCGTCCATTAATGTGGCGCATAATTGCGTCTCCATTTATTACACCCGCAAGGTGGGACGTTTAAATGTGAATGGAAAAGAAATCCAAATATCGACGAATGTCAGTCACATCACACCCACTTATGGTACAATTGTGGCGTCAAAATAGAAATTCTCTTAAAGCCCGTATAAAACCGAAAATATAAAATATCACAAACAGTAGCAAAGAAAGCAATTACTTTCAAATCTGTGCGGTCAAGTTCTTCCCTAGCACGTACTGTCAATCATTTTTGGTTAAGTACAAAAAAAACCACACAAAATCATTATTATTTTTATAAGCACATTACGCTTCAATTAAATCATAAACGGACAGGGAAAACAATGCTGGCAAAAAATTGGAAAATTGAATACGGAAATTGAAGCGCTTTTCACTTACTTCCAGCTATTAAGCGCACCAAAATGGGCAGTAAATTTTCATCCATCTTCATATTACACACTTCATCATTCGGCAGTCAAGTGAAATTACGAAGCAAACGGGACACAATACGTACCAAGGTTTCCAGGCGGATGATTCGTTGGGTGGGCCTGTTCGTCATCCAGATAAGCAGAACCGGCAGTTAATTGATAGCGTTGAGTTTCGCTACGTAAAAAACACAGCCACAATCAGCACACGGCAAACAGAAAGCTCCCCCCATTCGGAGCGTTATCGAAATTGATATTGATGTACGTGATTAGAAAAGAAAACCAGCTTCTGGTTAGTGTAGCCATCTTCACCAGTTGCCAGCCAAGGGAAAGAACGCGGTCCCAAGCAAATTAATCTGCACCGTAATCCGACGCGAAGTGATTTCCATTTCCTAATACGATTAAGCTGCTTCAGCTCAAAACATACACACGACGATTTGGGGAGTTTTTTTTCTCAACATCATTTTACCAAACTTTAGGCACTTCAAATGTTGCTGACTGACATCTGTCAGCGATTTTAGCGGTACCGTCAGTCGAACTGTTGCAGCACGCCAAATGATTTTCCTTTCCCTTTTTATTGACAAAATCACCAATTTCAACGTACAAATAATATCAATCGATTTCGGTATTTTTAGATTTTTTTTCTTCTTTTTTACCACGTACGTTACGTATCATGTAAACGCGTGAAGCATTTCAAATATCCAACCGCTTCGATTGGAACAAAATTGTACCGAACAGTAAGGATTTGTGTCATAACAATTTTAACATTTCATCAATTTTAGCATTTTAGGTTTTTGAGGAAAAAAAAAGTTGTAAATTTTATCAACGAGCGTAAAGAAATTGTTCAGTTTAGCGTGATTCGATTCTGGTACCGAGTGTTCCACTTCCTTACCGATCGTAGAATGTTACACCGCACCAAAAACCCGACCGTGCTCATTAGAAGTTCAATCCGATTAGGGATTATATCGGAGCTTTTTATCGTCTGCTTTTATTGGTACTTTCAAGCAAACAAACGGTAATGGCGGAAACGAACCGTTGCGACTTCATTCCGTGGCAGGGCGACTTGCCGGCTGTTGCGAGATGCCTACGCATATGATAACGAACACCAACCGTCGTCCCCGGTTGGATGGAAGTGGTTTCTAACTTTTGCACGATTAATCCCACTTCTTTTGACGTTAGCTTTCTGACGGGCAAGCCACCCTCCATTCACCATTCGGTTACCCTCCGACGAGCTTTTCATTGTGCCTTCGAAATGGTTTACAAATTTTGCTTCATATAAACTACAGCCGATGATAGCATTGCTAACAGTTTTTCCTCTTGTACGTATCAATTCTCCTTCTCCTATTCAGTCCTTCCCTTCTTTGCCCTGAGGTACCGTGAGAAAAATCCCTTTGCATGGTAAATTATTCCATCAATTGGAAACAGGAACACGGTACGGTTGTGAACGAAAGCGAATGTTTGGTGAGGGTGTCATCTATTCCACTTGCGTATCGGAAAATTTACATTTGCGGCAACAACAAGAAGAGAAAAAAAATTACTCCCAAACATTCGTACATCATACCGTGCGATGGATATATTCCCTTTTGGGTTGCCGTTCGCTACTTGCCACGATCGAAAGTCATGCCCGCGAGACAAATGGGCCGCAGAGATTTTGTGTACGGAAACGATCGATCATTCAACTACACACATGCGGCATGCAGACGGTAGTCTTTTTACATCGACATCAGTAATAACCAACTGTTGGCAACAAGATGAATATTTACATGAAAAATCCATCATTGGCTTACTTGTGGGCTTCCCTCGTAGAGGGATTTTTTTAGTAAAACTTAAAAGAAGATGCATCTTTTCCAAGCAAATTATGTATTCTTTTTAAGTTGTAAAAGGAGTGGGTTCTTATAAACAATAACATCAATTATGCTTTTATTTATTTTGCAGCTAAAAATGATTTATCTCAAAAACGAAAAGATGAGTGAAAATAAAGTTTACTTTTCACATACTAACTAATCAAACGTTAGAACCACTTAGCAATCTTCGATCCTGCTGTAGGAGTCTTCTAAACCGCTCTGAACCGCTTCTAAACTATCTGGAGGACTTGACTATGGAGGGGTCACTTGATCCTGAAGTATCCAATTCGCTGTACAGTAGTGACTTCTTCGCACAACTTATAGAGCTCCTCATTATAGTGGCTCCTCCATTGTCCTTGCACACACACGGGGACAAACATCGTACGTTCGCCACATAGGAGAACCGAAAAACCAATGTCTTTGTCATCAGAGTCATCCAGGATCTGGATTGACTTATAGAAGATATTCCCCAAACTTTCCAATTCCACAGTTGAAGATGGTCCTCTCTAGCTTGATATTGGATAGTAGACAAGCTAACCAAGTTCTGAGAAGTTCCCATCCTCCATCATCGGGCATGTGTCAGAATTTCCAAAGAGCTCATTGCGTTGTCTAGTTTTACCATGGCAGTCTTGAAATGATGCAGAGATTGAAAGTGTAGAGCAGTTTCTGCGCCATCTTCTCCAAAATCTGTGTCATGGTGAAGATCTGATCACTGGATGATTTTCCGTTTCGGAATTCCCTCGGATAGTTTCCAACTATGTCTTCTACGAAAGGGGACAAGTCGATCTTGTAGTATTACAAGATCAGTTTGATCAGTTCGGCTACTATTCCATCGATGTCTGAAAGTTAACTTCTATTGGATCAATTCAATTCGGTTCAATTCGCATTGCTTCAAATTTAGCTAAGGTGGGTTCAAGGTGGCAGTCTATCACTCTACTGGAATGAATCATAACAATTCATTTGTACCAAAACAAAAAATACACACAATTTTATCATTATTTCGTTATTTCGTAAGTACTGCTAAAGTTACCACGTGAATCTCACAGCGTCTTTAATAATTAATGAATATTTGTTAACTTCGCCTTTTATTTTCGTTCACCTCATCCAAGCGCCATGTTTCGCTCTAGAGTTGAACTAAACACCAATGGAAATATTGTACTATTTGTAAAGATACTGAGTAACAAACAAAGGGTAACCATACTCTGTTCTTTGCATGAAATCCTTTCACAGGAATCGCTTCAATCACAACCCTTACCGTGCTTTCGTACGAGAGGTTCTGTTTGATCAGCCGTCCATTCACCGAGCAGAACCGCTCGAAACAAGGAGCCAGCCGGGCCATTCTGTTCATATGGAGCTATTCATTTGCCCTTACCTCACCGCCACTGTTTGGCTGGGGCGCCTACGTCAACGAGGCAGCAAACATAAGGTACATACATATTGACTATTGACAAATTGACATAGTGAAAGAGAATGCAGTAGCAACACAAAAAAATACAACACCATAACCTCCATCCTGGCGAATATGCGAACATAAGAACTTTCACTTTAATTCGCTTTTTCATAGCATCCCTCTTTGCATCCTTCCCACGGCAACCGGTAGTCCATTTCTACCTATTATCATAGAAACTCTTCATAAGGCACAGGGCAACCCGGCCATTGAATGTTGGAACATTCAACGAAACTAGTCCCCGTTGTGACTCACCCAAGGGATGTTTTCTATCGTATGGCGTTGCGTCTTTACCTGTTCAGTGCCGTCAGCTACCAATTTCCACACCATTCATCCCGAATGCCCCAAAACATAATCATTTAGCGAGAGATAATAATTTCATCCACTTGCCCAAAATTTGCCCACCGTGTGGCCGGATGCTTGATGTCATGTTAGTATCCCGTACACTTCATACGAACAACTCGCCATCTCGTTGGTACGATGGTATTATCCGCCGGAAGCGAACTACCGGAGCCTGGATGGAAAAGTGAATAGCATTTCAAACCATTGCGTGAATAACGTCAAACACAGCGCATTATTAGGCTGTTTAGGACACCTTTACCATTTTCAACCGATTTGCCCCAAAAAACCCGCCCAAACTATGGTCGCTTTTGTCGACACTAATCTCACCGGGGCTATGTATGGACACAATAGTACCGGTAATAACTTTTCTTAGTAAAGTTCCATTTTGGGCTAGAGGAAATTTTCCACCACGTCTGAGCTGGTGAAAT
Source organism: Anopheles parensis (assembly GCA_016254315.1). Classification (NCBI taxonomy): domain Eukaryota; kingdom Metazoa; phylum Arthropoda; class Insecta; order Diptera; family Culicidae; genus Anopheles; species Anopheles parensis. The sequence continues at coordinate 12,687,694 of CM028125.1, read as the reverse complement.
GGTTACGACCATGTTGAAGGTACTACGCGGAATGCGGGACTAATCCTTTCGAGCGCAGGATAAAGTAATGTGACTTGATGTTGTGCCAACATTTCTGTGAGGCTCATAGTTGGTAACGTCGTAGAATGTAATGCGAATTTATTTGTAAACATAAATCTTCCAGGTAGAGTCACATTCTTTTTTATGTTTTTTTTTTGTTCACTATAATTGAGATCGTAGTCAATGGATGAAAGATTTGTGAAATCAATCTTCCTCTCAAACGTTTTTTTCAATTTGTATAATTTTTGCTTTTCTCAATGGGTTTATCTCTTGAATGAGCTAGCCACAAAAATAGATTCCTCAACGTAATGTAAAATATCCGTCCACTAACATGAGCATGTGCTATTGAATGGTTGAAGGTTGATATGACAAAAACAATTAGGCGAGTATTAGTGGCTATCCAAAAGAAAATTACGAAAATAATGTGCTTTCGGCTTCCCTGGTCTAATCGTATAGACTGTCCTTCATATTGCAGAAGATACTTAATAATCCAACTGGAAGCGCTGTAGCAAAGAAGGAGGACGGAACAGTGTTTATTTTTTCATAAGTTAATTACTGGTTTGGTGGACGCCTGGTCTCTCCTGTCAAAGGTTAGCTTCAAAGTTCATGAAAGAATATTGAGATTTAGGAATTTTTTAAAGACAGAGTTAAGATCTTCAGCAAATGACTTACAAATGTCTAATTGTATGATATTTTTATTTTTCATGAGAAATATTATTCTGAAATTTGCATATGAGGAACTCGAATTACTATTGAAAAGGATTACTATGGAATTAATTAGGTTTCGGTTATTTTATTTTTATCACAAAATGAAGAAATTAGCTTCTAATCACAAATTAGAAACTCTCAACCAAGCGAAGAGAATTTGTTTTAGATCATCAGTAGCATAGACAAATTCATGATGGAACAGAACTTCTATTCCATCAACCAATTATGTTCCTTTTAGTTTAATTTTATCACTCTAATGAGTCAATTATGTACAGGTACAGGTTACTTCATTATGTGTCATGCCGTTCCAATCGCACCAAATACTTTCGCTTCCAATCGATTGCTCTTCATTAATCGATGCTTCTACCTATTATCCAAGCATCAAAGATGAATGAATGTTGCGTTTTTGCCCCTTCGCAAAAAAGGTAGCACACACGAATACCCTTTTAAGATCCTTTTTACCATTGCACAACGGAACATTATGAATTACATTCCTTCCTTTTGAGTCAGCAGCATCATTAAGCGATAAACAAACGGAAAAAGATTTTCCATGTACATAATTAATGTTTAAAGATAGAGAAAGCTTTTAAAAAGCTTTCTGATAGAAAAAAAAAACAATTTACCAGATCATTTTACTACCATCGTGTGGGTTATCAATTGGCTGTACTGAGTAGGTTCTACATCGATCTACTCCATTTACCATTCTTTCCCGCATGCATGAAACATACCAAACTGACGGCCCTATTTTGATGAATAACTGTTTGCAATCTTATACCCCAACGCGATAAGCTGCTCGGTAAACTGGGAGTCACAGACGACGAATGCAACCAGCTACATTATATTTCTCTTCATATTTGGCCTGATACTCCCACTGGCAGTCATTATTTATAGCTACATCAACATCGTACTCGAAATGCGCAAGGTAAAGCCTCATACCGCCTTACGGTTTATTATTATACTCCGAGGCAGATGTAAATAGAGTGAATGAAAATACTAAACCGTTTTCTTTATGTTCTTGTTTTCTTCACAATGGTCGAGCAGAACTCGGCACGTGTGGGTCGTGTAAATCGTGCCGAACGACGCGTCACCTCCATGGTAGCGTTGATGATCGTCGNNNNGTGAATGAAAATACTAAACCGTTTTCTTTATGTTCTTGTTTTCTTCACAATGGTCGAGCAGAACTCGGCACGTGTGGGTCGTGTAAATCGTGCCGAACGACGCGTCACCTCCATGGTCGCGTTGATGATCGTCGCATTCATGATCGCGTGGACACCGTACGCCATCTTTGCGCTGATCGAACAGTTTGGACCGCAGGAACTGATCGGACCCGGGTTGGCAGTGTTGCCAGCGCTCATCGCTAAATCGAGCATCTGCTACAATCCGATCATCTACGTCGGCATGAACACACAGTTCCGGGCCGCTTTCTGGCGCGTGCGGCACTCGAACGGTATTGCCGGTCAGCTGGACAGCAACAACACGAACAGCAGGGAAAAGGATTCGCGCAGCACCGGCAAAGATATGCTGGAGTGCAGTTTAGACTTTTGCCATTGGACGGTACGCGGCCCCAGGGTAAGCATCTCGTCCGTCGATCGAAACGCACCCGGCCGGTCAGCTGATGACCGGTCGAGGGAAAGATCGGGCGGAAATGGTACGAGAGAAAGTGACCGACAGTTGGCACTGAGAACGTTGCACAACAATCCACAATTGCCCACCAGTCCTGTACCGGTGGCGGAGTCTAGTACGTCGGACGTACATACCAGCAGAGATGGTAATGTCAGAATCGTACGGCAGGACTCGGAATTATCTGTGATCCATGATGGTAAGGTACTCGTTATCAAATCACCAATACCACCACCAGATATGTTGTAACGGTTAAGGTTATTTTTTATATGTCGAGAAAACTACGAAGGACGAACAAAACATGTAAAATTTTGAAGTAAATCCCTAGGCTAGAAATATATAAAATCAAACGCTAACGTTAAATGAAACACATCACGGGAAGGATGTGCATCAAGGTTTCAAGCAAACTGAATAGGAACAGTTGAAATAATTTCTTTCCCTATCCTAATATCACCTCAGGTAAGGCAATAACTGTTTTAAAATTGATCTTCCTTCACTGAAAGCATGAGCCCTCTTTCAATGAGCGATGAGTCAAATTTGTCATATTACGATTAGGATAAGCGAGCATTGATATGATTACTTTTAATTTTCTTCCAGCAGCACTGCTTACACGAGCTTGTTCATATAAATAAATGATAAAAAAGAAGATCCCAAACTAAGACTGTGTAATTTGAAGGCATAGAATAAGAACAGCAGCAACTATTTAAAACTGTTTTGCTAAACGCTTAATCATCGCATTACCTTCTGTACCAAAAAACAAAAACGAAATGTTGCTGCCCAATCGTATATACGTAAACGTGTAAGTGCTCTAGGTGTGTCCATGATTATTTTAATAGCTTAAATTTTATGTTGCTGTATATGCTAAGCATGTTGTCAATTTTAAGGTCTAAATGTATTAAAATAAAGATAAAAAAAACAACAAATGAGTACAAAGTATTTAGCAAACGGTGTATGAATCTTGTCTACTCTTTTTATTCTTAAATGTCTACAAAATTGTGATTTTTTTTATAAAAAAAAATATTAAATCCATGTAAAGCCATCTTGAAAAAAAAAATTAAATATTTTATTTCATATTATAATTTAAAAAAGTAGGTCCATATCGTACATTAATTTTCAGCATTCGAAACCATGTAAGCAAAGTTATCCATTCTGCATTGCAAATATATTACTAACGCCACATTAACACGTTCGCTCCTCACACACTACATGTTTATGCTAACTGTATGCTGTTTTATTTTTCTTTAATCTACATGTAGTTCTATTTTTCTTCATACATTCTTTAACACTGCTGCTGTCAACACCAAAAACAAGGAAAAAACAACCGAATTCAAAGAAAAACACCAAGGCTGAGGATACATATCATCATCAAAAGCGCTCTTAAAAATCCATCCGGATGGTGTATTTATACTCGTTGGAAGATTTCCATTTTTATGTTTTATTATTTCCATCGCGAACGTTTACACAGCAGCTAAAACATCAAAGATTAATGCTTCTGCTCACCGGTGCCGATAGATAAAAACATCACCGAGCGGTATACCATTAAGCGTGTCCGTATCGGGATCGTGATATTACGTTTTAACCGTTCTAACCGGCACGCCATTTCTCTTACACGCTGCTTCACAACCAACATTGATTAATGTATCCTTTTTTTCGAATGTTTTTTTTATTCTCTTTCGCCAAAGACTTATTGCGATATGGCTGAACGAAGCCACAATTAACAGCACGAACGATCTAGATGAGATTATGATAAGGACCGTCTTAACTGAATGTTGCACAAATGGAATGTTCATGCGAAACGATTGACCAATGGTGTGGTAAGTTGTAGAACAGTAGAAGAAGAAAATAAAATAAAACGATGTAGTTAACGTAACACTGTGAAAAGTTTTTCCCTTCCATTGGCAGTACTATTTCGGAACACCATTTTGTCTCGGATCAGCTCAAACCATGCACCTAGACCTTTGGGGAAAAAAATCTCCGTGGAGGTTAAGAAGTTTTCCAAAACTGCTTACACTTTTTCCCGTTTGCTCGGGGTTTTTTGGATTGTACTTACAGCGAAGATGATGAAATTCTTATTCGCTAATCGCACTTACCGAGAGCAACTTCGGCATTTTCAATAAATAAAGCTTAACGCACATGATTCTATCGTGCCGTAAAAGTTTTATCAGTTTATTTGTCTTTCCATCCCTTACTCCTTGATATCCAAAGCGATCTTGATGTACATCATTCAACAAGAATGGAATTTCACAAATAACCACTCGGAAAGCGTTCAGTGGATTGAAAGCAAGAGTGAAAAAAAAGGACGAAAAATTGCTTCCTTCTTCGGTACATTTGTTTCATACCGAAAGTTGTTACGTCTGCGTTACGCCATGACAGGCTTGAAACGAACAGATACTTCGTAACATTGAAGTTGATGGCGCCGAAAATGTGACAGAACGTGACACGTGTTGTCAAAACTCGGGAAAGCCTTAGTAGTGACCCTGATTGCTTACGAGATGAATCAATTCACACACGCAGACGGCACGCCGAAAAGGGATTGTGAATATTTTACTCAAAAAGAAAATGAAAATTCATCCCTTCAACTGGCACTGGTATGACCTGGAATCGGAATTACTAATCATCCATTAAGCTGATGGAGTGTATTCCCGGTTTTGTTGGAAGTTTAATTTTTTCCTACTTCGGTCCACTTTGACTTTGGGCCCAAGATGCTGGCAATGTTTTAATCTTGTACCGTCGATGACAAGAAAAGCCACCTCGAAAAGAGTTTCTTGCTTGGTGCGGCTAGGATTTTGGAGCGATTTAAAAACAACAAGAAAGGAGCAGATGGAAGAGCACGGTACACATCTCTATCAAGACCTTTAGAGCCATGTCAACGTAATATGTTGACAATGGCATGTTGCGCTGGTGGTGTTTCTATGAATGGTAACATTGATCAACCCCGTCAGCCATTTTCTACTTCACTCTCGCTGGGAAAAGCGTGACCCCAGTTGTGCGAAATTCGTGCGTCGATCACTGGAAAAGCACAAACCCTTCCGCCTTAGTAGACAAACATATAGTACATACGCGCGCATACCAGCGAACAAAGTGAACGCAGAGCTGAAAAGAAAAGCGACACAAAAGCTGGCACACCCCACCGTAAACCGTGCCCAGAAGGATAAAAAAGCAACCGAGCGAAATGAAATTCAAACAATCCTTCCCAAATTGGGTTTTAGTTTCCTGCGTTTGCTTTCGCACGCCGCAACATGGCAGCCAGTTGTGCTTTGTTGCGCGGTTGTTGTATACTTTCCACCGAATGTTTGGTTGATATAGAAAGAGCGAAACCAAAGCTACCACAAAATGGCCACACCAACCGTATCAAGCGGATGCAGACAAGAGTAGCTTAACAAAAGTAAAAGAAAAAAAAATGTTTCTCTCATGCCACCGACGTGTGGCACAAGTTGAGCGTCCGTTTGTTTGCTGCTTAATTTTATCTTTACCTTCCCATTCTACCCATGATGGCCACGTGCTATCTCGAGTCGAGTCTATAGACTTTGTGAAAAAGCTCAAAGAGATGGATAAATCATTTATGAATTCCCACATTGCTACCGACAAATCACTGCGTCGTTCGATTCGGGCTCAAGCCGCCACCACTGCGATAAGCTCATTAATATTCATTTATTTACGCTGAAACACACGCGGCAGTCCTAACGCAGACGATATTTAAAAAAACATCCTGTTGAATCTGTGCTATCGGTCTCCGCCGTCACGGGATGTACCGTATACCATTCTGATGGTAATATGATTTTAAAACAAACACTGCACACATTACAAACTGTTTCACCTTTTGCTCTCATATCTGATTGATACATCCAATTCATCCCTCTGATGCACCCTTCGTTAGTACTTTTGCGAAGGGCAACATGAACAGTAGACGAAAAAGCCCAGAAACCAGATGGCATGTGGGATGATTTTGGTGCTTTTAGATGAATTAAAAAGGTCATAGCTAAAGCAAGAAAAAAACGGCAATACATTGTAGTACATTATGCTGGCATATTGGGCAACTTAATGTCTCAATACGGTACGATTTATGCATTGTTGATATTCAATTGGCTGTTACGAAGCTAAGTTCTGGCTGCGGTGATGGGAAACCTCACTGTTTCGTGGTAATCATCGAACTTTTGTGTGGGCCAAATGTAGAATGTTATACGAAGCCAAATTTCATTCAAGGCGAACTGTTGAAAGAGGATAAAAGCATTGATAACGTCATCACCAGATAGGGAGTTCTCAGTGATGGGAAAGCCATTGGATCAGTTTCTCCATGTGGTTAATTAATATTTGCTTTAAAAATTGAAAAAAAGAAATATAGAAAACTAATATAACAGACAAGCATCTTTATTGCTCTTAAAGTAAGACTAAAAAGCTCATCTTTATGGTCGAAGACTTCGAAGACATACGAAAATCCGTGTGTGCAAGATACCGGCAATAAGGCAAACTCTGTAAGAATCTCTTGGAGTGCGGCTTTAACAACCTTATTCAATATTAGGTGTGGTCTTATCGTAAAGCAGCATGGGTTGACCTTGTGGAGAGGCATTTTTCCAACGAATTGATGCCTTCACGGGGTATTGCTGAGCTATGTAAAGCTCCTTGACGGCCGTGGCATTTCTTACGAACACTTCAAAAACAAATCGTGTACCACGCTCTCAGCGAAAACAATATAAACCCTCACGAATCAATTTTCTTAGCCATTCCTTTTTGTGGGCATTAAGATATCAAACTGTTCACTTTAAATTCTAGCAACTATGAAGGAGGGAGAAATTTCCTTCTTCCACACCCAAATACACTTTTCCAAGGGTTTAAAATAAAGTTTTTAATACTAGTTGAAACCTTTAATCTGTGCTTCGTTGGCAATGTGGCGTGGGTGTTATTTAGACTTTTGTCTCGACGGATACTCAAGCAACTTCTGCATCTGTTTTATGTTGCTGTGACCGCTTGAACAAATTCGTGGAATTCATGCAAAATCTACGCGCATTTCACTTCGACGAGCTTTGTTTTGTGGCCTGCGATCATAACAAATTTCAAACTCTGGCATGGGTTTAACACATTTGTTAGATATCTAAAAGGCGTTTTTGTTAGCATAACAAAGCGGAGTCTGTCATGGTGATGACGCTACTAATCTGCAAAACAGGACTCAATTAACAAAGGCTTCCTGATGTCCAACTCCACATCGAACTCCACACACGAATAGAAGACTTAATGAACATTGTTAGTTGCTACAAAATACGATCATGTATATAAATTACGAATTGATCATGTATATATGAAGAAATAAAATATGAAGAAATCCTAGATTTAATGCTACACTAAAGGACATTCCCATTATCGCCATTCCACACACAGAATTGATTTCACAAAACTACACGCCCGGTAACATGAATCACAATATATTGCTTCTTTTTTCTTTTTCAATTTTGCGGATGTGTCTTCCATCCCAAATAAATGCTCCCGCGACTAAATGCTGCCAGTTCTTACAAACGTTGGCTTTACTGATTCTATCTCCTCCTCGCTTAGTACGACAACATGTTGAACGCTTCCAGCATACCTGCAAGGCTCGTTTGACCGGCACGGAAAATTAATTATCATCCTCTCTTTAATGCCACTTTTGGGCAGTTCCGGTGATACAGAACAATTGTGCGAAATGGTCAACCGAACCACGAAGCCAGCCACCATCCACCGGTAACCACAAGCCCGTACACTTCAAAGAGCCCAAATTTCCCAAAAGGCAAATCACGCTGAGCCGGATGCTATAGCCCAAAAATGGTAGAACAATCAAAATACACGCTTAATACAGTGCATCACCGTGCCGCCGTAATGATTACTGCTGTATTCAGCCGTAAACGGTGAAGCTTGGCACAACTTCACGCCTAATTAAAATATGTAGAACGTCGTATACCAAAAAGCCCAAAGCACCAAGCACACAGTGCAACGTAAGGGATGAAACGGACGTTAATGTAGCCGACTGTTCATCTTCCGGCTTTGCAATTATGGTTTTTGGCAAGAAAAGTTCGCAACAAAGAGTGGCCACCCTTTTGCTAAATCAGCAGAATTTTTAAACCCGGTTCTGGCTTAGTTCTGGCACTAAGCCAAACTCCCGCGAGAGTAGCGCAAGGTTGGACCAGTTTGCAAAACAGGACTACTACTACTGCTACTACTACTACTACTACTTCTATTTCCACTCTGGCCAAGGTTAATCAGATTGGCAGCAAAGTCAGGAGATGTGTCCCATAATGATCTGCCCAAAAAACCCGACCCGGCGACCTGTTCGTCACCGCTGGCACTCGCGCTCGCGCCACCCGAAAAGCCTTCAGAGAGGATGGTTGTAATTAATTTTAATGAGCTTCAAACCTAATCTGTACGCTGTGTAGTGGTAGATTAATTGCCGCACTGTAAAGTGGTTCGCGAAAGAAAACTCAGCTACTTATTCCTACAGTGGAACAGGCTAAATGCGCCCCACTATTCGGTGCATTTCGTGAAGCAATCGCTTACTGACGCTGTCACAAAAGCGATGGAGCGATGCCTAGCGAACGAAGACAACATTGTTGCCCTTTAAGCATATCGGCTTTAATATAGGGGAAATACGAACAGTATTTGTGCTTCGCTGTAACCTAATCGGCCACACCAAAGGTGAAGCTGAGCAAAGTTTAATTTTTGCAAATTATTCATCATACCACTAAAGCGAGAAAGTTAATCGAAATTCCAATGAATATGATAAATTACGCTACATTTACATCTAGGCGTATAAATTCCAAAAGTTGGCTTCGAAAGTTAAAGAATTCGAACATTCGCAACTGTACTGTTTTAAAAAGCAAACTTCACAGGGAAACTTCATCACTTATTCAAATAGATAAAGCTTTAAAGAAAAACATGCCAAATTCATTTTCTTCTGTAGGTTGAAGGAGCAGAAAAGTTTTTCCATGTTTCCTACTTCGCGTCAATGAACATATCGTTTCACAATGCCAATGGCACAGTGTTTGTATTTCCAACTACGTTTCCTTTGCTTTTGTTCTCTGTTGTAGCTAACTAAAATAAGTTAGTAAGATAAGTAGGTAGTAGAATAAGTTGCGTAAAAGTTATGATTGCATTTCTCTATTTAACGACCGTACAGTTAAGTCAACTCACTCACGCTTCTATTTATTTTTGCGTTCCTGCAACACGAATTAGTATAATACCAAAACCAGCTATGATTAAATAAATATCATCAGCTAGCATTAGCAATACAAACCATGGTTCATTCGAATTTCCCTTCTGGGAAGATTGCAAACATTGTGTTTCCTAATTCAAATTGGTTCAGTTAGCAGGAGAACTGTGAGCTCCTTCTTCACGTGTTATTTACATAATGCCTAAAATTTCTCGTACCTAAAACTAGTTCCGCGTTCGAAGTTTGCCCAAATATTATCCAGGAAAAATGTTAAACAGTTCTTCGGGATACTCATCCTTTTTTCATTGGGCTTTTTTTTAATGGAATACTAAAACTTAAACCCCTATCAGGACTCTTAGCAACTACAAAATATAAATTATGTTCATGGAAAATTCTATAAATCTTTACCTGATTTTCCATCCAACTCCGCGCACACGAATGTACCTTCCAGTGTCTAGGTTTAAAAGAAATACTAAAACACAGCAACACTAACAACGCAACACAGTAACACTGAGAAACGATGCATTCCTTGGGGACACAGGACTCTCGAACATAAATGACATCCTTCTCACGTAAAACAAGCAATACGATTGGATTCGAATTAACAACACGCATGTTTTTAGAACAAAATTTCTCTTTCTGTACAATTAGATACCTTAAATATTTCTTCAAAGAAATCCAACCTGAATGACATGGTGTGAAATAAAATTCTCCGTCTACTGACATCTTGTGTAAGGTATCTTCAAACCGGTGTTTGAAGATGTAAGTAATTTTTAAAGTTGCACACTTCTTACAATGTGCAAATCACTTCAATGATATTTACACCTAGTGGACGTCTAGAGGGGCCCTTTAAACCTAGGACGATAGTACTCGGAAAAGACTTTCCGTCAGCTCGCGACCGAAAGCATCTTTCCGAATAATTTTCTCTGAGTACTGCTATTTAAATAATTACTGACCCAATTAGGCTACCGCCAAAGTTACTCAAGAGCTTTGCGACATTAATTGTTTAAATATTGTTTCAAAAGCTCTGTTTAGCATAAGCCGGTCACAACAAAACAGCTGGAGTTGCAAGATGTTTCTACACCAGCACACTATTCGAGTTATTCTCATAAAAGTTTTTGTATTCTTTCCCATATCTAAATACTCTCCATTTTCGCAATACTATTGAGTAATCCGGAATTCTTCTTCTCCCAAGCTTAAGTATCTGTTAAAGAAAAAAAATGCGACACTAATATGTCTTCGCACCGTTTGCAAATATTACTGCCGTACCACAAAGATATCAATCCCACAAATATCTCATCACGTCACAAAACATATTACGGTTGGTACGTTCAATTTCATGCTTCATTTCACACGCAACCCTTTTTCTTCCGAGTTATTGCATTACATCCTAAGCACGCTTATCATACGCCCGAGAACGATGGGACGATAATATATGAGTAAAAAAAACTTTTACTTACAGCACTATGACACCTGCCTGACACATATAGTATATGTGCTGCAAGCAAATGTTGTCGGTGATGAAAATGAATGAAGGTGCGTTCTTAAGACGTAGGCCCCTTTCCTACGTCATCAATCCTGATAAAACCCAACGGGATGGTAAGGAAAACTTACCTAATACCTATCAACTGGCCATCGATCATTTGTCTATGTGCTGAAATTGACAGTTTCGAATTCGTACCAACAAGTAACATAAATCCGACCGCTGATAGTATTGCACTGTTAGTCGAGAAACTTTTGGATAAGATATGTCCCCACAGTAAGAAAAAAGTTTCATTTACACAAAGTGTAAACTACTATGCTATGCTATACTATGTAAAAGGGTACGATCACCACGAGCTCTAAAACATTGTAGATACTTGATCAAACTTTTGTCATACTCCACCAAAGTCCTTTAAAGTGTGAATTGGATTGAAGGACATCACAATTAATTCAATGAACTTTATTAATATTGTTCAGACATTAGACATGATTTACTTCTTAACCTGTACTCCTTTCTTCAGTTTCATATTTGTTACGTAAAACGAAATTGTTAGTGTAAAGACCGTGCGTCCCAGGATGCAGTTTATTAAAATTCTAAGAATTCAAATAAAATTCCCACGTGCAGAAAACGTGTTTGAAGTAAATAACCGTGTGAGTGCTGTAAAAAATAAAAGCAAAATGGGTTTAAGTTTCTGGGTTGCGAACATAGCAGTAGCTACATCGATATCAAATAGCCAGGAAGTCATCCCCAGGCCAGCTGTTTCATGATAGGAAACACGTACAACATTGAACGTCTGTCCAGCCAACGTATGGTTGGAGTTGGATAACTTTGTGCCAGATGGAGTGCACACGGGCCAACAAGGTGAAAGACGTTTAAACTTTCTGACATTTCTTTGTTCATAGGGACACACCCTAGTGCATGGCAGTGTAACATTGACCGTGAACTTGGTGTTAAAATTAAGTTTTATTTCGATGTTGTTTGTAAACTACTTCATAAATCGCTATGCCGGAAGATGGGAATGAAATGAGAGACACAAATATCTTCAAACTTTTGATTCGAAAGTTTGTCTAAATGTGCTAGGCTGCTATTAACATTGTAAAGCATGGCTTACAGCACAAATAGCAAATCGGAGTTACGTCCTAAATCGACGATGTTGCAATACCACAAGCCATAGAATTCCGGTTGTGTTTGTCCGGCTTGAAGGCTACCACAAAGCGAAACAAACGTTAGGATATGAGAAAGGATTTAGCTCGTACGGCTTACCGATAAACGGTGCTCGTACATATCTTTCCAATAGCTAACCTTGCACCTAGGATCAGCAGTTTATCGCATTCGCAAAACGTCCGTACAAAGTACCTTAGCTTTGGTGCGATTCCGATTGATTGCCTTTGAGGTGCTGCCGGATCGCATTCCAGCACGATGCCTGTGTTTCAAATGTACCGTGTGCGTTCGACACATTCGTTCGACCATCCTCGATTGGCCTTTACCATCGGTGCTGGTGAAGCTTCACCAACGACAAAGCACTCGCACGGAGGTCGCGGTCGTGTGTTGCAAGATGTTTCACTGCGAACTCCACTGCTACCGGTCAGATGCGGGACCAAACGGTTTTTTGCTTTGTGGCTGCAAAAAAATAAAACTGGTGCATCGCAATGCACACTCCGTTGCACCTTAGCAGTTGCATTCCCCTGCAGCCGTGCCAAGTTCTTCGCCGTGTGGACGGTGTAGGCATGATTTATTTGCTACATGCCACATTAAAGCTACAACGCTACAACGGCCATCGAGTCCCTGTTCGATTAACTGTCATCAAAGATCATGCTCTTGCGGCAGGCCAATTTCCCTTTCGTTGATGCGATGCGATGTGCTTACGTTCGGGCCCCAGGTACCCAGGTGGAGGAGTGGACCACGATTGACATGCTGTGTGTGTGTTTGTGGTTATACGTTGCATGAGAACAGGCCCGCTAACCTAGTGCGCGATGGCTGAAAGGCCGTGGACAACAACAAAAAAAAAAGTAGCGTAACATTCCACATTTGGACATTCCGCCGTGTGCGAACGGGTGAGCAGCGTGTGGTGTCGTTTGCAGCCTGATCATCCGTTCCTCGCAGCTAGTTAGGCTTCCCTTAACGAGACGAGCCGGTTCGGTAGCACCGATGACACCGTTCAGGTTCGATCTATAAAAGCCCACCGTGCTGAAAGTGTTCGATTGAGTCAGTCCGTGTCGTTCTAGCTACTCACTACCAACCATCTAGGTGAATTTCTTCTGAATCTTAGCAATAGCCATACTTCCCTCTAGCCACCATGAAATCTTTGGTAAGTCTATTCATCATCGTTGTCCATCCAAGTTTGCTCGAATGCGAATACCTTGGGCAATCTGTTGCAGATCTTCCTCGGACTTATTGCCATCGTTCGGGCCGCTCCGGGATACTACGGTGGCCATGGTCTCTCGTATGTAGCTGCCGCTCCGGCACCAATCGTCAAGTACGCAGCACCGGCCGTATCAGTCGTACATGCTGCTCCTGCACCGGTGCTTAAGTATGCCGTTGCACCGGCACCGATCGTGAAAGCGGTAGCACCGGCCGCCACTAGTTATGCCACCATTCATCAGGTTCATGCCCCGGTTGTACATGCCGCACCGGTAGTGAAGTACGCAGCCGCACCAGCACCGGTTGTGTCGTACGTCCATTCGGCACCAGTCGTTGCCCATGCTCCGGCTCCGCTGCTCAAGTACGCACCAGACTACCACGGTTGGTAAATGGATATGTCCCGGACCAAAGAACACTGCCATACGTGTCCGCTGCATCTGCTCTTCGGACAGCACAGGAGCGTCCAGAACCTCTTGACACTTTCTCTTCGATCTTGTTTTCCACGTCACGTTACACTGCTCGAAATCTAGCATTTAAAGGCCATCGTGTATTTCTGTTTTTTTTGTGTGTTTTGTTTAAAATAAACGACCAAAGCATACGCTATTCTGCTGTTTTTTCATCTCTCTCTCTCTCTATGTTAAATAGAAAAATCAAAATCATACAAACAAAAAAAACGTGATTGATAATTTGTTTTGAAAACCACTTAACAAATATCCTTAGGGAACGTTACTTCAAATGAGTGGGTTTCTTGCTCTTCGCTACCTCGCCCATTTTGGACAGCACACTGGAGAGCGCTAACAGTTAAGTATAATAATGAACGTAACAAACCGCTTGTTGACTAAACGCTTGTTTGTGAAACGTTGGCTTGTCGTTTACAACAATGTTCACCAAAAATGTTTCCTCCCGCCCCCATTATTTCAACATTCAAAAACATTCCATTAATGGTTCGTTTCCAAGCGTTTCCTTATTCCCATTTGGCGTTCGCCAGTTTTGCTCAGATTTAATCTAACTTTATGATACACAACGTCGAACGTCGAGCGAGATGAATACCCAATACCCGTTCCATCAACTCGCACGTTCCCGATCTCCTGCCGTGTTGGTGCAACATTTAATTACCAAACACATTCTGTTTGCTACACCAGCTAGCGGGTAAATCTTGCGTCCCATTTACTGCCATTTTGTGGAGTGTTTTTTCGTTGTAGTCCTTGCGTAAGGTTCACTGTTTTGGCAACTGAAAGAAGCGCTCAGGGTGGGTTGTGTTTAGTATTTTTCTTAAGAGGAAATATCTCTTAAGCATAGTGAAAAGTTGTAAGAAAAAATTAGAGAAAGAAAACTCAACAAACTGCGGATCTGAGTCATCGTGTTACATTGCTTTCAAAACTGAAGCTTTTCGCAATCCGTGTCGCATCGGTTCGTCTCTATTGTCTCATGTGCTTTCCGATGCTGCTTTTACGGCTGTAGGTGAAAATTGTACCCTGTGATTGCTTTCTTATTTCTTACAGCTTGCGAAATCACTCTGCTTAGATTTGTTTCTTCTTTGCAAAGCGGGATGAAAATTGATCAACCATAGCAACGCAAGCCGGGGGACGATCTGACGAGCTGACATGCCTCAAACCATACCCGACTTGGATTTAATCAATGAAATGACAATATTTGCTAGGTATGGCATGAAAACCGATGTTCATGGTTCGATTGAAGCTTAGTGTGGGATTTCGAATAACAAAAGATGAGCCTGACCCGGCCATGTCGGTAGAAGCAATCAAAAATTCGTAACAAATTATAACCTTTTGGCTGTACCTTTGGCCCTACAATGAAATGTAGAAACGCGCAAACACGGTAGGGGAAAATTTGAAAAAGGCATATAGAGGAAAATAGGAGGAAGGAAATGAAAATCACTTCCTTAAAAATAGTAACCACAAGCAATTGTTTGAAGAGAAAAAAATCAATCATAAAAACGTGTTTAATTTAAATGCTGTAAATTCCCGGATAGCGGTAAGCGTGACATTTTCTGCCATGTAGTAATCAAACAGTGATTTTTCTGCCATTTAATAATCACCAGTGAGGCTGTAAAAAAGCATCGGAAAGTTACCATATTCCAGCGTGTCTTGCTTATTGTTGGGTCAAGTAGCTCTTTTACAAGAGCGGAGCGCACCGCTCTCGCTCTCTAAAGTGTGCGGGGCGCTTGAGGTAGCTCCACACGGAGCGCTGCACACAAGAGCGATTTCTGCGATACAGCTACCTCTTTTTCCCGTGAGCTGTGCGGGAGCGCGCATAGTAAGATGACCGTAGCGATTGAAATACCTCTTTCGCTCTTGACCTAGCTATAGCCTTAGGAAATTTTCAAATTTTTTGAATTTTTTTATTTAAAAAAAAAATGTCTTTTGTTTTTTGTCTTTTTTTCTTTTATTCTTTTAAAGCATTATTTGAGTGAAAAGAAACTTATTGCAACAATTTCCCATAAAAATAAAACAAATTTTTAAATTTTGCTAAATTGTTCAAAACAATGGCAAGGGGTAAGCCTTATGAAATTTTCGAGTTGAAAATTATTTTTTTATTTTTTTGTTATTTTTTATTCTTTTTTTCTTTTAAAACATTATTTGAGTGAAAAGAAACTTATTTCAACTGATTCGCATTAAAATAAATCAATTTAAAATTTTTGCAAAATTTCACAATAAAAAGCTAAGGGCCTTAGGAAATTTTCAAATGGGAGCGCATCGTACAATCGCTCCTGGGTGCAGCGCTCCGTACGGAGCTACCTCTTTTTCCCGTGGGCTGTGCGGAAGCGCGCACAATACGATGAGCGGAGCGATTGAGGTACCTCTTTCGCTCTTGACCCAACACTAGTCTTGCTGACCCGGAAGAGAGTCGTACCGCGAAAAACAGATCACCGAAACAATGTGATACGTAGAAGTGTTCTTTAAGCAATCAGTTCAACGAACTGTTAAAGAGGATGCGGCATTAATATGGAAATGAAGTGCTAGAAAAGAAAGAAATCCTTCAAATTATTACTGACGTGTGATAAAGCAAATCGTTGGTTTGTGATTAGAACCTTGAAACTATTAATATGTATACTAGAAGAGATGAAGGATAAAATGAAACTACTTCTTGGACATTACGTAGTTCAATATCGCCCACAAGATTTTCACCCTATTAAGAGCCCTTTTTGGTGGCTTCATTGCAAACTATCAGAGAATTTTTCGAACGAAAAAATGGATCCTTAACAGATCTTCAATATGTCAGTAAATGGAATGTTCGAGGAGGCTCAGCTCAGATTATGACATATACCGGTGACTTTTTTTGGATCTGACATCTTCTAGAGAGCTGATAAAGATGAACGACAAAAAAGCGAAAATGATACTGGTCTAGCTTGGATCAGTTATGTCTGTGAAACTCCCCGCAGATTGCATCATTTATATTGAAATACGAGTAGGTTTGCTGGAAGCTATCTAAGCATCAAAGCCTGTTGAATCTGCTCGAAACACCTTTAATTGTGTTTCTACTTGTCCAAAAACACATTTCGAATTAGAATGGCACAAGCACGACCAAGTTCGGATAGTCTTTTTCTTGGCTCTGTTTCTGAAGGATTCTTTTTTCTCCGGCTGTTGATGGGTTTCCCCAAAAACCGGCTAGGATTATCGATTGGCAAACGATGGTCCTTTACCGTGGATGGTGAATTCGCCGTATTCTTCCAAGTAGGTTAAGCTCCCGTAGCGATTTTCACGCCAGAATAATAGAGAGTACGTCTTATTGGGCTGTAAGCTTTACTTTATGTCTTTCGTTGAAACAAAAGCATCGAAAGGTTTAAGCAATGTATGGATAAACTATTATCAGAGAGTGAAAGATATATTACTCCCCTGGACATAATTTCGATGAAGTGTGTCTTGCGTTAGTGACGTCTGAAAGTAAGTAAACGCTAGTTGAAGACTTTTATTTCTTATTTTAAGTATACTTTAGGCAATGTTTTAATCATTTTTGAAGAGATTTGTATAACAAATGTCCCTACTGTAAAAGAAAAATTGCAACAAATTCTGCAATCGTCATTGATCTTCATAGTAATTTATTTAAGCCTAAATCCAACTGAACGATCGGACATTATTTACCACGGTAATCTAGCATAATTAACCATGGAACACTAAAACCATTACGGTAAATAACTCACAAACCTTTCATTACCACTGCAAACGGATAACAACTAGAAAGGTTATCAATGGGATGCCCTGGAACGTATCCATTTGGCCACCTACAGAACGGAACACGCAGCCAGGTTGAATGAATCATGTTTGTTCTAATATTCGACAGCCAATCAATCTAATAGTGTTGCCCATTAGCGATCAAACGTACTGCCGGACATCCCTGGCCAAGGGAGCGAAGCAATGGAACCTACGACCCATAACGAATGCAAACGCTTGCGGGTTGACGAACTCTTTGGCCAAATACATGCGGTTGGAGCTGGAGAAGATTGTAGCTGATATCGAATGTTAGATAATGGTTGAACCCTTACCTACGCACCGCATTCCAATCGGAAATTGCTCGTACCTACATATGAGATTGTATTAATTTCNCGGGTTGACGAACTCTTTGGCCAAATACATGCGGTTGGAGCTGGAGAAGATTGTAGCTGATATCGAATGTTAGATAATGGTTGAACCCTTACCTACGCACCGCATTCCAATCGGAAATTGCTCGTACCTACATATGAGATTGTATTAATTTCATAAAGCAGACACATCAGCACACGATAGGTCACAGGTCAAATGAGTTAATGTACTGATTAAATATCAACCCGCTGATAAAACTGCACAATTCACTAATTTCTACAGCTTACAAAACTAGAGAAACTTGCGTGCAATCTGAGCTTCTACGAACAAACCCCATTAACGCATCTTGATCGGTGATTGGGAGCAAAGTTTGCTTTTTCTTTTCTGCTTCCTTTTTCCAACATGATACTCTCTTGCAAAAGTAATGCTCTATCAAAGGGATTTTTTTATCATTTCTTCTTCACTGAATTGCATCTAGCTATGCTCCACTGTAGTTAATTAAAGTGAACTCATCAAAAGCTTGTTACACTGATATTCCTTACAAGGTTTCTTTTTTTTGCAAATTTGACAAGATGCCAACAACGAAATGGAGTTGAAAAATAATATTTTCTGAAACAATAAACCGACCAAAAAAAATGTAACATAATAATCAATCTCATAGTTCGTAAGCAGGTGAAACTTTTTCTTTCTTGTGTGCGACTTAAGATAAAATGAGGTGCAAAATATCGGAAACAGAAATGATGTACTGTATATGCTAGAAGTAAAATAAAATTAAACTTTCGTTACAATGCGAAGTGAAAAACAACACTAATTAATTACCGAACTTTCTCGTTCGATTCCCGATGAACGTGAACGATCGGGACATTAATCGTGCTAGATAAACTCGTCCCAAAAAGCTGGTGAGCTAGCTCTGCAGAGAGAACGAAGCAACAATTACGAATCATACCTAAATCCGTTGATTGGCTACAATCCCCGGGAATGTTTGTTCTCCTGGTGCGGAAGGTTGTTGTTGTGGCATCGTCGTCACGCTACAGCAAAACGTCCATGCCCCAAACAACAAAACAGATACACCAGGCTAATAATAGCGTTAAGCCTAAAGCTTCCGCCCAATCGTGTATATACAACCTGGTTGTGGTAGTAGTTTGAGTTTAGAGGTAAGACTGCATGTACACCAGTAGTATTGGATTGGACTGCGGTATTCGATACTGGTGGGCCAGGATACGATGCCGGTACGCGGTGCCCAAACATAGAAGGGCAAGGATACGGGAAGTAAAACGCCCGGTCGCCCGGTATTGTGTTCGTCCTTCGGATAGTCTATGACAGTCATCGTCATTCAATGGCATAATGGAGCGTACCAGTAAACCATCGACGGTACCGGATCGTGCACATTCGACCAGTGACCGCACGGGCAGTCTCGGTGCATCGTACGAACAGACAAGACGGGAAAAAGCGTTCGTTCCTGCCAGACACTAGACAGCAGGAACAGTTTGATTTAGTAGTTCAATTCAAGTGTTATGATTATTGGCCGTAGAGGTAGTAGAAGGATTTGTGTTCCACTTACATCATGTTTGCAAACTATTACACTTTACCAATCCTCATCGAACAGTGTTGAAATGCTGTGCTAAAAGAGCTGTACAAAATCGAAACCAACCGTTTCGGGTTGTACCAAGGTTCGTCATCCATTCGTCGACCTTGACACAGTACGACACAGTGTGCAAAGCGTACGGCACACAAAACCCGCGGAAAACCCCTCGTATCGTGGAAACGTTAAGCGTCTTATAAAAATTTCGACCGGAAAGTTTCAACGTGGCCTAGAGACAGGCAGATTTTGTATGCCGATAATATTACCGAGTGTGCAAACAATCGGGTGATTTAGTGATTTTGCAAACAAAGCTTCTTTTTTTTTTAGTTGTTAAATGCAAACAGCAGAAAAAGGAATAAAAAACAACGGAAAAATCGCGAACGAATGTATCGCCCCCTTTCCTGACTAAATCCGTCCCTTCAGTCGTCAGCCAAAATGGTTCGAGTGGTTCGAAATAAATAAGTATCCGGTTCCTTCCCATGTGCACGTGTACGTCCTACGCGCATTCATTTCATAGGGAAGAGAATATTAAATGCTTGTTTCATGCTTCTTCCTCTGCTCGACACGGCCACCATCATTGTCGTTTCGTTTTACAGTTTTCTATAGACACACTTTCTCTAACCTTCTCAGGACACGTGGTATTAGTAGTGGTTTTGTTTGTTTATTTCCTTTCCACGGTAATAGCTTGGGTAAACAAATCTAACGACCAACGACAGCAAAATAATGATTTTGTGGGGCCTCTTTTTTTGTTCCTTCCACATTTTTTTCCTTTCTTAAATGCATCCCATAACATTAATCCATGCTGATGCATTATGTCAATAGACACATGCCATTGTGTGCTTCGACGTGTTGTATCGAGCAACAAAAAGAGATGCCATCCATCGTGTGCATCATATAAACAATAAAATATGGAAAGGACACACCATATGGTTTTACTGGTAAATGATGTATTCGCATGCTTCACGTGATCAAAACACACAAATACTCGGCGGAATCTATCGCTTCCTATCATCAGCATGCAATCCATCTACGGCTATCGATCCACGATACAACCACATCCGGCTATGTGTTTGTGTATGTTAAATAGGACACAAATAAAAGCTCCAGTTTGTTTGTTGTGTTTTTGGTTAGTTTTCCGCTTTACAACATGGAAACAAATCGCGCGTGTGGCTTTTCCATCAAGCTGGAACTTCTAGCTGGAAGCATTCTTTTACGATTGCTTTTTATCGCCCGGGTTTTTCCATTTTTTTTGGGGTCTGTTAATCCTTCCAGCATGAAACAACAGTAAAAAAAGCGGTCAATAAAAAGGGCAGGAAATTAACGCCTTACAGCATCCTTGTGCCTTATAAGAGAACGCCACGCCTTAAGCCGAACATGTCGACGCAACGTATTTGGACGACTGATAATAACCACAGACCAGATTACGGTAGGTTGTATTTTCTTCTTTCCAACTTTTTTATAAATCCATTACCCGTAGGTATATATTTTAGTGATACGATTGTCAAAAACTGTGTGTGTTGTGCTTTTTATCGCTTATTTGCTGCTCTCAATGTGAGTGTCTAAATGGAACAGTCAGTAAGCGACTAGCTAAACAAAACGACCGTCTAGGGATCAAATCTCGTCTGATGTTCGGTTTGAACGTTTCTCTTCTTAGTAAATTGAGCAAACTACTGGTAAGAAAAATTGGAATGCGAGGAACATCCAAAAATGATGAATATCCAAATCAACATGCTTTTTCTTGCTTTGGCAGATTTGATTATTTAATTAAGGCAAAGCGAGCCCCCAAGTAGATTTGACTAAGGGAAGTTGCCCCCACCCCATAGAGAGTGTGTTACTGTACACCTGATAACAATTTCTTAGAACTTCCTTCCAATGGTCCTTTGTTAAGGGTGCATTGTTCTTGAAAAACACACATGTTTTTATACCAACTTCGTTCGATAGCAAAATGCCTACATCTTCAATCCTGCTGTTGTTGTCTGTTTGATATAACGCAAAAGATAAAAAATAAACATCTGTCTACATTGACCAATTTCTTGGAACACAAGCTCCCCGAAATAATTTCCTCAATGGTATTTGTCTTTTGCTTGAGGAAAAACCTAATAAACGCAAAGTGTTTATATGCGTTGGTGTACTTGAAAACATCTCATGTCTACAACTCAGCAAAAATCACACTTCAAGATGGGCAAGATCAATGAGATGAAATACTGATAAACAGGAGATTGAAGCTGTTTGTCAGATTTTTATTGCCACAAGTGTAGTAAGCAGCTGTACCACATTTATTATGTATGACAAAAAAGGTACATTTTAACCAAAAGCCAGCCATACATTCGTGTAAGAAGTTAAGTTAGGGTTTCACATGAGGCACTTTCTTAACAATTTGTATAAAAACGTTAATTAACGTTTCCTTTACAAATACAAATAATTTCGGACGTAACACATACTGGATATTAAAAAAACCAAAATTTACCTCCTTTTTGGTTTAATCTAAATATTAACAGTTTTACCGTACTGGGCTACAGTTATTAGCAACTCATTGTGAGGACATAGAAAAACTGTTCAACGCCGTGGGAAATTGAACAGTTGCTTTATGGTTTGCTTACCGTACGCCGGCAAACTAATAACTTGGTGAGTTTTCAATAGCAAAATCATGTTCACCTGATGACCTGCATAGCACCAAGGTGTACAAATTATGCATGCATCTGGCCGGGTCAATAAACTTACCAACCGCTATGCCGCCGTGCTGCCGTTCGCCGCATTTACAATAATAGGGACATGAAAAACCACCGTCAGGATATGTTTGCCAGTGGGTCATTCTCCCATTTTTTTTATGCCCGTTACACCCGTTGCTTGGTCGTCCTGGGGGAAGATGGCCGAACATAATTGTATCTGTCAACCCACCACGAATACTAGTGCACACTGCGTCAATCATCACGCTGCGTTTAGCGATAATTCATTCACGGGAAGCACGGGAAGTTTGGCGGGAACTAGAAAAATAAAGAGCAGCGTTAAGTGTCACAATAACAATTACAATAGGCGGCCCTAATTGAAGACTACACATGGCGAAGATTGTTTGTACAGTCTTTCGCAAAGCAACATAATGTCTCAGTGTGAGAAATACACATCACAGTTATTTGGAAGAATGATAGAATAATTTGGGGACAAACAGTGGAAGAATCTTCGAAAAAAATCTCTATCTTATTAAATGTTTCCGTAAATGCAAGCCAAAATATCCTTTCAACATAATCTAACAAAGATGCCCCAGTTTCTGTTCTGTTCTATAGTTCCTTGGTAATTAAACTCAATATGCGTTGTTTCAGCAGGGTTTCTGCATTCACATACTGCCTGCTTCAGTGTTTCTGCTACATGACAATAAGTGTCCCAAAAGTTACACATAATTAGCTTAAGATTACTCGTAACATGTTCAACCTTATGTGCCAACCAGTACCTAAATAGTAGAGATTTGATTACGATCCCTTACCATTAATTGATTTTCTCTCACAACAGATTTGAAGTAAAAGTCGTTTGGCTCACTGTAGGCATCGTTTAATGGTACAACTGTTACCAAAAAACAGAAACGGTATCGCTATCGATTAAAGCACTGCATGAGTAATTAACTTTAAAAGTTTGTCAACCTTCATCAAATGTGTCCTGCGTCACCTCGTTTTGGCTGGTGGTGAAAAATAAGGTCCCCATTTTTCTTCTTCTTTCCCAAATTTTAGGACAAGATTCGGAGAAGAGCTCCATCACACATCCCAACAGCGTGCCACCTGCCGGTAATCCGTACCTTATCGGTATCCAATCAAGGTAATGTGGGACGCACCCCGATCTAAGTTAGCAACAAACATTGTATCACCATTAATGATTTTTTCCCCTGGTTGTGTTTGCCCATCTCTACAATATCCTTCCCAACATCTTGCCGTCCCTTGTTTGGGACCTACAGATTCCGGCGGCGATATTATCACAAATCGATTCTGCTATTTCTGCTGCTGATAATCTTCATCCTGACGATCGCTATCATAGTAATAGCCTGTTTGCGTGAGTATCCCCAACCGTTTTCCCATCATCGATCATGCCGATACTACCGCACTACGTCACCATCGCCACTTTCAGTACATTTCCCGCCCGAGATCTGTCACACCGCGGACTGTCTTCGTTCGGCAGCGGCCCTCAAGCACAGCATGGACCTGTCGGTGGATCCTTGCGAAGATTTCTACCAGTACGCTTGCGGTAATTGGGAGGATGAACATCCACGGCCTGACTCTTATGCCAGCTTCGATTGGTTCAGTGAACGACAGGCGAAGATTTTGCGCAACATCCGCCATTACCTGCAGGCAAACAACAGCGAGTTTGATCCGAAACCTGTAGTACAGGCGCGTGCCATGTATACGGCCTGCATGAACCTCACTGCCATGGATCGGCTCGGTTATGAGCCGGTTTTAAAATACCTCAAACAATTCCATTTGCGCCCGTACCCATCCTTTCTGAACGTGACCGATACAGCCGAATCGCCCGTCTTCAAGGGATATGACTTCGACTGGGTACGATCATTAGCCAAGATCAAGCAATTACTTGGGATGGACGTTTTCATTGGGTTCGATGTGTATCCGGATCCACGCCATCGAGATTACAACCGGCTGGTATTGGGGACACCGGAGACTGGATCAGATTTGCCATTGTAAGTACCGCAGTTGGGAAGTTGCGCTTCAAAACTAGTCTAATCCATTAAATGGAATAATTAATTCACAGCAACACCGACATTCTGAAACACATCCGTCATGGTAGAACACGTCGGAAGCTTATGGTCAGTGCAGATGATGGGAAAGCAGACGAAGAGGACAGCGATGTGGATGAAGATCCAGTGTCTGTAAGTGCGTACAAAAAGTTTATGATCGGTGTAATGAAATTCTTGGTAAATCATACCGATCCGACAATCAAGCTACAATCGTTTAATGCGCATTTCGAGAAAGCTGCCACAATAGTGGTACAGTTTTCGGATTCAATCACTAAGGTTGGTACTGGGCGTGAGATACAACAGTGACGCAAATAACTTCCTCACTATTTCCTTAGTTCAATCGAGAGGCCGAAAATGCGTCGAAGAGTACAAACTTGGAGGATCGACTCAACCTGCAGGATATCGTGTACTACACGGTAACGGATTTGCAGAACATCACTGACACGTACCTAGCCCCGAAAGATCCACTACCAATCTGGGAGAAACTGGTTGCCAATGTGTTTGAAGGCATACCGGAAGCGCAGCTAAACCTGCAGGACGAGATGATCCTCACGAGCAATGCGGACATACTTTATCTGAAGCTGCTCGTCGAATATCTCGCCATAACACCGCTAGCCCACATCGAACTGTACATCTGGTGGACGGTGGTAGAGGAACTGATACTACACACCACGATGGAGGTACGCAAGCTGTACTACGACTACTACAAATCAATCACACCGACGGATGGGTTCAGTTCGCGGACACTTTACTGTACCGGTACCGTGAACCGTCTGCTTGGAATGGCCGTCAGTTATGCGATCTCAAGCGATAACTTTACGCAGCGCACTAAACCACGGGTGCAGGATATGCTCCGCTACATACGTACTGCGTTCGAGAGTCTCGTACGCGACACCACCTGGATGGATTGGCCAACCAAACAGTCGACGCTGCGCAAATCGGAGGCAATGCGAAGTCTGATTGGATTTCCCGAGTGGATTCTGGATCATCGGGAGCTAGAACAACATTACAATGGGGTACAGATGGCCGGTTTAGAGTGTGCCCTAACCAACCGCAACAAATAATCGTGCAATGTTTATTTGGTTCATTGTTTGTTTCATGTTTGGCATCCCACCCAAACCCGTTGGTGGCAACATCATCAGTTGAAAGTTAACGAGAGCACCCACTTGGAAAATATGATGGAGGAAATACAGCGTAAAAACATCATCAAACTTCGCCGCTGGCGACAAAAACATGAACTCAGCTGGGAAACTTTGCCCACCAACGTGAACGCGTTTCATACATTCCAAGAAAATGCTATAAGTACGTACGTTTAATCTTCGGCTGCACGGGGTAGGTCATTCCCCCGAAGGTTCCCCTAGTACACACAATTCCAATTACACATCCTTTTTTGCACACTGGGAGGACCGGAAAAGGGCGCATGTTTTGGCCACCTTTTTGTATACGCCGGTTTGTCGGTACGAAGCGTGCTAACTTTGGTATTTTTATTTTCTCCATATGGTTGTGGTTGTTTTGTTTTCAATATCGACAAAATTTCGGTGTCCGACGATGCTTGCAGCCATACCGATTGCAATCCTGCAGTACCCGTTCTACCATCTTGGGCTGGAGTAAGCATGTCTTCCATGATAATGCTACCCACTGAGAGCACTGAGAGCACAAACAGACACACGCACAGAACAGCACAGAGCTATGTTTTAGCAACAACAACAAAAAAAGGGAAGGACCACACTTACTACGCACCAAAGCATCGTGTTTGTGCACCACACCAGCTTTGAAAGGTATAACGCTTCAGGTTGCCTTTTAATACACGAGACACGAAATTAATGCACGTTACACGCATATCCTTTTTCTAAGGCACGTAAGTCTCACGATTTTCTTTCACTTGCAATCTTCAATTAACATTCGAAGGTAAAAACAAAACACGATAAAGCTCTGGGCATTTTTTTTATTAAACAGTATCCATTTTAATCTACTAAAACACACATTTTGCAATCCCGAGTGCATAACGTAAAGCGCTTTGTAACGCTGATTGCATACTTTTGTGCGCTTGAATCATATTACGCCTGAAGGTATGCAATGTATCTTAGAAAAACGCTTAAATCCTGTTTGTACGTTAGATCGACTGTTTTGATCTCGGAAAACGACTGTCCCATGGGTTGTGAAACGGTCGCTAGGCTAATTAAGTTTTCCCTTTTTTCTTTTGTAGAGCACTAAACTACGGTGCACTGGGAACTATACTCGGTCACGAGCTTACCCACGGCTTCGATGATAGTGGTAAGTGGAGGGAGAGGTGGTATGAATGAAAAAAATGTTGTTGTTTGGCAATACTTTACATTTTCTGGCTCATTTCCAGGACGTCAGTTTGATAAGAACGGCAATCTGAAACAATGGTGGACGAACAAAACGGTGGAGGAATACGTTAACCGTACCATGTGTTTTGTGAAGCAATACGGCCAATATTACATACCGGAGGCGGACGATTATGTGCGGTGGAGTTAGCTTTTTAATTAAGTGATTTGTCAACCTTTCGTAACGTAATTACTGCTATCGTTTGCAGATCGACGGTTTGCTAACGCTCGGTGAAAACATTGCCGATAACGGGGGTGTCCGGGAGGCATTTCGGGCGTATCAACTTTACATGAAGAATGCCGGCAAAGAACCGTTGCTACCCGGCTTCGAGAATTACACGCACGAGCAGCTGTTTTTCATCTCGTACGGCAATATATGGTGTGAGGCCAACACGCAAGCTGCTGCGAAAGCATATCTAGACGATTCGCATTGTCCGGGAAAGTTTCGCCTAAAGGGTGTGCTAACCAACTCGCCCGAGTTTAGCCAAACGTTTAGCTGCAAGCCGGGAACAGTGATGAACCCAAGCAAGGACAAATGTCGCATATGGTAAACGAAATGTGTGGCATCGTGTGGTATCATGTGGCCGGTATTTCGCGTGCCAGGTTTCAGTGAGTATTTGTGAAGTGGAGGATCGTAATGGGACACTAACGTTGAGTAAATGCATCAAAAATCTCATTGTAGATGTAATGTGTGATACAGCACAGCAATGTACCCAGAAAAGTGATACAGAAAACTGATGTGAACATTTAGCTAGTATGAAAAATTACTCTTGCGAAATGCAAGAGCTTCTTATATTGCTATATTTTGAAGAAATTGTTTTCTAAGTGTTTAATTAAACGTGTTGAAATGACAGAAATTAATCTCAGTTTGGAGAATTTACTAGCAAGTGATGACAACAAATATGTCAGAAATTATATTGATGTGGAATATATTTTTATGTTTAGAAATAAAGAAAGGATATATTATAAGGTACTTAAAATTCACAATTAAAACTTAAAATAAAAATACAGTCGGTTGTTTTTGGTTTTCTCATTTCTAACGGCTTTAGTTCGGATTTCAAACACGTCTAATGACGTTTAATTTTATACCAGCACGAAGTTTGCTGCGCGACGTTTCGAAGTTGACGTTTCGCCCCCTCCGAAGCTGGCCGACGTTTGACAGCGTACGCTAAACATTTTTTTCCACCACAGTCGTTTCAGGTAAATGAAATGATTTAGCAATGAATATCTAGCAAAAATACGGATTATATTTGTTGTTTTAATTGAAAATAGTGCACAATAACGCGTGTATCAAAGAACCTCAATAGCAATTGCAAGTGTCGGTTCGTGTACGAGCGCAGAAGAAAACTTACCTTTTTTTCGTTTGCTTCTTCTACCTCTTCGCTGCACTCAGCCGTATTTGTGCCGTTGTCATAAAGTAAGCTAGAAGGGTGGTGGGTCTAAAAGCAGTAGCAGCAGAAAAGAACAAGGTAAATTGCTCGTGAATTAGTGCAAAATCGGCTGGCCAAAGTGTTGTACGTGATTGATAAACAATTCCTTGCGTTATTCCGAAAGTATTTGCGCAGGAAACAGGGTTTCAGAGTGCTATCTCGCCCGTGTGCTTAGCCAGAGTGGAACGCAGCCGATTGACTCATCATCAACTTTCGTGGTGTTGAGTAGTGGAAAAAGCGGCTGGTACGGCGAGATTGCCCGTAAGTGCGTGCGCCCCTATCGGAGCGGACATTGGTGGCTTATTGGGAAAATCGGATCGTTTAGTGTTGCCAATTTGCAGTAAACGAGTAAGTTCCGGTCAAATAAATCGAATGCACACACCAGTCGCTCGTCGTCGACCGAACCATTTCGCTTCACTACACCCCCTTGACGTCAAGCGGGCGCCCGTGTATGTGCGTATGTGTGTGAAATGGACTCAAGTGTCTGGAACTGTTTATTCAAAAACCGCAATCGGCACGCTAATTAGGTGAAAAATATTCATCTCCCGTCCCCGCCGTTGGACGATTGTGTTGCCCCCGGGGCGGATATAACATTGGCGGGCGGCGACATGCATGTGTCCATCCGTCGGGACGAAAAAATTTAGTCGCATCGAAGAGAGTGCTCATTTTTTGTTCGTGACCGCCCGACAGTGTGTTGGTGCGGATAACTGTGCTGCAGCGTATGTGTGGTTGTGTGCGTGCGTGCGTATACGTTGGTTGAAAGCGCGCGGGTGCTTGAGCGAGAAAGCGAACGATCGGAAAGTGTGAACAGTAGGCTAGAAAGGGAAACGGCTATGCCGCAGCTACACTTGCCGGAGTGAGATGGGGCGAGTCAAAATGGCGTTTCTGGAATGTGATGAATTTATTATTCGTTGTCCGTTGTTCTCACGCCCTCCAGCCATACCCGTTGTGTTCCCTTGTTCGTGCATCACTAACGTCCGTGGGCGAAAGCTAATGGGACTGTTCTCCAAAATCCGACGAAATAGTGCCAGCCTGTCGTACGAGTGATCTGTTGTTGTTCGTTGTGCGTTTCCATCTTTTACGTATCGTTTGCATCGAGAGCTGCATAGGACATTGGTATAGATTGAATGCTTTCTTTTGCCCGATGAAGCGGAACCTGCTTCGACTGCATACCATCTGTCATCGGAATTGCATGGAAATTGTTTTCGCTGCATGAGACGGCGCAAATCATCACTGAATCCAAGCAACCCATGCAATGAATGGACTAAGCAACAGTTCCAACAATTTGTCCGCATGTTAAACAACTTTATTATTCTCTGTTATCACAGTATAAAAATCCCGCATCTGCACCGTTGCTTATATAACGTAAAAAAATCGATTCTATTATCAACTCAGCTGACAAACGCGGCGATAATACCACAGATAAACATCCCCGTCAAACAGAAGGATAGGTTGCCCTGCGATACTACCGTATACTTCCGTACGAATAATTGACACCGGCGTATTTTTATTAGCTTAATGAAAGAGATCGAAGATTGTACAGCACAGGATGTATGATCAATTGACCATGTTGGGCCAAAGAGCATCAAAAGAAGAAGAAAAAACGTCTGTAGCCGTCACTAGAACGATCTGGGATTCTAACCTAGCTTCATGGCGCCAATGCAAACATCCTCTCCTCGGAGACAAGCCTAGAAGAAGTCTAGCACGTTGGATTTTGAAGTTTGTTACGATCGATAAAAATGGTGCATATTTCCATCAGCGGCAGAACAGAGCACGGCAAGCAAAATCTTCGTACGCAAAAACCAACGTATGCCAGCTGGAAAATAAGAGGAGGAATCAATGCAAAAACATCTTCTATTTTCACCATCGTCCCACCGAAACGGCAAATATAGTAGCTACACTCTCCAGCAACACGTTCACCGTTATGCCTGTACCCTCATTTTGCGTACCACCGTCGCATTCACGGTTTCGTGGGCATCGCGTACGCTTATCATACCGATAACCGGTTGCGTTCTCATTCAGCGTACGCTATCGGGGATAACATTTTGTTCGAATACTGGTGTACGCATCACAAAATTGGGGGCCACCCCATCCGATGCTGGCCCCGATGTGTATGATGCATCGAAATGTACACGAGACACGGAACATTGTTGATTGTATTTAATATAGCCCCCCAGAACCTCCAGAACAAGGAGAATTGTGCGTATGTGGGTTTGGTACGTTTTGCGAGAACGTCACAAAACTTTCCACAATTTCCCCATTTTAGCAGTGGACGTGTATAGCGAGACTACTTGAGTGCGACAATGAAGCGAATTGTAGTACATACATTGATAATGACTATCAATCTACAGATAAGGCACAATTTTATCGTATCGCTTGGCTGTGAGTCACGCACTGTGTTGAAATTTATGTAAAGAAAAAAAACATACTCCTCTCTTGCAGCTGTATCGATGCAATGGTAGCTCAAATAGGCGATCGATTAACACTTCCGATCAGATCGTTTGTAGACAACACGAATTTGGTATTCATTGTGGGTATTCATAGCCTACTGTCATCCATCCATTTGCTTATTAATTATCATTAGCTCTAAAATTCCACCTGAAATGAGCAGCAAACATTCTACTAACCTCCGGTATACATTTGGTATTGGGAAGTCGATCATTTTATTCAAAAAATTGAGTTCCAAACGTATCAATAAAGTCCAAGGGATCAACGGTAAATGTTCTTCCCGTTGGGTACGTTAAATATGTACATTTACGCAACCAAAGGAAACGATCCACCAACAGGCAAAATTGAGTATCTTCTGTAGTGTTAAATCTTTCTAATGTTCCGTTCCCATTTGCCACATAGTTTCGGAATTGCGTCATGCAAGACTTCTGTTTTCTACCACATTATAAAAAGAAACGATTTAAAAATATTGTTTTGTGTTTACCTTTCCACGATCAGTTTTTGGACAACACTTCAGTTCGTCACTTGATCTACAAGAGCATACACCATGCAGGATTGATGTGTTCGATCTGTCTCTAACCATATCTGAATCTTTATTTTGCATATTTTCGCCCACAGCGTTCGTGGACAACGTCGTGAAGCTGCCAAAGATCCAAAGCGCGTCGCTTATAACAAAGGCTAAAAGGCAAAACAAAACACACGCAGAAAAAAGGAAGGCACAAGTGGAACCGAGGCGGCGTAGATTGAGACAGCAGCAAAATGCAAACAATAAAGTGCGTGGTCGTTGGAGACGGTGCGGTCGGTAAGACTTGCCTGCTCATTTCCTACACGACCAACAAATTTCCATCCGAGTACGTACCGACCGTGTTTGACAATTACGCCGTGACGGTCATGATCGGCGGTGAACCCTACACGCTCGGTTTGTTTGATACAGCTGGTAAGTGAAGTCCACCCGGCATATGAGCCGACAACCTGATCCGATGTTCATCGTCTTTTTTCCATCCGTTATTTTACAGGCCAGGAAGATTACGATCGTCTGCGACCATTATCGTATCCACAAACAGACGTGTTTTTGGTGTGTTTCTCCGTCGTTAGTCCCAGTTCATTTGAGAACGTAAAAGAAAAGGTACGGCGTATACCATCGATCATGTTTTCCTCTCTATTAACGTTTACGTTTCCTATTAATGGGCTTACAGTGGGTGCCTGAGATAACGCACCATTGCCAGAAAACGCCATTCCTGTTGGTGGGCACGCAAATTGATTTGCGCGACGAAAACAGCACGCTGGAAAAGTTGGCTAAAAACAAACAAAAACCCATCACCCTCGAGCAGGGTGAGAAGCTGGCCAAGGAACTGAAGGCGGTAAAATATGTCGAGTGTTCTGCGTTGACCCAGGTATGTTGACCTTCTCTTATACTAAGAGACAGAAATGCGTTTCAAAATATATTTTAAATGATTTTTTTTAAACCTTCATTGTCTACAGAAAGGGCTGAAGAACGTTTTCGACGAGGCAATCCTGGCAGCGCTGGAACCTCCAGAGCCGACGAAAAAGAGGAAGTGCCGATTTTTGTAAAAAAAAACAACTCCCATATACATCCACACAAACAAAAACCAACACACCTACTATACTATCCGTTTTCGTGAAAACATTCTTTAGCACATGAGGATTTTAGGAAGATTGTGTCCTTCGCACACAGAGACACATACACCGACATACACGTCGATCGTCATGATCAGGATCAAAATCATTAGATCTTTTTCGTATACTTTGTTCTTCTTCATACTTTTCGATTTTTTAAAAACACTTTTGTTCCGTTGCCTTTCGTAAGGTTTGCAGTCAGGACGTTTTGGAGACGGAAAGAGTATGGAAATGCGCATCCACAGTGCAATGGCTTTCTATTTGTTCACCTTCCCGCATTAAACCTAAGGTTGTTTGTTACGAGCATGAAGATAAATGGGCCAATGAACCTCCTCTGGTCGTGGTTCATAAAGGATGGTAAAGTTCCCTAAAAATCCCACAAAAGTGTTGTTACTTGCGCCTCCTAATCGTAGAACAGAAGAAAAAAATTGTAAGCTTAGCATATGTGCAACACAAAGAAACACAACCTCAGATTGGCGAATACGGTGATGTGGTATATGGACAAAAACGCATATGTTTGCTGCCCTTTAAGATGCAGTGTAAATGGCAAATCCCTAATGCGTGATTTGCACATCAGCAAAGCAACAAACTAATGATACAGTTTTGCAAATTAAGTGAGTGAATGTAGTGCTGCTAAATTACATGGGCGCAGATTGAGCTGGGAGTCTTTCATTTCGTTTTGTTTTGTTCAATCAACAAACACAAACAAACAAAAACTAACGCGAAACTAAAGCACGATGGTTTATAGTAGTACGTGTCGCGGGTAAGCTTTAGCTAAGTTTGAGAGATTGATGAAAAAAAAGGCCAACATTACCTATACGATAGGAGGGAAAGACAAAGAGGAGACAACAAAAACAAATATATATATATACATAGAAAGCGAATTATAAAGCGCATAAATATTAAGTTACATACATGAACGCAAACACTGACGGTGCAAAGAAGCAAGTTAAACTAACAAAAAAAAAAACACTCGTAACAGCAAGACAGGAACAAGAGGCATCAGGAAGCACCACCACCACCTCCCACTACCCGATGCGCGGGTAGTGCTTGCGTTTCGGTCATTTTGTTCAAGACTGGACCGCATATTCGCTTGTAGGTTTTTTCGCGGAGGAACTTCCAACCGTGTATATCGCACAGGGGCGCACATTCTCCAGGAGAGTGCGCAATCATTACTAAAGCAGTCGAACAGTACGGGATGCTAAACGATTTCCTAAACCTTATACAGCTTTTTTACACTACAGGACGTGACGGTAGTTATTGGTATACAAAAAGGGCAGCACTGATTTAAAGGACACTAGTCGAAGGGCTGGAGTGTGAGGGAGAAATAGTTAGCGACGGTGGTCCTTTTGTAGTGTCAGCTGTGTATATAAAAGGCGAGTTGATAACAACACAAAGGTGTGTTGATTGTGCGTAAACTAAAAACCTCTACTGCGTGCGAAAACCCAGCAAAGAGACAGTGCCGAGTGCTTTTCCCCTTCCATATTTAACCGCGTTTGATGATGTTGCACTGCTGCGTAAGTAACCGCATATATATATGCGCCTCAGGATGTTTTCGCCACGTCTGTTTCACTAGAACCCAGTTTTGTATTAAGGATATTAAGGATCCTAGCTACTAAAGAACAACACATCCGTTTGCAATCCAATCTCGTCGACGACGAAACACGATGGTTTAGCGGTTTGAATGCATACTGAGTGCGTGATTGAATGGAATTTAATTGTTTGAATTTTTTGTGAATTGATCGCATATTACATACTTTTAGCTGTTTAATTTCAATTGCAACAGAAACAAATGAATTGTTTTGTCGTTTTGAACTACACTGAACCGTCGTATCAACATTTTAATGCCTTAAAAGACGAATAATTAAAGTTGAGAGCAGTTCGCACATTAGGTACTACGGTACCAATATTAAAATTCTGTAACGTAAAAAATATTTTCTGTTCTGACTCATTTAGGCATTCGTTTTTTTTTTGTTGTTGCCAGTTTGTTGCTCATACTGAGAACCAATTTGTATGAAGGTTTTTGTGTTCGTTACGAGTCATTTTCGGGTCGTGCGAACAGAATGAATGAATGTTAATTTAGGCAAAAGAAGTCAAAGGTATGCGTATGTAGGCGAATTTCATAAAAAATAGTTTTGCCAAGATCAGGCACACAAATAACAAATTAATTATTTTGATCTTGCAGAATGAGGCAGAAAGGTTCTGACAGAAGAAGAAACACGTTTCTTTTGTTGGTGGAAAGAGAACCGTCTCTAGGGTAGAACGTTTGTATTATCCCGAGGAAATAAAATTGTAATAAAAATATTATATTGTACACACACGATAAACGCGCGGCTAGGACAAGCGTTAGCGTAACGAATATTCTTGTCTTCACACGGTACCACAACCGCGGCGCATTTCCGGCTTTAAAAACAAGCTGGCTGTTGGATTTGCTAATGGTGTACGAAAGTCAAACACGACGGCACTCTTGCTAGGAATGTTAGGCATCTTTGGTGTGTTCTCCACGATGGCTTTTTGTGTCCCAACAGCGGAATATCTTGTGCAAAGGGATTTTGAGCTTTCGTTCCTTTATAGTGTAGTATATGGGTTTTGGTATTAACTGTTGCATACATACCATTGACTGCGAACATGATTTCACATGCGACTACCATCCACATGCTGCTGGTACTGTATCAGGGCTTACCTTTCTATCCAATTCTTTCTATTATTTAAAACAAAACAAACAAACAAAAAAATCCCTATGTTGATAACACTGCATGTTTCGAGAATGGAGGAATAATTATATTTAACGGAAAATAAATATTAAAATAAAGAAAAACACATTTTTATACAGCTAACTAACGTTGTATTGGATGTATTTTATTCCACCATTGTGTCTGAAAATCGGCAGCGCTGTGTTGTTATACTTGCAAGCCTTCCGAACTTTCCGATTGCTGAAGCGCTGGGATTGGGGTTTAATCAATTCTAAATTACAACTCGTAAACTATGCGCCGCTTTGATTAATTATATAATTTATTGATGGAAAACAAATGCTATGGCTATACATCTATCAAACATAGTGAAGCGACCACGTTCATCATATCTTCATTGCGTCGATAGAACTACGAAGAAAGTGTAGGTGCTGTGTCCAAGGATGGTGCTTGTTTAGCTGCTCCAGCTTCCAACATTTTAAGCTCTTCCGCTTGCCGTACTGGTTTTATCACGGTGAAATATCGGTAAACACGTACTCCGAGCAAGTAAGAGCCGTACAACGTGAGCCCCATGCAGGTATACACGACGCCACGGTGCAATCGATCGAACAAAACATTTCTTGACTGTCGCTTCATATTGGCCGAATAAGTCTACAGATATATTGTACGTAAAGTTGCGTTATAATGATAAAGTTTTTGCCCAATTTGCTCAGAATGTGAATTACCTGCGAAAAACCAATGTTTTGATATTTATTTTGCAATGACAACAGTAAACTGACAAGTTGACGGGTGTTGTTTTCGAAGTTGAAGCAAAGTGTATATAAGCGAGGTGTCTTCATATGGCTAGTATCAACATTTTGTCTCATGATTTACAAGATTTGTTTATGGCTAACTTTAGCTAAAACCACATATTTTTTGGTAATTGAAAGATGCAAAATATCTCATCCATAGTTTGTACAGTTGATATCACACCCTAGTGGATATCAGACCAAATTTGGTTGATAAATATTTTATCAAACACACAATGTGCACAATATTGGTAGTGGTTTACAAGGTTTTATTAATAAATCCCCCCCATACTAGACGTCGAAATAGTATCCTTCGAAATACGAAGTAAACACCTTCATTCTACACACGTTGACCGTAAACGTAGCGGACAGCCAACTGCCAATCTTATTGTTCACTGTTGTTCTCACGATCTGTCAAAACGGTCGCCCTACGAAACCTGCTCCTCAACAAAATATCAAATATAGTGAGAAAGATCGCGAAACAAGCCTTTTTCCCGTGTGGGTGCGTGCGTGCGTCCGTCCGTCCGAAAAATTTCGGGATTCTGGTTGGCATTCTTCACAACCCCCACAAAGGAAGGGCGTTGGAATTCGCTTAGTGTAGTGTCGCGAAATCGCCGAGCATTGTGCTTTCCAGCGTGAATCGTCGTGCGGCTGCGAGTGCGTGTGTACGGTCTCCCGTTCGTGCGTGTGTGTGCACCGTGTGTGTGTGTGTGTGTGTGACGGGGGTGTGAAGAAAGGGTGTGGAAAGGGGGAGGGGGAAGGTCGGAGTGCAGTGTGTGGCCAATAGTTTCTGTGGGGTTTGGTGGTGTTGTAATCGCAAGTTCTATGTTCTGGTGCGTGATTCCGTCGGTTTTGCATAGTTTTCTGCGCTAAACCCGCGTTGTAAATAAGTGGTATCTACGATCCTCTCCAGCATCGATGGCGGCACTATCTTCACGAAGGTATAACCATTGCGTTTATCATTAATTAAGGCTAATCCACCCCGGAGGATTGTTTCCTTTCGGTATACGGGGTTTTGTGGCAGTAGCATCAACGGTTGGTCAGTGGCAGCACATATTACAACAGCAAAAAAAAAGAAATCGAAACGATTTTAAAAAGCCATGCCTTATCATTGAGTTCGACGGGTCATAATGAGCGTATTCTTGATAATGTGAACCCTCTCGAACTTCTTCGGGTGGGTGCAAGTCGCGCATGTGTTTGTGTGTGTTGTGTGCATCTCACCCATTCCGCTGTGCGAAACATTTTCCGTTTTCGGATGGATTTGTATCAAACCGACGGGGTTTGCTTTTTTCTGCAAAGGCTACGGCTACGGCTCCACTGCCGTGCAGGTTATGTCGTTCACCTTCGCAGCCCTGGTTGCGCCCTGGTGCATATGTCTCTTTTGTTGTTGGTTTTGTTCACACCTTGTCACCCGATTGCAAAAACCTTCCCCGGTGCAGCAGCCAGCAGGAAGGACGAATTGTTCTTACTACACCCCGAAATAAACAGCTGAGAAGGGAGAGCTAGAGCGAGATGAAGACGACGGACAACACAGTGGGCAGAAGCAGCGGCGAGATATTTGTACACCAAACAGGGAAGAGAAAGTATGTGAGCATGATTTCTGTATGCGTTTTGGAGGGGGGGGGGAGGGTGTATTTGATCGCCCCATCCAACCCCCTTTGGGATGTTTACACTGGCACCAAAATTCATGTAATGGTTGGTCCAAATTCTGGACTTTAAAATGCCATTCTTTATGGACGGGAAAAACGAAATTTTCTCCATTTTCCATTTACATCGCGTTACATTACACACAAGCTGTTACAAGCATCAGCCTCTCGGGAGCGCAACACTTTGTGTGTGTGTTTGTGCTGCGATTTCGGGTTCGCAAGTGCAGCTGCTGGACAAAGGAAAACGCTTGTCCTTGAGCCACGAACCTACGAAGTTTTTTTTTTTTATTTTGGGAGAGTTAGAAACTTGGAAGAAATTAACGCACATCCTCAAACGCCACCAACACGCTTGTTGCTACACTGTAACCGAGTGGTTTGTGTATGTTTTCATTTGGGGGAAAAAAATAATAAACCCTTCATCACAACACCCCCCACCCTCCGAAGGAACAATGGGGAAATTGGTTAGCAAAATTAGATGGAAGTCGTCAACGACAGCGGGATAGCTGTGTTCGGCACACACACACAGGGGTCAATTGAATGAAAACGGGTCACAAAGTGCATTAAATGGTCAGTTTCACATACACTAGCCCCAGCTGTTTCTAGCGTCCAAGCAGGCTGTAAGTTCACTATCCACCCCCCACCCTCCCGTTACTGAGTGGGTAGCTGAGTGAGGAGGGGGTGTGGCAAATACCGCCTGTTGTTCACGGTTCTATTGTGTCTGTGTGCGTGTGCGTCTGCTTTTGGATGGTTAACCCTTGGATGGGCNAAGCAGGCTGTAAGTTCACTATCCACCCCCCACCCTCCCGTTACTGAGTGGGTAGCTGAGTGAGGAGGGGGTGTGGCAAATACCGCCTGTTGTTCACGGTTCTATTGTGTCTGTGTGCGTGTGCGTCTGCCTTTGGATGGTTAACCCTTGGATGGGCAAACCGCGCAAAATGCGCCTGGATCCACCAGCAATAGATGTGTGATGTAACATTAACTTTATTGACATGTAATCATTCGATTTAAATTTTAAAGAATTTGTGTACTTTGTCCAAAAATACAATATAAAAGTTTCATCTTAATTCTACTACTTCATTTCTTATTTGCGGTCCTAGTTTTGTTAGCCGTTGTGTTCCATTCCATGCTGCTGGGATTGTATGTTTTATTCCCTTTTAAAATGACCCCTTTAAATGGCATCATCGTCTACCAGTGCTCATCGCCGTGAGAGAAAATTCGTTGCCATCCAAGCCCCTTGTGGTACAGATGCTTTCGCACACAATGGTACAATTTATGATGGTAATGTGTATAATTTTCCCATATATTGTTTTTCAATCCACGCGCACACCTTCGTCACAAGATATCAAAGCAACCAACGCCAGTAAAAACGTTCCATCTTCCCTGTAACGGAGCGGGTTGGCAACGGCAACCTTAACAACGATATAACTGGCAGCAGCAACAGCAGCAACACCAAGCGAGCGAGATGAATAATTAAATGGTTCAACCTACTGTGACATTGTTGCCATAGTGCACAACCAGCAAGAAGGACCGGTGTTTGGAAGCTGCAGAAGAAAATTCAACAAAAACACACACAAAAAACCCACCCTTGCGCTGGCCCGTTCCATGTACTGTGGCGGTTATTGCCCGGCCAACAAAGCTTCACCGAGGAGGAGACACTCGCGGATTGGGGTGGAATAAAATTTAATGACTTAATCGCGCTTAATGTGCGTAATGCTCATAAATAGCGTGATCTTTTAATAGGAGAAGATTTTTTTTCTGTCTTCGGTTCGGTGGTTGGTTCAATTTTTGGGGATAAAGCACACGACGCGCAAGTCGTGGAGGTTCCAAACGGAGGCGTTAATTAAACCGGAGGGCTAGTTTGATGATATCTCTACCTTAATTACATTATATTTTCTTCTATTGATGTTTTAAAAGTAATCAAATATTTAATATTTTAGAACAAAAAATTTGGATATGTTGGAAAGAAGATCCTCTTGAAGTTTTAAGGAAAAAATGGAACAAGATGAAATATGTTTTGTGATTCTGATGCGATACTGCGAGTCGGAGTCATGATCTTAAAATGTCCAACAATTAAACTGCTTAGAAAAACTCATTTATTCAAACATATCGGTTACAGCCTCAACGCTGCTCGAAGCCACACGCATATTGGTGTACGGCGGCCCTTAGCTTTGACGCACATCCATCCGCACGGCGACAGTACGTCTGTAAGCTCACACTACTTCGGCGTTTAGCGCATGAACAGGGCGATGATATGCGTGCCGTGTTGTGTTGTTGCCGGTGGGTGATGGTCGGACACATCGGTCACGGTCTCGCACACTTACAACCACGGAACCCATCATAAGCCGAAGGAAGACAGCGTCGTCGGCCCCTATTCAATTATGTCATCAACAAGACTATGGCCCAGAGTACAGACACACACACGTACGCTCTGTGTTTGATGTGTTTATAGCAAAGGGCAGTGTAAAAGAAAGGGCTCGCCAGATAGGACATTGGCTCACCAGCAATAATTGCACGCGAAGCTCATAAACCTTCGCGCGGACACGGAGTTAACACGTCGTCAACCGGCTGAAATGAGTCATTATTCCGCTTCCCTTTTCATACGTGAATGGTTCTTGACTTTGTTTATCGCAGGATCAGACGGTGGAAGTCTTGAGTGGAGGCACGGTAGAAACAGGTTGCTAGGTCAAGCAAATCGAACCCACGAAGAAGAACGCATTATCGGGTGTAGCCTTAAAAATAAGTTGCGATGAACGCGCCTGAACATGCAACAGGCTGCCGTGCCGATGCAAATGAATCATCGAGAGTTAGATAAAAACCGCCGCATCCGATGATTGAACTCTGCCACGGGCACGGATGCGGTCGACGTAGGAAGATGCAGCAAGTGTTATCGTTCCGTCTATCGAACCGAAAGGTCACATTGTTTGGCTAACGATCAAAAGTGCATTCTATTGCATGTTTGCAGATGGGTTGATCAGATGCAAGCTCTCTCCCTCGCTGTGCGGGTAATTATCGATGTGACCGGCAGGGGTGCTGGGAATCGGTTCAAATTGTTGGCACGTGGCCGATTCACCTGATGTGATGATGACAGATGTCTTTTCTATCGCATGTTTGTCGATTCGCTGAACCGTCTCTTTCCGCTGTGCTGGGGATTAGAAATAAAGTGTAAAATGTTGTAATCTTTTGCAGCACTCAACACCGTCAAATTCTACAAATGATTAAACAAACAAAATTGTTGTGTGGAAATATTTCATTTATCGATTGACTTACGCTTTACTTTATGCTCACACTCTACTTCCAGATGGTTTCATCGATCCGTGTCCGGTGTGGAGGCAGAAACAATGCTTTTGGAGCGTGGCTTCGATGGTTCATNATGATTAAACAAACAAAATTGTTGTGTGGAAATATTTCATTTATCGATTGACTTACGCTTTACTTTATGCTCACACTCTACTTCCAGATGGTTTCATCGATCCGTGTCCGGTGTGGAGGCAGAAACAATGCTTTTGGAGCGTGGCTTCGATGGTTCATTTCTCGCCCGACATTCCTCCTCCAGCCCGGGTGCATTCACACTGTCCGTGCGGCGTGGTCAAGAGGTGACCCACATCAAAATCCAGAACAATGGTGATTTTTTCGATCTCTACGGTGGTAAGTAACGCTCATGTCCACCCGGTAACGCTGGTGGTGAGATGTAGCAAAGAACATCACCATTAAACTGTTGCTTTTATTTATTTTAGGTGAAAAATTTGCCACCCTATCCGAGCTTGTGCAGTATTACATGGAAAATGGTGATCAGTTAAAGGAGAAAAATGGACAAATCATCGAACTGAAACAACCATTGATCTGTGCCGAACCTACTACCGAACGGTAAGAAATGCGTTTTGCGTTAGTTTCTAGTTCTAGACAAAGTTGGCAATGTTTGATAGTTAAAATTTTACAGCAAAATAAGATGAAATGTTTTATAATAGGAACTCAAACGTATAGAAGATAACGCTTAAGCAACAACATTATTTATTTCTGCAAGAAGCATATTACTTCAGCCCTAATGAGAGTCTGACGAATTCAACGAAAAGCCGTCATTCTAAAATATAAATAAATACATCCAATACAAAGAGCCTGCATACTGACCATAGTCGTAAATAGTGGTATCAGCGATAAGTTATTAATG
Organism: Anopheles parensis; assembly: GCA_016254315.1. NCBI lineage: Eukaryota > Metazoa > Arthropoda > Insecta > Diptera > Culicidae > Anopheles > Anopheles parensis. Next base: position 12,646,307 of record CM028125.1, on the reverse strand, counting down.
ATACTTAGAATATTTACTTAGTTGTGTGATTGGCTTAGAGAAACTTTACGCCGTAGGAGCTTATTCGTCACTGTTGAGGATGAATTGTCTGTCTGCTAATGCGTTGTAGTTCTCGACTAATGTGACCGGATGAAAAGACGATCTTTAAGCCATAGAAATATATAGTTCTTTATGATATTCGCGTGACTACACTACAGCTTTAGACTGTAGATCATACTAAAAACACAAATCATAGGCCTGGGAGACTAAGCGTAAAAGCCTGGACGATTAAGTCCTTCGACGAGTTGCTGTCTAATATGCCTCGCAGGTTTTATAATGATCCATTTGGGTTGTTTAGTGATACGATAACAATAATTTAGACAGATTAAAAATGGGATTTAAAGCCTTATACTTCCCAACAGTTACAATCACCTCAGCGCGCCTAGTATGTAGTAAAATCTAGCAACTGCTAGGATATTATTATAAATTCGTGACATTCAGAAAATTTTGGTCCGTCCATACGAGAACACGCATTGTAAGAATGACAGAATGAACTATGAAAAATGAGAACAACAGTGAAAGATCAACTTAGAAGCATTTGATCAAATTAGACGCTTTAACGAAAATTTTTGTGAAGTTAAATTTCAAGGATATAGAATTAGTATTCTACTATCTAGGATGTAAATCTCCCTGTACTGCCATTTGTGAAATGTCAATAACAACAAATGAATTTTATTAAAATGATTCCCACATTTATTACAAATTTATTGTTGTTACATCTTACCGTTTCAAGTCGTTTATGAATTGATTTGAACTGAAATTTGATTTCGTCGACCCCAGTCCCTACAATCGAAGTACAATCTTAAGATAGATTTGTGAATTGTAGGCAACAGACGAGATTTAGGCTTTGGCATAAGGTTTGAGGTTATTTTTATAATATTTTTATATACAAGTTAGAATATATTCCTAGAAACAGAATTTCAAATATCATTGATTCAGTATTGAAGATTTTAACTATTCAATTGAAATTTTCGTATGTCAATATATATCTGAAAATGCTTAAATAATTCGCATGTTGGTACTTACGATACGAAAAACGTTTATGTAGAATGTAATATTTGAAGTTGTTTAGTGGTTCAGGTTGTGTTAAAGACCGTATTTGGTTTTTCATAAATTCATAACGAAAACATACGAGTTTATCTTGAAAAATTTCACATAATTTGCTTGTAATTTGATCCCGTGCATTGTAACATTAAAGTTAAACGAACATACCCTTTTAAAAATACGGATTGAGGTCAATGAAATATCATGCCGTATGCGTATGTAAATGCGAAAGACAACAGATGGACCTAGGGGGTGTACCTTATGTCGCTGGTGAAAAAAAAAATTATTTGTTTGTGTATTTAGAAGGTCAGTAGGAGATTGTGTCAAATCAAGGAAATGGCCAACCATTGCCACCGGCAAGGTTGGATTACTCACCGTCATGCCAGGCTCGCATGATTATGGTACCATTGTGTCTATTACGATACTAGACCGCCTGTCGCCAAACAGTTTTCGGTAAGAACCGCTTTAAAGCATCGACATTGAACTTTACGTGATGCTGAAAATATTGCAGCTGAATTGGTTTAGACCGGTTTGTTTCGGATGATCATGATTTACATATATTTTGATGCAACCCTGACAGAACCAGTTTATGCTTGGGATGAGTTTTATTTTGGGTAAGAGGTGAACTCGATACTAGACAAATGCGCCAAGCTTCGATGATTCAGCAGTTGTGTAATCATTAAGCGTGGTTTGTGGTTCATTTCAGGTATAGATTTTGCAAGTTTTCCTTGCAACTGTTTATCAGATGTATTCTTATTAACATGATCGTTAGTTAGTCCAGTGTCACTTTCTCAATTTTATAAAATTACTCAATTGTATTAAACATCAGAATGGGTCTTTCTGGTATATTATATCGAATGACGCGTCTATTTTATTCTTGCATAGAATGTTAGTGACAGTCTGGCGACGGTATTGAATGAATTCAGCTATACTCTTATGTTTTCAATGGGATTGAAACCTCTATTCGAATGACGTCATAGAATATTAGTCGTTTGTTGTCATTCGGGCATACAAATTACCTCATTTTGAGGAATCTTGGTTAACCTGCGCCGGGTTTTCATTAGCTGTACGTGCAGGTTTACCTATACGATTCATGGAGATGCGCAAAACCCATATACTTTTGCACCCATGTCGTTTCATCACTTTTAACCACATGGAAACAGAATGAGCATCCAATAGTATTAAGCAGAATGTTTTTTTTTAAAGAACTCAACGCTATTTTGCTGAATGTTGAATTTTAAACGTGTAGTTGTGCATTTGCATACTTCACCAACGCTGTTGATGTGACGATGACTGGATAATATGGAAGAAGATAAAAAAATACAGTAAAAAGAACAATAAAATTGGACACTTTGCATGCATCCTGCGGATTCGCTTACCTGTGCCCGGTGGACTTCACAATTACCAGCGTGCAATCCGCGTCGCAGTGTAGCTGCGCGCCCAACGAAAGTGACATTTAACGGCAGTGTCTAATATACACGCCTTGCCTTTCCGTACCAGAAAGATTGAGCACGACTCACTGCATCCTAAATGTGGCACCAGCACAAAACGGAAGCCGTAAGAGATGTGCGCACAATGATCAATAGTACGGAAGTAAGGTACGCGACGGTGCTGCGGTCACATTCAACGGTGTCGGTGGGGATCATTATCGCAAAGTAGTCACTTCCTTCCTTATGAAAGGGCGCCACAATGACGTGGTTTACTTTCTGTTGTTGGAAGGGTACCTATGGATGAATCTCTTTTTTTCAGCGACATATCGCACCCAGTAAGTCTACGCTTTACTATAGTGAAAGGAGATCTCTTACATTTTCTATGAAGGAAAGATTTTTTCAAGGCTATATAGAAGTTAGGTACATCTGATCAGATAGTGAAGCACATCACAATCACTCGACAAAAGCGAGGAACCTTTCGACGAACGAGGAAGGTAAATGATTCCTCGTCTTGGATTAAACTTTCTAATTTAAAAGAACTTTTTACAGGAAGTTTATCTCCAAAGCAGACATCTCAAGCAATTAACGATCATCTAAATCAATGTAAGGTCCTGTCTGTAAAGGCAATTGCTGGAAATACTCATTCGAAGTACTATTTGTTTGGTATAAAAATTGTAATAACACAATATACAGAATATCATCTTATACATCAAAAGGAAGACATTTAACCATTTATTTTTACGTTGTTTTGTCGTTCAAGAATAATTGAGCTTATCACTGCGAATTGACTAGTTTGCGCCATAGTAACGAAGTTGATTTGCATAGGTTTATTGTTTGCAATTTAAATAAACACATAAATATCAACTGCATTGCTCAGTCAGTTGTCCATAGCTAATGTTAATTCCACCATAGGGAAGCGACTGAAAAGTGGCGCCAATAGAGGCTGCCATTAAGTGGCGACTATATTTACAATTTTACTCTTATTTTATTGTAGTTAAAAGTATGATTTAAAAAAAGGAAGTTAGTTGAAAACTTATTTGATACTTTTGATTTGTAGTTTTAAGAGAAGATTTTTCAAGGACAGAAAAAACCACTGTTGTATGCATGTAACAGTTCCGAGGCAGATATAAATTCGCACGTCCCTAGTTATCGTGTAGTTTAGCTGAATTAATGTGATTAGAACATCTAATATCTGTTGGCGTACGTGCAGTATTCAACGATCGCCAATACGAACGTACCAGGCATAGCTTCCCGTTCAAATGTGACCAATGCAAGAGGTCAATTTATGTAAAGAATTAAAACTCCAACCAATGCAGTATCGTGTCCTGCATACTAAAAACTCTACACGATCATCCCGCAAACTTCTGGAGCGAGCTCCGCAGGCACTCCTGGTCGCGCCACATCCATCACAGGAAGTGAACGTGATCGAACGTATACAGGAAATGCGCGAAAGTCTTGACAACCCCAGAAGCCTTGAAGGTGCTGGTATAGTTCGTGCACGATTCTCTGCGCTACACAATCCTAAGTATCTTCACACCGTTGGTCTTATCATTGTCATCGAAGCGTGTTTACCGCTAGCTAACAAGTATCGCAGATCACGTCTTTATAGGTTTAGTTGACCTTGTCGGGGGTAGGGTAGAACAAACACCTATCGTCCTGAGAATTGTCGTACGTGATCTTGCGTACTGGCCACTAGAACCAGGACGTAAAAAATAATGGAACCATATGCGGTTTTGCATGTGCAAAAAAAGGGGAATTTCCCAAATTTTGTCGTTAGACGATATCTAAAGATGCAGATAAGGTACATACATTAATTTAATCAATGTCAAGTGCTTTAGATCAATATACAAATACATTAGATTAAACCGAACGATGTGGCGATAAAGAATGGCAAATGAATTGTTCCTTAAGTTAAGCACAGTAAGTTTTTGCGCAGTTCTTCCATACCTCATTAGTCATAACGCTGTGGAAAGGCAGATGGATATGACACCACCCAAAAATGCGTTGGTTGGAAGGAACGAATGGTGGTGGATCGATCGCACCTTCGGGATCCGGATCGGGTCGGCCAATGTTCGACCGTGTTCTGTCAGCCATTGTTTGTTCGCTCCTGTTGTTTTTGATTCTACTTTCCGGTGCTCCAGACGAACCCATATCCGTTACCGTGGGCGAACGGTGTTTCTTTTTTTTGTTCTCCGTAGCTACTACAATTGATGATCAAAGTTTTTGGTAGACCGGTTTCACATATTTCTGCACAATAAATGAAAAAAACAAACTATTTTTAGCTTCATACCAGAAAATAAAAGGGCGAACAGATTAAATGCTCCACATACCGGTATCTCGGAACCTGGAACTTGTTTGGAAATATGAAAAAAAAATACGATGTTTGTGCAATTAAATAATTTCTGGTTCCGAAGTAAAGGAACGGTTTTAATCTTTAATTTTTTTTAATCAACTCTCTAATTCAACTGCTCGTTTGTATAATTCGGTTGATAAATTATTGTCTCCGTTTCTCGAATGGATAAATCGTTATCGTTACCGTTTCTATCACCTTCTGTATTTGTGCGGAAAAGGTCGGCGGTGCTATGTCGCGCTGAAACATGTGCCAATAAATATGGCACGAGTTTTATTTGCCAACGTATTTGTTTATTGTTTTCCAACACGTTTTAACCGTCTTGTCCGTATACCGCATTCAGAGCTTCGAAAAGAATTAGTTTGGAAAGCATTGAAAGCTTCGGCCGTAAATCACTTGCCAATTGTGAAAACGGCAAGGAAATGACTTGCAACGATGAGAGCTGAATTGTGGTTTATNGTTTTAACCGTCTTGTCCGTATACCGCATTCAGAGCTTCGAAAAGAATTAGTTTGGAAAGCATTGAAAGCTTCGGCCGTAAATCACTTGCCAATTGTGAAAACGGCAAGGAAATGACTTGCAACGATGAGAGCTGAATTGTGGTTTATCCAAGCGCGGCCAAACACACATTTAAGGCACCCCCTATAAATAGGTTGAATGCACATGGGGGCACATCGTCTACAAAGTGTTTGGTGTACGATCGGTAGTGAACGGTGAAGGTGTGTTAGAATTATATTGCCGTTTAATGGACCGCAGCTTAAAAGGCGTAATCTAACGTAATGAGCGAAATGAAAAGGAGCCGCATGCCAACAGGTAACCCGGGAATATGTCATCGTTAATGAGATGGCGTGAGGGAGCCCTGGACAAACAAACAAAAAAACAACAGGGTCCCATACCTGTTGTGATATGATTGGTAGTGAGTTTTGAGTGTCCGTTAATGAGTTTCGCACTTCGGGGAGCTATTGAAGATAAATTTTTGCCATCAAACATAAAGATTAGAAAGAGAATATCAGATCCATTGGTTGACGTGGTTCGATTTTTGCATAGAGCAGACTGCACGTTACATAGACACGTGAGAAATATGTCCTGCTGTGCGATACAGAGCCCGGATGTTGGATAGAAATATAAGCTGCAAATGACTATCTACATTGAGAAATGTTTTTGACCTCTGGCACATAAGGCGGGATGTGAGTTTTGTTTCTTTATTTATTGGACAAAATTCATAATGATTTAAACATGTTAATTACGATTGTTAGCATCTTCGATGTGAGCTGGACGAGTGGTCTAGTCAAGTCTTCACACAACGGGATTAGAATCTGAGACCTTTGAAGTATCTCTCAGGCCCTTTTTGGACATCAAGGATTGCCCAAGAATTGCAGACTCCACATCTTCCAGCATCTTACTATTGCTCAAAGCAAGGATAACTAATCGAAACAATAACGTGGTCGTTATCCAATAAAATTTTAAAATTAATCATTTCAGTCTGTTATCATAATAAAGCCAACAACGAACAAACCAACTGTTCGACTAAACGGACTCTACCGTTTGGGGAATGGTGACGTCCAGAAACAAATGGTTGTACCAAATTGACAAACAATTTCATTATCACCTCATGGTCGACTGTTTTGGATAAATTCCAATACAAAGAGTTGCTCTGATAAAAAAAAACACATAACATAAATAGAAAAACTGACAAAAATCACCCGCCGATGGTAAATTGTTGAGCAAACAGTAGAATATTTAGGTGGTGTTCGCATGTACAAAAAAACACGTGTAAATTTTCGCTTGAAAGCGTAACGTTTGTTCTGAAAACTCCCACGAGACGATATTTGCTCAGCAAAAATTACAATTTCATGAATAGTGAACGGTAGGGCAATTTTATTATAAAACACGTGTGTATTGTGTGTGATGCCAGAAGAAGCAACGAAAATATTCCAAGCTAACGTGTTTCAATCATAATCATTTCTATTCCAATTGGTCAAGTTCAAGGTCTTGTCGGTGATTGGTGCCTAAACAAACCTTATTATAACGAGGTCTTCTACTTCTGAAGTTCGACAGCATGTACAATGTCTAACGCGTGTAAAGTTTAAGACTATATTTGTTCAAAATTTGTCATTTACTATTTCGTAGAAAGAGATGACTTTGGCAGGTGTGAATTGACGATGAGTGAGACGGGCCCCTTAGCGACAGATGCGCGACAGTTCAGTTCTCTTGCGGCACAAAACTGTCCTCTGCAATGTCTGCAAGGTTATTTTTACAAACTTGTTGAATTGTTCAACCACTTTTGTATTGCATATGCCCAAAGTAACATACATTTCCCTCTCTTACGGGGATGCTTTTCTTTCTTCTCGAGCGGCGAGTTCGTGCCATCATCAGGAATGTTCGAATTATATCTGCAAATAGTAAATCTCCAGGGTAAACTGTGTATCTTTCACAAGCAGAAACATGCAAGAAGACACTAGCTTTTGACCGTGCACTAGTTCTCTACAATACCCATTTCGGGACTGCTGGAATGCTTTGTTGGGGATCCGTTGTTTTCCCCCCCAAATTTTACTACGCCACGAAACACGGGCCTCCGGTATCCGCATGCGTTCAGTTCCGATTGTTTGATCGACATCTCGCTTGATCGTGTGTAGTATGATGGTGGTGGTTGTTTGCGCGATTAAGATACAGGTGTATGTAAACCATACACCTGCAATATACGACAGACAGTCACCACGTTTGTCTACGCCTCAGTTTAGAGAAGAAGAAGGGATGCTTGGCTGGAGCACGATGTAACGAACTTAACGACTACAACTCTCTTCAAATTCCGCGGTTCGCTACCACTGTAATAATGTGCTGCTGCGGGCTGCTGTGTATCGGACGGATCACACAAACACCAAGACAGGGCTGTGACACCCGGTTCGTAAAGACGTATTAAATGACACGCGATCGACCACGATCGGTTTAGTGCGGCGGATCAAGTTCAGCAAGCAGTAGCGCATCTCGAAGACGAGGCGACAGTTCGCAGTCAATTCGAAGCTCCATAGCAGCAGCAAATCATTGAACAAAGTTGTGTGTGCTTTGAAAAGAGGTTTCACAGCTTGACTGGAATTCGTAGACGAAAGAACGGCAAACTATTTTGGGCACGATTTAGCGTTCGCTAACTACAGCTGAACATTCTTTCGACAGCCACAACCGGTGCGTTTGAAATCTAACTTGCCGTGCAAAGTGATTTGTATCGCCTGGAGAAACAAACATTAGTTAGCTAATCGTGAAACGAAGATCGTTTGACGAAACGCAAAACAGAAAAAACGGAGTGTCGAAAGTGGTAGTGCCGTGCCGTGTAAAAATGAGTGGCGGATTCTTCTTTGAGCACATCGTAGAGTTCCTGCTTCCGCAGCAGCCAACCCGTAAGGAAGCCGATGTGGCGAAGCTCGCAACCCAGTCAGTGATGAAGAAATAGTTGGAAGTTTGGTTTACATGTACTGTTTTAGTTTAACACCCGGAAACGTAACAGTTTGGTGCAGTTCAGAAGACGAAATCGTATTTTACATCCGCCGTACAAGCGAAAATTAATAGTAAACAGTGTGCACACTTGGGTGTGACGACGTGTCCCTTTTTCGGTGTTACAAACAGGAGNAGCACATCGTAGAGTTCCTGCTTCCGCAGCAGCCAACCCGTAAGGAAGCCGATGTGGCGAAGCTCGCAACCCAGTCAGTGATGAAGAAATAGTTGGAAGTTTGGTTTACATATACTGTTTTAGTTTAACACCCGGAAACGTAACAGTTTGGTGCAGTTCAGAAGACGAAATCGTATTTTACATCCGCCGTACAAGCGAAAATTAATAGTAAACAGTGTGCACACTTGGGTGTGACGACGTGTCCCTTTTTCGGTGTTACAAACAGGAGGCAAAAATGTTGAAAAAGTACGTGCTCAAACTGACCAACACGATCGGTACGGTCGACTATCTGAAGCGCCGGTCATCCACACCGACGGAAGTGATCCGTCAGCAGCAGCACCAGCAGCAACAGCAACCAAACCAGCAACAGCAAGAAAACCTTTCTACGTCGCAGAAAGGCTTGGGGAAGTTTACGCGCAATGGCCGAAAATGTTTGCGCCGACGCTTCTCGAGCATATCGTCCGCCGACAGTGGCATCCTGGAGGAGATCGATCAGGAGGACGAGCTGCAAGCACAGCTTCAGCATCGCCAGGAGCAGCACCTGTTACAGCTGAAGGAGACGCAACTGCTGGAAGAGCAGCAAGAGGAGCACGATTCTGCAATAACGACTCCCACTTCGGAGGAAACCGATCACGATCTTGCTAGCCGTCTGCCGACCACGCTCGATACGGCACTGCTGGCTGTACCGGTGGCACAGATCATTATCTCTACCGCGATAGCGGAGTTGCTGTTCTATCCGTTAGTATGATTTATTCTTGTAGATGAAACCCGCAGGCCACGTGCTACTTGCCGGAAATAATCCAACAATTGAGTGAATAAGTTCTTCACCGCATGCTAAATCAATACACCACACCGGAGCAGTTGAAAGTAGTCCGAGGACTCCGTCTACTCTCTGTGGTGGTTGTATCCAAATGGTTAGATCTTATAAGCCTAGCCGCGAAAGTAACAACCGGCCACAATAGTTAAATTGGACAGGTTTTCTGTTGTTGTTTCTCAGTCTCCTTGTTTTACGTTCGTTGTCTTGATGTAGTGCTGGATCGACGGATCATTTGCTATCCTCGACCCCGTTGTTACCGTTGTCAGGGGGAGGTTTGTAGGTGGAACGGTGACACAACGGGGGTGGCCATCGACGCGCAGGTGTGGGGTAATGTTATTGTTGGATAAATATTACACTTTTATAGTATTGCCCCCTCGTGTCACATTTACTGCGTAAAAGCTGTAGGTGTCAATTGGTGGATATGGAAGAGTTTGCGTTGTTGTTTTTTTGAGTTGTTGTGCTCCGTTGTAAAAGTATTATTTAACTTTTTTTCCCAATCCATTGGAACCGGGTGTAAGGAGGAAGGAATCGCCTTAGGTGTTGTTGAATGGGATCAATCCGCATTTAATGTGCACGAAAAAAGTAGCCCGTCTGGGGCCGGGTGGTGAAAAGGGACGCAATGTCCAATTTTGGCGAGGACGTCTTAAGCTAAATTGGTTCATTTATTGTAAGGCAGCTGACGAGCTTAAAATATTCTCTCAACATCCACCTACAACAACTACTTTCAATTTCGGTTGAATAGATCACATTGCGGCGTAAAAAGCTATGATGGCGCTCTAGGAGATACGGACCATGCGGTGATTTTTAAGTCACTTGAATCAACAGTACATATTATCGTACGGTAATATGTGATAGGAGGTGAACATCAATTTGTAAGCTTATGTAAAACGATCACGTACAAAGAGCATTTTATTGTTACGACTTTTAACTAACATTGCTAAAGGTTGTTGTGCAGCATCGTAAAGCGGTTTCTTTTTTACGTGTACTTTTCCCACTAAATGCTAATGTATGTCGTAAAGGGATCTTGACCTTCTCGATTTTTTGACGATCAACTGCAATAATACACAAAAATGTGGTGTTTTAAACAATGATGTACTACAAATCGGCAAGTTTAAAAGGTTATCAATATTGCTTCCAGTAAATTTAATTATGAACATACACAATCATGTAATATGATGAGTATTTGGCGTGTTTTTAACGGTATGAAACCTTGAACAAATACGTGAACATCTATTAACGTTCGTCGGACAGCCGGTCGATCGTATGTGTCACAGGTATGACATTTCCTCTCGTGACCTTCAACGCACGAACGGGGAGCCAACGAGTGTTTGCCCCCCACATCCAGAGAGTTCAAAATATCACGCGAGCATTAGTTATCCCTCGGGGTATCTGTCAACTTATTCTAGCAAATCCTTAAGCCCCCCTTACGCAACGTTCCACCTTGGTATGTTTCCTCGTGGAGAATTGCCCAGATGAACAATATTTCCATAAACGTGACGTTGATGCACCAATCTGTGTCTATCATATCCTCACCAGTACGACTGCCCCCCCCAGGAAAGGTGGACGCTTGTCAATCGACTGTGAGGGAATAGGTTAGGGGATTTTATACTGGAGAAATAGGATGTCCGTATATCGTGACGGTGCGGTTATTTTACTATTTTGCATATTGCATTCGTTTGCACTAGATGCTTCATTAAATGCCACTAGTGTCAAGATGATTCTATCTTATTTTTATCATTATCTATTCTCGAAACTTCCCGAAACCCATTACCGCTCTCGATATAATTGCTGAAACCAGCTTATATCACTAATCCGGTTGTTTAGGGTTATAAAACAATTTAAGTGCTTTAAATTTTGTATTAAGCAAAATTACGACTACAAAGACAAAGACAAGGAGAAGCTTTGTTTGTTGGGATATGATCAACTGCGGATCGTACAAGAGGAGGCAGTGCGCCGATGAACAAATGGTTTGCATATCTTCAACTGAATAGATCGTCCAGAGCAGCGAGGCAAGCACATGCGAAAGGGTTTGTCTATAGTGCTGCTTTCGTAAACTAATAGAACCTGTTTATGTGAGAAGTTGTTCTAGACGAGCAAACGAATCGCTAACGTTCAATATTGGCTTTTGCATAAAGGTGCCATTGATCATAGCGAGCATTTTCGTGCCTAAACTCGTTTTGTTAATATAATTTTCTTTAATTTTATTCAATTTTTAAGAATCTGCCCCAAGCTTTATGTAGATCACGGGTGTGTAAAAATGGATTATTACTTAAGTAGAAAAAAGAAACAATGGCGCACGTTTCTTATATTTTTGAACAAACATTAGTGTCCAGCAGAAGCTTGCCCATTGCTCTATTACTACGGCTGCTTAAATAATGAATATTCAACCGTGCACTATTTGAATTGAATGCTAGTTTGTTTGATAGAGGATAATATTTTCTTACTTCCATTGCAATAACAGTGGAAGAATCCCAGACGTATGTAGAACAGTACGAACAAGAACGTATTGCTTTAAATTCGGACCGATGGTGTAGAGGTATTGGTGGTGCAATGGTAGTGATAGCGGTTTTTCACACAACAGCCTCCGTATCAAATCCCATCCGAGTACAAAAGAATTGACTAGTTTGCTGGTTGAATGAAGTTAAGAAATCCATTTAAGTTGCACAAGCATGGTTACATTCTTTGCGTTACTTGTTAGTTTGATCAAGTTAAATAATGTTAATTAAAGTTTTTATTCCTTTTTTTAAATACACAATTCGCTTCCTTTGTCCGGGACGATATCCCCATATCCCCGGGACCGGGAAGACACACAACGATGAATGATCGTGATGATCTCATGATCTTCTCACATGCATTTGGAAGCGGAACGTCTCTATATCGACTTTGCTATTGGATGTGTCAACAGAATGTCACCGTGCTGTTTGTATTGTTTACTTACTCAAACACACACGCACGCAAATAGTGGCTACCGCAAACGGCTTTAGATCCGCTCTTTTGCTTTATGGACTTCGTAAAACATTGGCGTTTATTTTTAATTACTAAATCGCGAAAGCTTCCCACCGTTTGATGCGTGTTTGTGTGTCGGATTCGTTTCGTTTAAATGTAACACGAGTTTGTCAAAATCACCAACAGCTTATTAGCATCCAGACATATAGACGTGGAAATCGGGCCAATTTAAAGAAGTCGTTCCACATTTCAGAGCTGTTCTAAGCAAATGGGTTGTTGGTTCAATCAAGTGATGTACAATAACATACGCAGGAGTTGGGGACATGTTTTCCCAAAACTGGAAGTTTCACACAGCTGAAGCTGGAAATGTAACATATCCACTGACAAGCTTGGTTGATGGATTGAGCAATGCATAACCAAACCACCACCGTGTGTCATCTACGGCGGATATACTGGTGCGTGTGCATGTGCATGTGTCTCTTTGACCCTCTGTGCCCATTGAGCGAGAAACCCAAGAAGTATACAAACCGGTAAATTACGCAAACCATCGAACCCTTTTGATAGCGTCCCTTTCTACCGCGTGTCTCTTCATTACATGCGAGCCTCCACGGTTGCGTTGCTGCCTCCCTCATTTCATCGTAGCTTGAGGCCGGATGATTGTGTCTATAATAAAATGCACAAAACACAGCTTTTTGGGGGGTTTTTCGTTTCGAACGGGTACTAGGGGTTGATTGCATACAAAACCCACCGACACTAGTGCGTTTAGCAATTGCTGAAACATATGCTGGTTGTGTTCGTCTCGTGCATCTCGTGCATGAAACTATGTCACATTATGAAAGATAAATATTCATCAGAGTGTGTACAAATATTAAAAAAAGCTCGTATTTTCCGTTCAAATAGTTAATGAGAAACATTACTGAGATGTATTAAGGATGGGTAAAGCTCTTTGGACCAATCGATGTCTCATCGATGTCTCAAAACCCACTGACGGCAGCATTTCCTCGTGATGTCTGAACACCACAACGCATACGTCAGCTTTACTGCATTGGAATCACATTGCCTGTTGAATTATGAATTATAGGTTAACTGACAATTTGAATTACTGTCACCGAAGTGGCTAATGAAGTTTTTGGCAGCACTGTTTCCACAGTGCATACGTTTTTTTAGTCAGTCGCGTACAAGGAGAGCTAGGAATAGGACGTGATTTTGAAAGGAAATAAAATACACAACGTAGGGCAACATCAACGTCTTACCGTGCAAATAGACGTGGAGCGACATTTCTCACCGCGACTTTTCTCGTCAATATTCGATGAAATGCGATGAAAAGTCCATATATAAAAAAGAGCACCTAAACGTCGTGGCCATAGAAACACATAGAATTATTTCATCACAGTAGCCACAGAAATGTCTCGCCCAGCGATTTTCCTTTGTTTGCTAAATTGAGCTACTTTGCGAAATGTCTCACTGAGAAATGTCGCTCCAGGTCTATTTGCACGGTTATAATTTACACTACTACACAAGAAAAAACGCAACATTGGTGCCGTGACCAGGATTGGTTAAAGTTATTGCGTTTGTGATAGTGCTGGTTATACGAGAAACAATCGAAGTGGAACAATCTGGGGGGATTTCTGTTAAAGTGAAAATCGCGAATTGCGTGTGAAATCCATTGTGTACCACTAAATCGGTTATCGTGTTCTTGNACGTGGAAATCGGGCCAATTTAAAGAAGTCGTTCCACATTTCAGAGCTGTTCTAAGCAAATGGGTTGTTGGTTCAATCAAGTGATGTACAATAACATACGCAGGAGTTGGGGACATGTTTTCCCAAAACTGGAAGTTTCACACAGCTGAAGCTGGAAATGTAACATATCCACTGACAAGCTTGGTTGATGGATTGAGCAATGCATAACCAAACCACCACCGTGTGTCATCTACGGCGGATATACTGGTGCGTGTGCATGTGTCTCTTTGACCCTCTGTGCCCATTGAGCGAGAAACCCAAGAAGTATACAAACCGGTAAATTACGCAAACCATCGAACCCTTTTGATAGCGTCCCTTTCTACCACGTGTCTCTTCATTACATGCGAGCCTCCACGGTTGCGTTGCTGCCTCCCTCATTTCATCGTAGCTTGAGGCCGGATGATTCTGTCTATAATAAAATGCACAAAACACAGCTTTTTGGGGTGTTTTTCGTTTCGAACGGGTACTAGGGGTTGATTGCATACAAAACCCTCCGACACTAGTGCGTTTAGCAATTGCTGAAACATATGCTGGTTGTGTTCGTCTCGTGCATCTCGTGCATGAAACTATGTCACATTATGAAAGATAAATATTCATCAGAGTGTGTACAAATATTAAAAAAGCTCGTATTTTCCGTTCAAATAGTTAATGAGAAACATTACTGAGTTGTATTAAGGATGGGTAAAGCTCTTTGGACCAATCGATGTCTCATCGATGTCTCAAAACCCACTGACGGCAGCATTTCCTCGTGATGTTTGAACACCACAACGCATACGTCAGCTTTACTGCATTGGAATCACATTGCCCATGTATGGACATTTTTCTAAGAATCATGGACAACATTTCTTTGCCGCGAAAGCTTAGCTGATTCATCCTCTTTGGCGGGTGCAACCCTGCCGAACAAGTTCCTAATGAGTCACCTGCTGGTGTTTATGATGGTGCTTTACTGCAACTTTTACGCAAATTTTGTGTTACTTCAAGAAATACAAATGTATGACGTATCTTCCCTCTCTCCATAGAACAGGTCATCATCCAGAAGGTGTGAAAACGGTTTAAACTACACAATTCTGCGATGTTGATTATTTCCGTCCAGATCAGATTCCCTGTCTCATTACGTGTTACGTGTTTTGTGCCGGGGAATCACTACGCTCGATCCGTGTGATAGCATTTCCGGTACGAAACACGTTTTGTTCGACAAAGCACTATAAATGTCCGATGAGCAAAGCACCACATTTGAAAGCTTCCCCTAGAGCTTTCATCGCGCAACACAGCATCAAATCGCGTGATGATAAATCGATCTGTGAGCGCAAGGGATGAAGCTTGGCGATGAGTGTACCATTCCAGCTCCACACGGAACACGTGCTTGTTTTGTTTGTTTGCGCAAAATGTCCCCCACCCGTCCCCATGTCATCCAACACCATGATTTTTCGTTCTTCGGTGCGTGCGCTTTTCAACCCCTCGCGACGCTACATCGTGTGCTGGTCGTGCAACACACCCGCACGCAACAATTTGTCCGTGCGACAAAACAAAACGAGCACGCCAATCGTGCGTTCTCGTTGAACGGACGTCAGAAAGCTTTTGGATCTTTAGCTGTTTACAGCTCGATGGAGTATAAAGATTGCTCTGGAGAAAAACTTTAGTTTATTCACACGCTGTGAACATCGCGAAGCGCAACTTTGTGTTATTGTGCCTGGTGAAATTTTTGTACCAAAGTGTCTAGTCATAATCGTTTATGCCCGGACGTGCGAAGAACGTGCAGAATCGGTTGAAGAAAAAAACGGGAACACACTTGAACTTGAACTCCATCGGAAACCCTTCGCAAAAAAGTTAGATCATTAGCGTGTCCCGTGTCGGTCCCGTGCAGTTACGTGGGCAGTGAATTTGTTTACGGATTTATCGATTAGCAGCTCTACCGGGTAAGAGTTAGTGTGTTGGTGGTTCAAGTTTTGGGACCAGCACGAACACAGAACAAGAACGTAGAAGCAATAAAAAAAGTTGTAAATTTATATCAGCCGCAGTGTGACGATCGTTGCTATTAGTATTGACGAGCTCTGTAAGAACTTTTGTTCGAATTACGTTAATATTTGTTTGTAATCTTATCCAAAATGTGTGAAAAAATCGCTACAAAAGACGTCTCTTTTTCCGCTTTTTTTTTCGTTTCAACAATTTCAGATGGTTCCACGGCAATCTGTCCGCTAAGGAGGCGGAAAAGCTTATCCTCGAACGCGGCAAGAATGGTTCGTTTCTAGTGCGTGAATCTCAAAGCAAGCTCAGTGATTTCGTGCTTTCGGTCCGGGCGGACGACAAGGTGACGCACGTCATGATTCGATGGCATGTAAGTATTACGCCGTGTGCATTAGATAAGACTTATTTTCGCTGTTTGCTGTGTGCTTATTTCCCACTCCCCCTGTCTTAAGTGTGATAAGAGTAAGCTTGCTTGAGAGCTGAAACACCTTAAAAACCTTAAGTTTAAATAAAACGTTCTAACTCAAGCGGTTGGTCATTTAAGGCCCAGGAATAGATATGTTTGTGTGCAGAGCAGAAGCATGACGGCTCTTATGTTAATGCTCGCTTCCTTCTCAACGTGTCGCGACAGCGGAATGACCTTGGCACTTCCACAGTACGTCGACAAGTGACGCATAAACCGTTGCGGTTTTAAGGTGGCTGAGGAGCAGGCCAGAAGAGGGGCAGGGAAACGTCGCCCAGACGACGGATGACTGTAGTAGCCCTTCTGCCATCTGCCGAACATGGCACGGCGACGAAGGTCTTGTGCCGTGTTTGTAGCGATTTAAACCGGCAACAAAACGATCGGCTGTTGTCGCTTTAAGTTGTCCGCTAGTTGTTTTTTTTTGCTCTCTAGCTTTAGGCTCACAATAATAATTTCAAGGGAAGTTGTTGATTTTTTTTGCGCTGTGGTGATTGAACTGCTGTGTGGTTGATAATTATTAGATATATAAACTCCGTAGAAAAAAAATTAGGAAAAGAAAAAAGTTTTAGAAAATCGATACAACGACCAAGGAAGATTAAATTAATTGTTTAAAAGATGCAAAGCAACAATGCGTGTGAATTTCGCAATGAAAAAATGTAGACCACACGACGTCATTGATGGGGGCCAAATGGGAAAATTATGCTAACCGTAATTCCGCCAACCTTCGCCCAAACTAGATCAAGGTGACAATGGTAGAATGAAGAGCAATTAGGTCTAGAATAATGGATAGAACAAACAGAACACACTGGCATAATTGTTTGGGTGACATATACATAGGAGCGCTTTCTTTATAGATTTTTTTTTTAAGTTTTTGGTTTTTGCGTAATCTAATGCCTATTTGGCAACAATTTGTAACCTAATACTAATGCAATAATAGCAAAGAAATGTAAAACCAAGGTATAATTGGATTCTGTTCTTTTGTAAGGTTTCCTCCTTTTTTGGGGAAGATTATCTAATGACCTGGTCTAGTGTCTGGTTATTAGGAGTTCATTAACTTGCATCTATTGCATTTTTAGTATTTGCTGAATCCTTGAAGATTCTTGCTTCTCTAGAGATTCATAAGTCAAGAAGATTTCATAGGGAGAATCTTTAGAAGTTCATGAATTTCACAGTATTTTTGAATTTCTCATCCGGTGACTCAAGATTTGTATGACTCTTCTCAAAAGAATCATTAGGCAGAATACATAACTCATACAGGCACTCAAAAAACAGGGAATTCTTTTTGTAGTCAATAGTGTGAGCAATATTCTGAAAGATCAATATTGAACAGAGAGAAAGAGACACCTGATTTGGCACAGAAAGTGATCGTAAAATTATACGACGGTTAGCAACAAACGGCGAACGTGACAATCGTTTGCGCAAAGACCCATCACGGGTATATCAACCCTTTGGTTGCCGATCGACGACAACCTTCGAATTAGTCATAATTAAATCGTTTATCGGCAAGTGTCCGTGTAGCTGCAATTGCTAGTGGAAGACACCGTCAGGGCTGGTGGCGTACTTTCCCATTTGACCGGAACCTCGCATTATACGAGTGGTTTGTNACGGCGAACGTGACAATCGTTTGCGCAAAGACCCATCACGGGTATATCAACCCTTTGGTAGCCGATCGACGACAACCTTCGAATTAGTCATAATTAAATCGTTTATCGGCAAGTGTCCGTGTAGCTGCAATTGCTAGTGGAAGACACCGTCAGGGCTGGTGGCGTACTTTCCCATTTGACCGGAACCTCGCATTATACGAGTGGTTTGTTGGGTAGACATTAGACAGAAACTCTTCCGCTTATGGCACAGTCGGTAAAGGCTTCGCACGGCTGATGACGCCAGTTGTCGGATGTAACGTATTGGAGAATGACAAATAAGGCGAACGGTTACCACTGGTGGAGATGACCCTCTTGTCTTCACTTCGCCCCACCACTCGCTTGTGATATGATCGTTTCGTTAAGACGATACTGGAATTTCATTGAATAATTTTTTTGCCAGCTCCAACTTGGTACACTGTCCCATCGCCATTCCGCATATCAACCATTCCTTCACTCTCTCACCTCTATCCACCTCGCCATATTAAGTCGCTCCCGCATTTATGTGATATTCTTCTACCGTTTTACCGTTTTTTGCAGGAAAAAATGTACGACGTTGGTGGTGGGCAAAAGTTTGCAACCTTGTGCGACCTGATCGAACACTACAAGCGCAACCCGATGGTGGAAACGTGCGGTACCGTCGTCCATCTGCGGCAACCGTTCAACGCGACGCGCATCACGGCGGCCGGCATCAACGATCGGGTCGAGCAGTTGCAGCGCGAAAACGGTGGCCAATCGTACGGCAAGGGCGGGTTCTGGGAGGAGTTCGAATCTCTGCAGCAGCAGGAGTGCCGGCATACGTTTTCGCGCCGCGAAGGCCAACGGAACGAGAACCGCGCCAAGAATAGATATAAGAACATTTTACCATGTAAGTATAGTTACGCGCGCAATGATGCGGTGTCACATAATTGGAGAACTACTCTATTGTACGGTTGGTTTGACTAGCAAATCGAACAACACCTCAGTTTCGAAGGAAGCAGATGTTGAGCATAACTTCGCCAAAAAAAAAGAGGAGGGAGGATTATTAGGATCCCTTTTATCGTCAATATATCATAAGCAGCAGCAGTAGCGAGTACACTTCTCACGGTCAATGTGGTGTTTTGCGCATTTCAGCTGTGGTGGCAGCTGTAATTAAAATCAAACAAGTTTCCAGAGCGCACTTTCTTGCCCCTCAGTTCTAGATGTGGTAAAACACACACACTCAGAATGAGACCCACGCAGCAACCTCCGCAGAATCCGTCTCTGCTGCCTCGTGACGTTTGGCCATGCGTGCTAGGCACGCGGGAGATCACTTTAAAAAAAGGCATCTTTGAAAAGTTGACGCCAGATACGCTGGCCGCCCTCGTCGCGCACACAGACACATAGTAAAGCTGTACAAGCGAGCATGCCCATATACGACGACCGTACGGCTAGTGGTGAAGGATCGAACGCGCGGATGCGGTTTTCTTTATGTTATTTACATACAGATAAAATGCCAATATTTCAATCTATCGCCTGCCACAATCGGGCAAATAGCATCACATTTTTGCATCGGGAAACGGTACCGCGGAACACCACCTCTATTCCACCACCATCCATCCCCGTCAAACAGCACCGTGTTGGGTCCCATACTTAGTGTGTGAGAATGCTAATGATCGCAATTGAATCAACACCGTCACGAATTAAAGGAACTGAGTAGAGTTGGTAACTTTTTTTCTCTTTCGTACGGTTTGGATGTGTGAACAAACTTGCCGACGTGTGTACGCAAACATAATGTGAGCTTGTTTCGTGAATCCAGGAAGCAATCGATAATCATTGGTTTTATAGCTTATGGATGAGTTTTTTTTACTCCGTTGTTGTTGTGCTTAATGTTGCAACAGCCACACAATGGGATGTGTGAGCTATGAAATATGCAATCATGTCACCGACAGCTCTCGCATTTCAATATTTCACTCTCCCTTTGCCCCGTCGGCATCGTGATATTGTAGCTTTATTTTTCATTTCTCCACCGGGTAGAATCGATTGTCGCATTAACCTCAAGGAAGGTCACGGGTATGGTCAAGGTTATGGGTTGGCACATCCAAGCAGATAAAATAAGGTAGCGCTTTTTGCTCTTGGTTTTGTTTCCACGACGACCACAGCACGTCCCGATTGCATGCACGATCGATTATTGTGCATCAAGAGGCTGATGATTAGGTAAATTGGTTTGAAAGCCCTTTTGTTGCCCCCTAGATATATGTCGTACCATCAACGTGGCACACATGAATGGGACAGATGCTCTTCCGCTTGCGAAACGAAAAGGGTCGGGAAGGGGCGGGTGGTAAAAGTGGACGATTTGGTCGTAGCATCACACTACCCCTTAACGGAGTGTCGTGTGTCGCACATTTGTGCAAATGACAGGCAAATGACGGCAGAACAACAAAATAGGCACATGCATACACACATTAACGCAAAAGGGCCACGCGGGTGACAACGTTACGTAAATGTCGGTCAACTGGCCGGGCCCGGAACTGTTAAGCTGCCACGGCGAAACGTTGTTTCTTCCCTTCGCCTTCAGGTGCGATAATTAGATTGCTAATCAAGCTTCATCATCATCACAATGGAATGAGAATGGTTAAAGAATATGTAGATATGATCCGTTAGGTAGCGGCCGAGAGCAGCCGAGATGCAAATGCAGCTTTTAAAATTATACACAAAAGGGAAATTGTTGTGTAAATTAGATGATTTCAACAGACAGATTGGATGGTTTTTTTAGAACAAGATATCTGACTAAAATATTCGAGAGTTTGGATGGAACTACACGCTCGGTTCGTAACATAAGAGTGCAACACTATTTGATTGGTTGCAATTTAGATGCTGCTGAAAGCTTCCAAACATGTAGCAATTATAAAAAAAACAGCTGTGCGTCAGTAGAGAGACCAATCAATGCACTATTTACATCAAACTTCCTGGCTTTTTAACAAGTCTTTTGCACGAGACCGAGTAATGGGGAGGCAAACGATCGATTACACTTTAAACGATCGTGATGTTATCGGTATTAGGCGTGATAAGCAAATGCACTTAATGTTTGTACATGTTTTGAAAAAAAAGTTTCTCATATTTTTTTGTCTAGCCGCAAAAAAAACATGACGCGTGTAATCTTTCTATTTGCCTTTACGACGGATTAGCACTACCGCAGACGTACGAATAATGATTAACAGACACACGTTCTGGGTGCGCATACAGCTCGCGTAGAATCGTCGTACCTTGAGCTGATAGATAAACCTGTTTCTTTAGCGACATTGCGCATATATCTTGCAGCTACGCTGACAATTTCCGGCGTACACGAATCGAGTCGAGTCCCGGTCGATTAATGATGCATGGTGCATTTTGTTTGCCTCAATCGCCGTTCTTGCATTGGTGTATTATTCATCCTTGTGTTGTTCAGTGAATATTATCGTAGGTGGAGGTGATTCTACTCCAAGCACTAAAGAGGAAGCTTTTAAGTTACATTAAGACATACTAGCTCTTGAAGCGAGGAAGAGTACTTCTTTCTTCAAGCCAACACATGCAGCAAGGTAGTACAATTCTTTGTTTGTGTCTTCCCATTCGCACCAACAGTTGATCATACTCGCGTGAAACTGAAAGACGTGGACAGTTCGGTACCGGGTGCGGACTATATTAATGCCAACTACATCCGTCAACCAACCGAGGCGGAACAGTATGATATGAGCTCGTCGTCGGAAAATCTGGCCCAGCCGAACGGTTGCACCGGTAGCTCACAGCCAAATGCAACCAACAACAATGGTACGAATGGTAGCAACATCTCTACGGCCTACAGTGCCGGGTCGGGACAACCGACGAAAAATTGTTCCAGCTGTCAGCTGCTCAACAAACCCTGCTCCCAGTGCTCCCTAAAGGCCAACAGCGAGGTAATGGTAATAGAGTGTCTCGCTGCCGTGACATTACTAATGTTGCTTCTCATTTTGCTTCACACAACCGTAGATGAAACACAAACGCAACGAATCGATCACATCCCGCATGCAGTTGCAGCAACAATCACCCCACAAGCGGGACGAGAAGGACATGTTCAAGACGTACATCGCGACGCAAGGATGCCTCACCAACACGATACAGGACTTCTGGAACATGATCTGGCAGGAGAATACGCGCGTCATCGTCATGACAACCAAAGAGATGGAACGGGGCAAGAAGAAGTGCGAAAAGTACTGGCCCGATCCGCAACAAAGCAAAGAATGGGGACACGCACGGGTGCGGTGTCTGAGCGAGACGAGTACCGCCGACTATACGCTTCGCGAGTTTCTGCTGTCGTGGCGTGGACAGGAGGATCGCAAAATCTACCAGTACCACTTCCAGGTTTGGCCCGACCATGGCGTACCGGGTGATCCGGGTTGTGTTTTGAACTTCCTGCAGGATGTGAACACGCGCCAGGCGCAGCTGCAGCTGGAGGGAGTAACACCTGTACGATATCGTGCACTGTTCGATCGGGTTTGTTTGTGTCGAATGTAAACTAATCTTCTTTCCTTGTACCCGTTTTGTAGGGCCCAATTTGTGTACATTGCTCGGCTGGCATCGGGCGAACTGGAACGTTTATCGTGATCGATATGATTTTGGATCAAATTCTGCGTCAAGGTAAATATTTGATGGCTGTTTGCCCTAAGCACCGTTGCGGTCTTAACGATTGTCCTAACACGATTGCTTATTTTAGGACACGAATGTGAAATTGACATTCAGCGGACGATCCAAATGGTGCGTTCGCAACGGTCCGGTATGGTGCAGACGGAAGCTCAATACAAGTTCGTCTACTTTGCGGTCCAGCACTACATACAGACGCTGCTACAACGGAAGCAGGCAGAAAAGCAGAGCCTGCAAGTGGGTCGCGAGTATACCAACATAAAGTACGTCGACGAAATCTATGTTTAAGTAACTTTTAAGCGCTTTCCAAACTAATGTAGGTTACACCATTTCCCGTATCACGTTCGGTACCGTGTGTATACTACCAGTACTACTACTATTACTACTACTACTACTAGCGTTTGCCATTGGCAACAGTTTCAAGATCGGTTGTTCACCTAAACTCTACACACGTTTCCGTTTTTATTTCCCGAAACGGTCTGCACGACGGCCTGTAGCACGATCGCCCTAACGGTTCTATGATATCTTCTACCGTGCTGAATTTGTTGATGCGTTCTCATAAACGTTAAAGAATAGTTCAATAGAAGAATAGTAGGTGACAGTGTAGAGGGGAAGAAATAGGGGTCGTTACGAGAAAAAAAACTCGGCAGGGTACGGATCACATCTCTGAACGCGGCATTATTTGTAAATATCGTACAATGTTTCGCTGCGCAAAGTCAGTGTGTGTTTGCGTGCGGTATTGGATTTGTACATCGTTGTGATATTACTTCTACTTATAATAATTTAACGCTTTTCTTTCGCTGTACAATTAGTGTTGTTTTACGGATTGGCCAATTGGGTCCGCCAAACAGTTAGTCAGATGTAAGGTGTGTAACATGAGCTTGAGAAAAACTTTCCCTATGTGGGAAAGATAGAGACACGGAACGCGCGCTGCGTTTAACACAACCCCCCCGATGAACTTTAAGGCAAAATGGCGAATAAAGGTTCACGAGCGAGTAATGAATGTGCCGGATTGTGCAATAGTGGTACATGTGCAATAAATGTCATCCTGTTGTGATGTTGCTCTAAGCGTTTCACGTTTGTGAGGAGTTTTCAGTACGCCTGTTTTTAAGATAAACTATGTTTCATAGCTTATGATTTTGGTAGCGTATTTGTTTTTTTTTCATGATGATGTACATGTTTTTCATCGTTAAGTTTAGGGGCTAATCTCGTGCACCTTAAGCGGTTGCATCCGAAAGAAAGCGTACTTTCGAAATATCAAATAATGAATAATGATGAACGGGATTACATATCCGATTAAACTGACAGATTGCATATTAATTGGCAGAAGATCTCAATTTTTGAACTATTTTATAAATAGTGAGCAGAAGATAGGCTTAATATTTATTCGCAGCATATGCCACGAAAGAAAGATGCATTGAACAAAATAGTGTTAAGCGTTAAGATAGTGTTTCGTATCTTTATACATTAGGTAGCTCTCTCTTTCTCTCTGGTATACCGTTTCGTGCTTGTTCCATCTTTACTGTTGGATTTCACTTTGAAAAAATGTGTTCCACTTCCATATATTCTACCTGTTATCCGTACATTCGATCCGATCTGTTCCGTTAGCTAGATTCGTTGACTGTTTTATACAAACGAATGAAGTTTCTGAGCAACATTTTAACTGTATTCTATGCATTGTATCTCACACTCTGATCTACCGTGTACGAGCAGATATGCATGCGACTCGAATGATCTGCAGCGTACCCAACTACCCCCATCGCTGTCAACACTAAGCTTAAACACAAGACAAGACTTGCAGAACAATCGTATGCAGCACAACCACACTATTAGGTACCATTGCGTTACAAATCCGTTTCATGTTATTGTGGTTTTATAAAATGCTACGTTTTTCATTTTATTGCAATATTCATAATATAATTAATTAAATTCTTCTTTCATTCTGCAATAAGCGTATATTGTTTATGCACGATTATGATGTGTGTAGATTATCTCATTTCTTTATATTTATTAAGCTTTTCTTTAAGCTACTTTAAGTCTTATATACTGTATTTATTTTGCTGTGCATCCTGGCTTTNCCGTTTCATGTTATTGTGGTTTTATTAAATGCTACGTTTTTCATTTTATTGCAATATTCATAGTATAATTAATTAAATTCTTCTTTCGTTCTGCAATAAGCGTATATTGTTTATGCACGATTATGATGTGTGTAGATTATCTCATTTCTTTATATTTATTAAGCTTTTCTTTAAGCTACTTTAAGTCTTATATACTGTATTTATTTTGCTGTGCATCCTGGCTTTTAGCTTTTCTGTGCATTAATTAATGTTTTTCTAGAATTACTTCTTAAGCTGCGCAAGTCGCCATGAAACATCTGTTGACTAATGTTTCTTCATTTCCTTACAGATCTACGTCTGACTCACAGTTACCATTGCCAAGAACTGTGAACGATTTAAATAACTCATTATCAGGTATGTAACAAAATCGGTTTCCGGTCGTCTCGCATAATTAGACGTTTGCTAACAATATTTTCGTGCTTTCAGTATATGAGAACATTCGTGTACCACCGCCAACACCACCGAGAAAATCATGACAAATGGATTTTTAAACCTTTAAGGCAAATGCTGTGAAAACCACCACCACCACCACCCCTGATCCTTCCTCCCCCCTTTATACATCATGGACAAGTTTTCCATAAATCTATTCTAATCTCCCTCTATCCCTCTCTGTGTGTGTGTTTGCATTAGAACTGCGACAAAAGTGAAGCAGCCTGTAGCCGGAACCATTATGACGTTCTTTGTTGACGTGAATCTTAAAGACACGTTCGCAGTGTGTGTTTTTTGCGATGCGAAGGTGCGTTGCCCAGTTGCACAGTTTCAAGCGTTTCCCACGCACTTTTTGCGCAGTGTATAGTTTCTAGAAGTGTGCTGTATATGATTATGTATATGTATATGCTACTGCAAGGTACAATGTGATGTGTTTATTCTGTTATCTGACTATATATATCATGGCGTTAGGCAAGGCGATGGTTTTGTAGAGAGAGAAAGCGAAAAAGAAAAACGTACGTACACATTCAATTCCGGTAGCACAGTCGTAATAACTATTAAAATGCGCCTAATGGATGCAACATGCAGTAACACAGTAATCGGAACCTATTACTACTAATAACACTCAAATCGAAAATAATAGATAGGCGTTGGGAAGTACGTTTTTGCTTCGGTTTTTAGATATATTGTTGCATTTCTGTACCGTTGTGTATCGTTGGATCTAGATGCGTGACGCTATGAAGTATCTGTGAAGGATAATGGACACACTAACTGACCATACTAAGGTGTACCGATACACGGTTGTTTAGTGTAAGTGTGCTTCCGCTTTGATTGTGAATCATAGCATCAGGAACGAATGGAAATATTCGTTTTTCGTTTTACATTAAATTGATTAGTTTTTTTTTCGGAAAAGTTTTCCATACGCTTTGTGTAAATGGAAAAGGTGCAATCCACGTTATGATATTTGACCACACTTTCGTACGTGCGTAAATGTGTAGCGCTTGTTGATCCCAAAAACAAAACCCTGTTCTTCAGCAGCACGTTGCCAAACGCATGGCAGCAGCAAACTAAATACTGAAACTTAAACAGAAACACAGATAAACCGTGTAGCGTTGATAAGACGTACTATATATGTAGAAGGCTAAGAAATAGAATAGAACAGAACAAATTACACTTCAAATGCCGATGGTCGAACGACGGTGGTGTGTACCTTTCGAATTTTTGACTATGGAAATATGCAAATCAAATCATCAGTAACAGACAAAATAGACTTCTATTTTTATAAATTGACAAACTCTTATAGAAAACAAACCAGAGAACACTATTGTTGCGTGAACACTATTCAAAAGAGATTATGATAGAAACCGGAATACAGGAAATCCGAATGGTGGGAGAACAGGATCGGGTTGGAACAGGAATGGAACGTAAAACATATATAAAATCATCGCCAAAGGAGAAGGTACAATATGGATACGTTATAGACTTGTTGTAGTTTGCGAGATGCCTAAGTGAAGGAAATTCTGGACCAGAAATTACAAAAGACACAATCGAAGCAAGAAAGCATGTCCTAGCACACAACAAAAGCAGATAGTTTTGTTTTATTATTTTTAAACATCAGTACATCTATTATGCATCTGTACATTCATTGCTGTTAGGATTATACTACATGGGAACGATAGGGTAGCGATATTGTTGCTTCCTAACTTGTCGAACATTTGCTCTATATCTGGCTATCTTTCTGTGTAAGTTCCCACGATGGCTTCCATGTTAGAGGAAAGCAAAGTCTTCGTTGGCTATAACCAACCACTTTACGTAAAGCGTTACACAATGGAACAACGTCAACAGGGACGGAAATTGTGTAGAAGGCTAACGCAAGCTGGATAAAATTGCTTTAACATGTGTTGTACAGATTACCTTAACGATCTTTCTGTACTAATCTGTTGTAATCGTACTACTTTTAATTGTAGCCTGTAATGGTTTCTTTGCAACCTTTAACATTATGTTTTTTTTGCTTATACAGTATGCATTGTTAGGAATATGGCCGATCTGTTACACGGCGTAACCTCTTTCTACTTTGTTCTTTATGCTTAACTTACTTTTGTTATACATACTTGTTAAATAGTCAGTTTTACAACAATCAGTCGTAAATCATTTTATCGGATTTGAAACTTTATAAAAGTTAGACGTTATCATTATCCTCGAAAAAAAAGGTATAGGACGAGCAGAAAACTAAAGCTGAATGTGATGTAGCGTTAAATAACGACGACAGAGACATTTACCGAAAGTCTTATTAAAGGAAAGCGAATGGAATTATGTTTCGCTTTCGCACTGTTTCTTTTTCTATCCCTCCATCACTATATAAGAAACAGTTGCACAACACGGTTCAAACATTCAAACAGAACCGTCTCTCTGTACTCATGAAACGATAGAGAAGGCTAAAAATGGCAAACGAGAGTGAACAAAACATATATAAAGAGACAGATTAAATAAAAAAACTCTTCCAAGTAAAACTCTGCATCCAAATACGATAAACAAATTGACAAACCGTAGTCAGAAATAAATTGATTCGTGCGTGGTAAAATATGTTCACTCAGCGCAGGCCAATTAATTGAATGAAACCAAGCTGAGAACTAGACATACAAATAGGCACACAGTTACACAATAAACAATAATAAACGTTATTGTATGGAATATACATTCCACGTGTGAGGTGAAATATTTCCTTATGTATTATCCGAAATGCTAATCATATGGCCACATACGGTTATATTCTTCTTCTGTTTCTTAATATTGTTGTCCGAAATTACGATTGTTTTAAGGTAGCAGAACTCATCTACCACCTGGAGACTGTCGTCCGAAAGAATGTGGGTACTTCCAGGCGATGCGAGGGATCTGTAATTCCACGTTCCGAGTTTCCAATAGTTGTTCTTGTTATGTTTAAATTGATTAATATCGATTATATCTATGATCGCTTCTTCACTTGTATCATTTTGTCTCATTTGTTATGAACTAGTATTTCAAATTTATAGTGAGTATAATTTTTTTTCGACAATTACCTTATGTGAAAACTGCAAACAAACGATTTTTAACGGTAGAAACAAATTTAATTATTTACATTATACCAGCCCAGCTGCGGTACTGACAGTTGTGGAATCGCGTCACGTTGGCAACATTGTGCGATGTTATCCGAAACGTCAAATGCCAAGCTTGCCACTATAGCTCTTCCGGTTTGGCTCTTTCTTTCCCGATCAACACATCAAGATGGGTAAGTCGCCGCCTGTCCGTGTGCATGAAATTAGTGCTCAGAAATAAACGAAAATGCATCGGAAAAGTGTGTGACTAACCGCATAATGGCTCCGAGCAGAGCTTACCACATGAAGTGAGTGAAAAGTTGGAGAACGAGTCGGTTTGTGCAGTGTTTTTCTCCGTTTCAAAAGTCCACGTTTTCCGATGTATTTGTGTTATGGCTGACATCGCCGCATCCGTCTGGAGCACCCGTGCGGATGGGTGCATCGTGCTGCCGGTTGGAATAGTGAATTAACGGTTTTGTCCGTGTTTGATTCCTGTTGTTTGCAGGTATTAGCCGCGATAGCTATCATAAGAGGCGAGCCACCGGTGGCAAGAAGGCCGCCATCCGCAAGAAGAGGAAGTATGAGTTAGGACGCCCGGCCGCCAACACCAAGGTAAGATGCACATTAACATCGCGCGCGCCATTGGATCGATTTAACGATGCTTTGACTATTCTTCCAGATTGGCTCAACCCGTGTCCACTTCGTGCGAACCCGTGGTGGAAACAGGAAATTCCGTGCGCTCCGTCTGGATTCGGGCAACTTTGCCTGGGGCTCGGAAGGTATGGCCCGCAAGGCGCGTATCGTCGATGTCGTGTACAACGCATCCAACAACGAGCTGATCCGTACCAAGACGCTGGTGAAGAACGCGATCATCGTCATCGATGCCGCACCGTTCCGTCAGTGGTACGAAAGCCATTACCTGCTGCCGTTGGGCAAGAAGCGCGAGCTGAAGGCCGGCGAAGAAGATGTGTTGAACAAGAAGCGCAGCAAGAGCAACATGCGGAAGTTCATTAAGCGCCAGAAGACCGCCAAGATCGATCCTGCGGTGGAGGAACAGTTCAACGCTGGTCGTCTGCTCGGTATGTAAACCATGACAAACCCCGTACAGTGTGTAATTCGGTGTGTGGTAAAGGAAGTTCTTGCATGATGATAGCAAAGATGAGACTCACGTCTTCACTTCGGTGTAGATTTCGCCAGTTGGTGTGCTCGTTTTGAGCTGCCTGTGCTGGTAACAGTGGGAAATGATCCTCCATCGTCATAGTTACACTGATTCAGAACTTCTACGCACCTGCATCGAATGGCACCTGTGGATGAATTTTGTACCTCTCTTCAACAATTTCACAAAGAAATGGTTGTTTATTTATCATGCGTGTTTTCTCTGTTACAGCGTGTATCGCTTCCCGCCCCGGACAAGTTGGCCGTGCCGATGGTTACATCCTGGAAGGCAGGGAGCTTGAATTCTACCTTAAGAAGATCAAGAACAAGAAATCCAAGTAAGCAGCGACGGTGGCTATTGTGGTGGTGTGTCAGTGTTGTGTTGGAGGAAAACGGGCGGGAAACGTTGGTGTGATGCCGTGAAGGTTTTCCGGATTGCGGAAAGGAAAATCGATCGGCAAGTGCTGCTGCGATCCGTTCCTCATCGTAGTTGTTAGCACCAAAAATGCCAACTGCAGAAGAGCTGCAAGACAAAGGACTACGTGAAGTGTGCACCGAAAGGAGGAATAAAACAACATAAAACCACAATTGCACAATGTGTAGTTTGTTTTGTTTGTAGGCGAGTTGGACACTAATCCCGAAACACATTTCATCGTGGGGGACTCAATTAGGAAAAATACGTTTTGAAAGAAACTTGCAACGATGCGCCTATCAGCTGCTTGAGTGAACACGATCGATGCTCCTGTATTGGTTGTTTTCTGAATAATTAAGGACTTCGTAAGGATGCATTCTGTCAGCATTTCATCTTATCAGTTGTTCGTTTGTTGGCATTTGCATGAAGACCAAAATCCCGGTGAATGATTTTATGTTTACGAATTCAAATTGCGACGCACAATATAGGAAGGACTATCTATATTGTTGTTAAATATGATTTCAGGTAAATACTTTATTTCTTTTGCTGTTAACGTTATTTATGTTTCGAATGGCAAATTAAAAAAAAAGTTCCCTGTAATGTCCACCAGCATGACCGTGGCTGTCCCACTGTCATGATTGTTTGCGCGTGTATCTTTGTGGCTATCGCGCAAGAACCAAAACATAAACCAAAATTATCTGCCTGCATGCTGGAAGTTGTCAACGGTGCGGAAGAAAAAAAAGGCTCACACATTAGATCAATAGAAAACGCTACGAGCCGCAAAAAGGCAGCATTTCCCGTCGTTAGAACAAGTTTCCTGTGAATAACACTATCTACCTCAGTTCAGCCACCACAGCATCCAGCGGACATGTGTAGATGAAACGGTGCTAAATCATAGTGCAGAGTAATTAAGCAATTGCGGCAGGATGGCGCCTGACCTAAATCTTCCACCAGCGACACCAGCTCTACGGATGGATTGCTATTATTGATTGTACCGTGCAACGTTGGCCGTTGGCTTAAACGGTGGAAAATGATACCATGGATGCGTGAAAAGTTTGCCGAACGACGTGCCCGCTGGCAGCAGTCTCGCAACAAGCAACCACGCGGTCTCGGCGACGGAACGTCTAGCTGCAGTTCGGCCTCTTCCAGCACGGGTCCGGAACCGTCGTCGGGTACGACGACACCCGGGACGAATGTATCGCCCGTACATCAGCCAGCATCACGTCAGCACAAGCATCGCCATGGGCAACGTGCAGCGAAAGGGCAACATCAATCGAACACATCGCAGCAACCGTTACCGTCTACCAGCGGATCATGGCGCTCGAGGTAAGTGCAGAAACAGGTGTATAATCGTGCCAATGGATAAGATATTCAGATGGTGGTTCGGTTCTCGTAAAAATAATAAAAGCACCAGGTAAGTGTGTTGTTTGTTCGGTGGGCCGCTCGACACAAGAAGACAGCAGCCCATATAGATTCACTGCTCGTACGTAAACGATAGGTCAGTGTAGATGTTTAAATATTCATCAGGCCCCGAATGTCGTAATGTGCTAGGGATAGAACGATAAATTGGGATATTCATGCTGAGGGAACAGCGCTCCAAAAGCAGCTCCGTTTCTTTTTTTCAATCGATTGAAATAGTGCTTCGGATGCCTCTTCCTCTACCAATCATTTAAACGTTTTTTGTATTGGTTCGTCCATTTCACTTTTAGATCAACCAAAAGAGAAACTCAAGATGATGGGCCGACTGCACACTGCTCCACACAGTCCGTTTTGCTGCGAATCATAAGTCCACGAGGTGGCATGGTTGATGTGGAGGTGCTTCGCACATTAACGGGCCGGCAACTTAAAATGTACGCCTTGGAGAAATTTGCCAGCAATGCCTTCACGATGCCACATTTTTCGTCCGATTTGGACGAGCTGGCGGATCGGTACCGTATGATAAGGTCGCACAACAGACACATCTTCCGCGATGACGATTTGCTTCGTGACGTAAACGATGAAGGTAAGCGCGTTGTGGGAATGGTCAGTGAGCAAAGAGAAATGATAATGTAAAGATTATGTTTTTGTTTGCAGAGGAATTTCTACTTGTGGCCAAGCGTATCGATAGTACGCCAGCCGAAGAAAGCCTTAAAGGACCATCGCCGGCGGAGATACTGGCCGCCACGCGTCACATTCCACTGTCCCGCATAAATCAGGCATCAGTTAACTTTAATCTAGGCATGCTGCAATCAGACGTGAGTGGATTTATCCTTTCATTGCCTTCGTTACCATAGATACGTCTATTTACTGTTTCGCATTCCTTCTACAGTTACAACAGGACCTTCGGCGCATTATGATATCGCTATCGCGGGCGTCCGCTTACGTGCACGGGACGGGACCATGTGCGGACAAACTGATTGCCCTATTTCAGCAACGGCTCATCAACCGAAAGCGGCATCAAATTAGCTCAGTCGAAACGCTGCTCGAAATGGGATTTTCGTTGGACAAAATTAATCAAGCCTTACAAATTACAAAGTATGCATCCGGTTGACCCTATTCTTTGCAAATCGAAACTAAGCCATTCCCTTTTTGCAAACTACATTTACAGGAATGTGTTCCCGGCAGCACTAGACTGGCTAATACAGAACGACAGTACGTCGAGGTTTTTTAACTGTGATAAGACCGCTTCGAATGCATCCACTTCCGCCGTGACGAATCAAATTCAGGATGCAATTGCTGCGGGCAACGAATCGCCGAACGATTGCAGTACCACCGCAGCACCAATCGCCGGAATACTGCACCGTGGACGGAAGAAATCAAACGTCGAGAGTAGTGATAGTCGATCGGCTTCCACACCATCGTCTGCCGGGCACTCGATGGACGAGGAAGACTGCGATGACGGAGAACATGCGGATCCTTTTACAGTTGCGTTTCGTCCTTTAGTGTGTGTTTTTCTGTGGTTCCTTGTGGTTAATTTAAAGCATTTGCATTTTCTTTTGTAGATAAAGCGTGAAAACATTGCTGCCTTGCTGGAAATTGTACATCTGTACTCGGAGAAAACGGTCGTCCCGATGCCGGAATTAGTATCCTCCATTGCAGAAATGGGCTTCGAGGAGGAAAACGTCCGGGAAGCTTTGATAGCAACGCACAACAATCAAGCAGCGGCAGTAAGTAGATGATTTGGTGATGTAAATCGATCATTTGCCTTATCCCCTTTTTCCCTTTCCTTCCTTCGCGGTGCGGCTCTAATTACAGTGTGAATGGTTGCTGGGAAATCGGGCTAAAAGTGTGCAGGGGTTAAATGATGGCTTACCGCCAGAATCACCGATTCTGCGTGTTCTGATGGGTTCACCACAAGTACAAATTAGTCTAGGAAACCCGAAGATGTTTATCGGTAAGACACAGAGGGTTGATCCTTGTTTATTTCCCGGCTTGGATAATTGTTAATAGCATTAATTTTGTTTTGCCACCTTCTATGCACACCTAACAGCACTGATCTCAATGTTGGACAACTCTTCCACGATGACCATGTGGCTTAGCGATAACGACACTTCGTCCGTGCTGGGACACATTCTGCGTACGTACCACGAGGAGAAACACATTGTCGCTATCAATCAGTTCAACAATGCGCAAGGAAGTTCTGGCAGCCAGCAATAGTGTGTGGACAGGGAAAGAAAAGCTGCAAAAATGGTCAATACATACCGCTAGTCTTTCGTACAAATATGCAACGAGAAACAACACACATACACGATAGTATGATGGTATTTTCTAGCCTTCCCCCTTTGCAGGCAAACGTTGGAAGTCGAAAAGAAAATCGAACACTAAAAGCGTTTATTTTTTCGGTGGAATATGTGTAAAAAGACAGCAAATGCTAGCCTTGAGAATTTGTGCGTTTGTGCTTCTTTTGTGCAACAGTACGTGTAGCATTCACAGCAAGTAGTTTACCGTTGTTGGCCTCATGTTTCGAATAACGATGGAGTAGTAAAATGGAGAACAGAAAAAACAACCATCCTACCATACGTCATATGCGTTACACGCTTTTCTAAGTCAAGTTATCAGTTATGTAGCAAAGCACGGGCTTTAAAACTAGTTGTAACTTTGTAGCACTTGTGGTAAGCAGATTTAAAGGCACCCATTCTGATTGTACGTGCATAGGTTATAAGCAAAAGAGAGAGGTGAAGAAAACGCCAAAGATGCACCTATATAATTGAAGCAAGAACGAAATATTTTATAGCGGTCAACGAAGAATTGTGATTTACATGGTATGATCTTGCATGGGACACATTTACGCAAAAACGAAACGAACGTACATAGCATAGCGTCAACTATAAAATGAGGGAAGAGAGATGGAGAGAAACACACACACAGAAATGAAACATAAATTATTTGATCCTAGGCTATAGTGAAACAAATGTCAATCAAATTACTTTGTGTTTGGTGTTTTTTTTTCTCCTCTGCTATCACATCTTTCAGTTTAATCATCGCTTAATTATTCAGTTTAATCATCGAATAACTGAAGAAGGCATTCAGGATGCTGAATACAACAAATTGATTAAGGATAACAGCGCTAATTCGCGAAGAAGCGCAAAAGCCGCAATTTGAGACACTTGAAAACATTGATAAGTCTACCGGAAAGGCCGCGATTTGTGGATCTTGTTCGAAATGGATTTTTATTTGAGGGGATAATGGGGAAATTTGAGAAAGAATCTCTTTCGCCAAGCATAAGGTCGAAAAAGGAGGAAGGATTTCACATCTACCTCAACACGCTTCAGTTTAACCTGAAAGTGTCCAGAAATGGCTCCACTTCGTCCTGCAATAGAGATAGTAATTTGTCTCTTATCAAACAGTATTGGATTTATTTTCACATTTGTTTTCTGCTGTCTAGTCCTCATTCACCTTTCAAATCAGCACGCCAACACACGCATTATCATAATAACAGTTCACAATAAATTAGTCTCACATTCTTCTTTCCCACACTCACGCTACCATTCTACTCTACCATTAATTCTTCACTCGTTCTCTCTCTAATCTCATGGGTAATTACTTCAACGCTTTCTTTTGTAAAACTCTTCTGTCTCCACAAACTGGATCTCACTGATCTCAACAGTTACCATCATATTTACACAGCATTTATGTGTTCCTTCCCAGGCTCAAGTAAAAATGTACACAGCATCATACGATCCGACGCCGAAATGGAATATGGAACAGTTTCCTTGTCACATCGTTTTTTTTCACTTCAATCGTTCCCTTGCTTATTATATACAAAATTGATTAAAACTCTTCAAAACGTTGTAAGTATTGGTGTTGGTGGTGCTTCACGGCGACACAGGCGCAGCAAATCTTCGGTTTTAGTTACAGTTGTTACCGTCGTTTGGATCCATGTTACGGTGCACCGTCTTTAGCACGGCGTGCGTCTTGTGAATCTGTTGCTTTAAGTCTACCTCGAGCTGCTTCTTCACCTTGTTGGACGATTTAATCTTGTCGTAGGCCACCGCCAAACATTGGCGCGTTTTGTTGTAACGGCGCACCAAATCCCGATAATCGACTTCGATTTTGGCACAGTCGTGCTTTACAATCGTTGTAGCTTCATCCTGTTCCTGTTCGCCACCCTTCGACGATTCTCCGTCCTCTAATTTGACTGCGAAAAAACGGAAGAAATCAAGAATAAATTAATCGATCCCCAACAACTAGATACGATCGAATGATCGTTCCAACGCACCTTCCAGTGCCGGATTCAATAGCAGATTTGACATCGATTTCGTCAGTTCTAGGGTTTTGAGCAGTGGGCGCTGTTGTGGAGAGGTGGCAAACTTCAACTCTCCACCGTGCACTAGCTCCACGTTCGACAGACGGCCCGGATCACTCTCAATGCCCAGATCGGGCGAAGAGTTCTCCAGTTGCCTACGGCCAATCGGTTCCTCATCGGTGCCCGATGTCGACAGGTGTCCACCGTCCTGTGTCCGTGGGCTACGCGCGTTCTGCTTGGCCCGCACGATCGCCTGCAGCTGCTCGTTCAGTTCGTTCTTTTCCACCTTGAGCTGCGTAAGCTCGTCCCTCACGAGTCCCAGTTCACTCTCGAGCTGACGCTTCTCGTTGAGCGCTTTGGTGCGTTCGACCGCAGCTTTGGACGCCTGGAGCGTTGCCTCGTCGAGGCTTTTCTTCATCGCCAGCACATTGCGCTCGCAGTCGGCCACCTGCTTGCGGAGCGTGTCTTCCGCCTGTGCCATGGTGGAAATGTCGTTGTGCGCATCCTCCAGCCGATAGTGCAGCTCGTTCAGTTCGCGCACCTTCTCCTGGTGGATGTTTTTGGAGATGTAGTTCTGCGCCAGGGCGGTGTCGAACGACTGCTGCTTCAGCTGCAACTCGTTGCGGAATGATTCGGTTAAGCTGTGGCGTAGCTCGTCCAGCTGCTGCTGCTCCTTTGCCAGTATTGCGTCCAGTTCGCGCCTGTGCCGTTGCTGAAGCTCGCCGTACTCGGTGTGCATGGTTTCCAGCTTCATGACCGCAACGCGCAAATCGACGGCCGCCTGTTCACGCTCCTTTCGCAGCTTCTCGATCAGTGCGTCGCGCTGCCGGATGTCACTCTCCAGCACGACCAATCGTTCCGCCGCTCGTTCAGCCTTTTCTCTCGACTCTTTCGCTTCCCGCTCCCACTGTTCGGACTGTTGCCGGCTTCCGTTCGCTTCGGATTGTGCGTTCGCCAAACGGATCCGTTCCCGCTGAAGTGCACTGTCCAAATCTACCAGCTGGCTCTGGATGTTGAGTATGGTGCCGTTTTTATCCTGAAGATCTCTATTAAGCGATGCGACCGTATCTTGCAGTTGCTTAACTTCGACCGCTGAAAACGATTTACGCTGTTGTGTACTGAATCCACCAGTACCTGTGACACCGGTCAACGCGAACGGTTCATTGTCCGAGGTTGAACTTAGTTCTAGCACACCGGAAGCGGATGTGATGATGGTGGCTACCGGACCACCGGTGGAGGAATTCTTCTGTTTTAGTGCGTTGCTGTCCTCTAGACCGATGCGTGCCTTTGACACACCCCGATCAGGCTCGGACCACGTTTCCGAGTCGGAATAAATTTCCCCAATCGGTAAGGATTTGCGCTCTTTACTTTCACGTCGCCGTGGTCGTTGCTGTTGCTGCTGATGTTCCATTAATTCACCTCGCAGAGCCTTATTTTCTGCACGAAGCGTTTCAATCATTTGCTTTGTTTGATTAATTCCACTAACGAACGTTCCGCTGCTGTTGTGCTGGCTAGCAATTGTTTGTCCTTTAATGTTTGTCATTCGGTTTTCTTTGTCGTACTCGTCAACATCGTCGCTACCACTCTGGCCAGGTTCTCCACCAACAACACCGATCGAATGATCCAAATATCCGGACAGACAGCTTAGCTGTGCCAGACTGTTGTTGCCGATCAGCGACAAACCGGTCAC
Source organism: Anopheles parensis (assembly GCA_016254315.1). Classification (NCBI taxonomy): domain Eukaryota; kingdom Metazoa; phylum Arthropoda; class Insecta; order Diptera; family Culicidae; genus Anopheles; species Anopheles parensis. The sequence goes on along the minus strand of CM028125.1, from coordinate 12,609,001 downwards.
CGAGATGGACATGTTTAGGCTGCGCGACAGATCCAAACTTCGATCGACCGCATTGCGAATCGCTTTGCGGCTATCCGTCGACAGTGAACCGATCAGTTCCTTGTTCCTGAGCAACGAGTCGAGAAAACCGGCCAACTCTTCCAAACGATGCGTCGAAATGGCACACATTTCCGCATACTCCTTGCGCCACTTTTGTGCCTTTTCCGCCTCTTCCCGTGCTTTGATGAGCTCATCGTTTAGCTGCTTGATGATGATGTTGCGATCGTTACGATGATCCCCATTGCCACCACCGTTGCCGCACAGCTTGTGAATGAGCGTATCGTTCTTTTGCTGAAGTAGCTTGGCCCGCTGCACCAACGCATCGTACTCCGTCTGGCTGACCGGTTTACGGTCCTGGTCTACGATTTCGGGAACCGAAGGCAAACTACTACCCACAGTGCCGTGCTCGGACGCAAGTGATATGTTCTGCGAAAACACAAAAGACAAACATTTTCATTAGAATTGTAATTATAGTTAAAACAAAAATAGTCACATAAATTATATTATTTCACACAAAACCGTGAATTGTTTGACAGTGCAGCAAAAGGCGATGATGGGCGACCGTGTAACGTATGCGGAAGTGTTGTTAAAGCACCGTGTGTTGGGTCGATATTTTACAAACCATTAAAAGCCCCACGTTCCGTCACCAAGAGAATGTAATATGATCATTTTCTTATAAAGAAATACTACTCACAGTCAATGATTTAGATAAAACACGCTTAAAACAAATGTAAACTCTCCACTAGGAGGGAGATTTAAGAAGAATAAATAGGCGAGGACATCCGAAGGGGGGAGCTTTATGACAAGATGATTTAACGGCGACTTGTACTTATTGTGTTTGGACTAGGTTTTCCACCACGAACGCTTGACTGTCGATTGTTGGTTGAATGCAGATTTATGTACAGAAAAGAAACGCACATTAGAATATGTGTGCAACGCAATAATAATGGTGCAGTGTAAATATGTGTGAAATCAATAGAAAAAAATATGATAATATACCTTCCGATTCGGTTCACGACCATTCAACTCAACCGGCTTCGGTACACATCGTTTTACCGTAGTAACGGGGAAATATTAAAATAAAATAATAACGTTAAATAAAGTACTGGATTTAAGTATCTTTTTTCAATACATTTTGGACGAAGCGTCACAAACAGCGCTACGAAAATATGCCTAAAGAAGGGTTTTTTTGTGCCCTGAAAAATTTACGAAGTCTTGGCTGTGTATACCTTCAAATAGAAGCACTACGCCTGCAATTCATGAGGCTGTTTTTCTTTTAAAAAATCTCAAACAAATAACTATTTCTACGAGCATATGGAGCCGCCCAAAGATTAGACGTGCGAATATCTTACCGAGTTTCGCTTCAACTTTTCCAGCTCCTTATCCTGCTCCGTTAAGGTTTTGATCAGCTTCTCAACCATTTTGCACGACTTGGTACATTCCATCGTTTTCTCCCTCAGTTTTGCTTCTGTATCATCGAGCACGCACAGCTTCTCGGCAAGCTCGGAACGAACGTCGAAGTTTTGCTGCTTAAGCCGTTCGATCTGGAAACAATGTAAATAAAACACACAAACAATTAGCACATTTTGTTAAACTTTGCAATAATCATACCCAAGCGTTCAGAATATCTTCTTTATTGTAACAAAAATTTAGTGAACTCAACAGCAATTTCAACTTCACAAGAATAGTATTCATTTTGCTATGAAAATTATTTCAAATCATAAATCGGGCCTGACGACAACGTTGCTCGATAGTTTCAGCTTTTGCAAACACCATGGAACGATGGTGGACCAATCTTGCTTTTGCTTATGATTAATTTCATTCCAGCAGTTTGCACCGTACTCATCATTTGCAGGCCGTGATTCAATCATAAAATACTGATTCACCCACTCGTTGATAATGCGACGGCACAGGAGATGGGCTGTCGGGGAATTGCTGTTATATCTTTTGCCCCTTCTGGCAGTGACCCTCCTCCGAGGACTGTAGGTTTGTAGTTCCTCACAAGGGAAGCAAATGTTAGGCTGATTGGTTTGCTCCGTCGTTGTAGTATCGTCATCAGTGAAAGATTTTGCTACATCAACGGATTTTTCGAGCGTAAAATATTGAACACATTGCGGTTGCTCTTGGTGGAAATATTTTAGTGTGGCTTGTGAACGATCGTTTCGATTCGTTACTAAACATTCGCTACCGGTTGTTGTATCAAACGATTCCTTAAAGCGCGTAATTGATAGAAAAAAGTGGATCCATTGATCATAAAACCCATCAGCCAAATCACGAAATAAAAGTAAATAACTTGAAGTCAATAAACAAATATATAAATTTAAAATATTAGCCGCTATCGACAGTTTAGACATACCTCAACATTAGATTGCGGTTTCTCACTTTCTTCGCGCAGTTCCGCATTTTCAAACCGCAGCTCGCCCAGCTCCACCTCTAGCTGGCTTATTTTGCCCGTCTTTTCATCGATCACGGTTTGCAGCTGTTCCAACTGGCGGCTCAGTTCCTCGTTCCGTTCCTGACACTGCCGGACGGCGTTCTCCATTTCGAGCAGCTTCAGCTTCTCCTGTACACTCAGCTCACTGTGTTGCTGCACCGTATCGAGAAAGTCTAGCAAACTCTCACCAACATTATCGCGTATCGTGCCTTTGCCGGTCGTGGTGTCGGCGTTCAGCTGATCACCATTCGCCACCTCTTCGAAGGCTGCCGCCCGACTGGTCGAGAGTTGAAGTTCGCGATGCTGGTGCTGCAGCTCACTTGCCATCTTTTCCAGCGACTTAATTTCCAGCTGGTGCATCTCGATGCGATTGTTCAAATCGTTTACCATCTCCCGGTGTTTCTCTTCCGCCTTCTTGTGCCTTTCCTCCAGCACTTCCATCGCCTTAGCCGCCTGGCAGAGAAGGTCATGCTTGTTCTGGAGATCCTGTCGTAATGATTCTACCTCGACCTGCAACGTTTAATCGTGCGTAAACAAAATTATTCACTACGGTCGTCCAGAAACCTCCAAACTCCATTATGGTTCGCTTTACGCACGGTGCTTGCTTACTGAGCCGTGGAAAATTGCCCCCCGAAATGCATTTTTGGTGTGGCATGACACACATAGAACCGGGTGAAGTGGATTGCTTCGGAAAACGTACCTTAAGATCGATGTTTTGCTTCAGATAATTGCCATCGCATGACGTGTTCGTCGTCGTGGATGATGAGCTGGTCACACCCAGTATGGGAGTGTCACTGTCCGTGCAGATGCCCGCCTTCTGCTCGAGGAAGTAAATGCGTAACTTCAGGTTGAAGTTTTCCTTGCGCAGCGTCGAGATTTCCTCCTCGTTGTCGCGTAACGATCGCACCTGAACGGGCGAACCGTGACCGGCGAGGGCATTTATCGACGGAGAACGAAATCCCATCGCATCTGTGAAATGAAAATTTTAACCAAATTATACAACCGTACGCGGCAGGAATTCCGCTACTAGGCGTATGAAAATAGCCGCTAAACTAGCTAAAATACCGTAGGAAGATTCGAATGGACGGATTATATGTATAGTTGATGACGATTTATGCGACTGGCCACTGGAGTGGGTTGCATTTTCTTCCTGTTGCACAACGGGCGGCGTAACAGAGTCACTCCAACACAATTTTCGTTTTGCTCCTTCCATTTTCCAACACACTCAATCAATTCTTCTAATGTCCAGTATGGATTCTTTCCCAAATGTAACTATTAATCGAAGGAGTGCCTTCTCCAATTCACGTGTTTGGTTAACTATCGATACAAGAATAAACCGTCGTTGAGCATTCTGTCAGTTACTCCAGTCCTAGTGACTGTCATAGCTTACTGCTTTAAATTAACACCTTTTGATAGGAAACTTCAATACTATTGTGTGACAGGGGTAACGCAGAAGCTATTCAATTACAACAAAGCAAGCCATACCTGACAACAATGAGGGAAAAAAATCTCCAACAGAGGACGCTTCTACTCTGGAAGATCACACGCGAAGAATTGCAAACTTGAATTTCTTTTCAATTTCCTTACATCGTTTGCAAATGTTTTCCATTTTGCACCTCATATACACAACTTTGCTTGTTTTTCTATCTTCAACCATATCAGCCACAAGTTTCTGCCTTTTATGATTCTTTGTGTCCAACTTATCACTGAACTAACGTTCTAAAAATGTAAGTCTCACAATCTATTATACTTACATGAGTTATCCATGGTGGCATCGTGGTGAACACCGGGACTTCTGTAAAGAAAAATATGAAAGGAACATGATTAAAAAATGAAAAGAATATCAGTTTCAAAGCAATGTTTCCCTTTTTTGTTACACAAATACGCTTAAAAACCATTTCTTGGATGAAGAAAATCTTTTCTTTAAAGCTGGTTACAACAATTCTTTTCTGTCAATGTTGTTGAAACATCCTCCCAACACAACATAACTCACCGATATGTATGCTCAAGACGAGATTTATACGCTAAAGATCACAATTTAAATCAAATCGATTGTTTCTGCCCACGGTGCGCAGTAAATATTGCCTCTTTTATGGTCTGATTGATGTGGAGCATTCATCTTGATTGTAACCGTGGGTGAATGTGCTGCCACAGCATCATCATCATCATCATGCCGGGGCGCTATAAATGATTATTTCGATCTAGTCGAAGCAAAACTACGATTTCTCGGGATGGATAGTTGTTGATCAAACGATATGTTCGGTCTTAAAAAGAATTCGAGAAATCGTGTCCCACATTAGATTGGGCAACACCTACACGGGAGTCCCATCCCAGACCGACTGGATGACTGGGTGGGTGTTTTAAGTACGAAATTGCATCACTTTATAACACTTATCATCCGTGTAGATATGTGGCTACGTTGAGTATAATCATTCTACTGGCCTTTCCGTCTGTGTCTGGTGGATAAGATAAAATAATGATGTCGACCGGAATTGAAATATGATCCCATGTGCGTTTGTTTGGGGGCATGTGTGTGTTATACTCTTGAACCTTATTAAGATCATTAGACGGAAAAGTACATTTTAATAGCTTGGCGTAACACTTGCTGACTCGGACATGGGTCAGACAGAGCAACAAAAAAATATGTTCTAATTGTGAAGCTTCTCTTCCGTGTCTGTTTGGCAGGGCCATATTCATTAGGATGCATCGTTCACACACACACACAGAAAGAGCGCATTAACAAGCAGGTTGATTAGCTCAGGGCGTTGATCTTTTCAATGTCGATTCGCAACATATACGGGAGCAGTTTCGAAGTGAGATTTTTGCGCGTCTAATCATTCCCTCACTAGGTACACCAGCGCACCAGTGAAACGGAAGCGGACAAAATGGCGTTCTGTGGCCTTGCTATTTTGATGCATTGCAGTATCGGACCTGTGTTGATGGTGGTATTGTACATTCATCACTTTGAGAATATGATTTCATCAACCGTTGGCACACACAAAGCACATTCAATTGATTCAATTATTAACCTCTTTTTGAATGGTTTGAGCGAAGCAAGTCCAGAAGGTTCAGAGAAGTCAGGCAGCGTTACGATCGTAGGCCAAAAAATGTTGAGTCTTTTATGCCGTACACAAACAGTTGGTTTGGTAAGATAAAGATGTTACAATTTTTTCGTTCACTCAAATAATTCCCGAGAGTTCCGGCTTTTAGCAAGATAAGAAATTATGAACCTCTTTATACGATGAGGTTCTTTATCGGACTGCTTGAAATCCATAATCTCTAACTAAATAGATGTTGTTGGACATTATAGTATTGCCCAACAAATATACAAGTCTAAACAAACATGTGAAGCTTGTGATACCTTGAA
>CM028125.1:12540547-12591331 GCA_016254315.1 Anopheles parensis | reverse complement strand
TACTGCACTGATCGTGGAATGGCATTCACCACTACGATTTGTGCACGCGGGTTGCACTTTATCGATGCATTACAAACAAGCACTTTCGTCACCAAAGATAAGAAGAACATAACAAAGTGAAAACACAAGAGTAACACTGGCACAGTTGCCTTCTGTGGATTGCCTTTTTGATCTTTATCTCGGGCAAAATGCTAATTACGACGCACTTGAGAGAATAAAGCACGGGACAATACACTCGCCGTCGTGTTGGCGATATCTGATGAATTTGCAGCTTAAGATAAGTGGACTTATCTATACAGACGGACCAAAACGTTCACGATCGCACAATTGAAAGATTCCGATTATTTATCTATTTGTTTGTTCAAGTACACAAAACTGTCCAATATGCTGTTTGCATGATTCCCGTCGTGTCCGTCAGCAAGAATGATATTTGCACTAACATCCTTTCTATTCTCTCCATTGAAACGACCGCAGAGACTGTTTTTGTTTACAAAATCATTTTCACCAAGTCTTCACGTCACATTGCCATGTTGGCGGGTAATTCGAAGGAGTTTTTTTTTTCTTGAGATAAACATTTAACTTCTTCAACAATTGTTCAATTTTTTGGCAAAACACAAACTGTAGCCCTTTTAATGGCTTTGCATAGAAACATTATTATGCTCGAAGCACGTTTGGGTTCTTGCGTCGTAAATAATATGGCACTTTTTTAATTAGTTTCTCGTGTGTACCGTCATCGGTCTAGGGGGAAAAAACGCCGTGGACCCGTGTGTTGTGGTGGCACGAGAAACCAATTCCATCATTTGCGCATGGTCGGTGCATGCTGTGTGCTGAGAGCAAAATAACATTCGAAAGGGCGGCCCAGCATCCTTCCTTCACCATTACCATCATCATGCTCTTACGCTAGCGGACAGCAGCTACTAATTCCATCACTACCACATACACACTTGCACAATTGGATAAGCATGTGGGCATGCTGTACGTAAATGCTTTTAGGACTAGCATTCGTTTGTGTTGGGGTTTTAGGAAAAGTTATGCTTCTCTTTCTAAAACATATTTTACACGTTTCGTACTCTGCACGAGAGTTCTTTTTGTTTTGAAAACTTCACTGCTTATAATAATAAAAAAAATCCGATGTTGATTCGACAGAAGTGTCAAAACATTAAAGAGATGAATTTAAATTAAACCAAGCATGCCATGATTTAAGAATATTTTCCTACACGCACACACAAACACGCTCAAAACATATTTGACACATGGAGCATATTTTTCTCACAGAAGGGGTAGCAGCATACATTACAGGGTGCAAAAAAACGGACCACACAAAGCAGAGGAAGTTATCTAATTTCACAATCATAAACCACATCATCATCACCAGAATGGTACGTCCACCAAACCGCAAACCAACGTTTCCGCCTGATTGGTCACAACAATCAAACATTTTGTCATTTTCGTCGTTTACTGTTAAACAAATCAACCGACAAAATACCATTTATTTCAGAGCGCCACCGCTTGAAAAAAAACACAGCACAAACAAACAAAATTATCTTGCACTCAATGTACACCGTATCATAAATGCAACCGAAATAAACTTTAAACTGCTAGCAAAAAAGCAAATCTATTGAACCGATTATGCGAAAGCGGTGCGCGTGGGCAAAAGCGTAATATCTTCACGGGACCGCGCGCGTATTCCGTTCCGCGATCCGTATTGCAATGATTTCACGTGAATACTAGCAAACGGCAACCGATGCACGAGGCAGTGCGGTCCCACAGCAGCATCGTCGTCGTCGTGACAGAGAGCCGCGTCTTTGCGCTTGTGTTGGAATGACCGGGATAGATAAAAGCGTGCGCGCGTACAAGAAGACGACGACGCTCCCTAAAATAACGCGAAACCGTACCACTACACGTGGCAAACCGTTCCTGTGTGTAACGGACTCTATGTGTGACCTGCTCCGTTCTACGGTGCACGCATTGAGCCGATGGAAAACGACTCATTCGTTTAATGCAATGCGAAGATGTGCTCTGTGAGGCCGAACCCGTAAAGGGTGCTCGCAGCGTGCAGGGGAGAGTAGTGTCGTAGGGTTGTTTTTCTTTTTTGGACCATGGCACATTGAACACACTGTGCGTGCAATGACGCGGTTCAAATGCAACAGATGTGATCGAGCGTAGCGCAAAGGGAAAGAGCGCGAGAAAAAGGGACGAGGGCACACACGCACACATACCATGAAACGTGCTATTCAAAACATACCGCCGGGAGATGGACTACTGCGATGGAGAAATTGAAATCTGTTCCTATCGTGTACGCTATGTTGCATTGCGAGATGCGAGAGCAGAAAAGAAACCGTCGAGCATGTGCGCTGGGATGGATTTTGTGTGACCCGGTAGCATACCTAAAGCACGTGGTAATCGGAAGCTCCTTATGCCGGCTGCATTTTAGGTGAGGTTCTTGATAGCAGCAATACACTCAAACGGCTGAAGATGGAAAGGAAAATCGTTGAGCAGACACAAAAGGATCATCCTAAGCATTCTGATGCTCGACAGCCCATTTCCAGGTAGTTCGCAGGAAACAGGAAATCCTCCTCCTTCGAAATGTGTTTCCTTTGCACAACAGATGTTTTTAGTTATAAGTTTTTCTTTTCTCGTACTGTTTTACGGGTTTTCTCTCTACTTTTGAAGCATGTGGTTGGCATGTGTTTAGCTAAACAAAAGTATAAATTTTTGTTAATTCATTACGAGAAAACGAAACAAATTTACTTTGAAATGTGTTTTACTGAATTCAAGCGGTGTAACAAAATAAGAAAAAATGAACCAATTAAAAGCTGACGTTCTTTTATTCTAAATCAATTTCACAGTAAGCGCGACCTGCTGAGATGTACATACTGACCTTTCCTACAACAAAACGTAGCCTGCTATGTAGAAGGTGCTGAGCAATTACATTACATTTGAAACACGAAGAGAGATGAGTTGTCTGAAAGTGAAGTGTGTCTATTGTGGATTGATATTTGATTGCCAGCGTGGGGACACAACGAAATTACTGGCGCACCTGCAGAACGTACATTCTGAGATGGTTGATCATCAAACAACCACGACGACAAACGACAAGCAAGCTGGTGGCAAGCAGCAGGAAGCGAATATGAGCCCTTCATCATCCAGTGAAGATGTTTCCGAGACAGAAGTATTACTCAAAAGGATACGGATCGGATCTCGAGCAAGTGACCCTGATGATAGTACGAGTAACACCAGCAGCAGCAGTACGGAAAATGCTGAACACATTCCATCGCACCGAAAGCAACTTCATCCACGAGTTTCAATCGAATCACAACGATCGGTTCTTTATCAAACGTCACTGAGCTGTTGGCGGCCTGGTGGACAACCCGTCTGCTGTCCGGATTGTGGTGCCCACCAGATTCCGATCGTGAGATCGCACACAAATGGTGTAACATGGTCGTCAACGGTGGCTTCCTGTTTCCTATTTTGCTGGCCACTTTGTTGTTTGTCTTGGTTTTTGTCGGAACCCACCAGCGAGTATCTTCATTGTGCAAGATGCGATCAGCTGTTGGCTAATCACGACATCAAATCCGAACGTATCTCTCCAAACTATGAAATACTTGACCGCGTCGAAGAACAATTGTAACCGCAAAAAACCAATGGTCTACCAATGATTGTTGGCATATTGCCTTCTGAAGAGGGAGCACACATATATGGTATTGAAATAAAGTGGCCATTGCAGTATGTTTACTTACGTATGGTCGGCGAAGCTGGTTAAACATTCCCGAACTTGGCTGAGCTGACTTTCATCCAGCGAGGTGCTGAGCTTAGGTACACCGGAGCTCATTCTCTGTGCGAGGGATTAACCACGATCAATGAGAAAACTGTGCCGCGAAACGTGCGGACGTTACCACCGGATCGAAGATGCAATCGAATTCTGTGCGCAAGGCGGCTCACCTAAACACTCGGTGCTACGGTACGAAAATAACACTACCCTTTTAACCGAATACTATTCACAAGTGTACTGCACTAGATTTGGTTTTCGTGACGTTCTACAAAACTTGGCACAGAAATGAAATTTTACTTTACACCGTACACAAATTGCAGCAACAATACGCAGGCTGGCATAATGGCGGGTTTTGCCGTTGTTTTTCAAAAACGCGGTGTCGTTTTGACATTCGCGCTTTGTTGTGTTGTGTACGGCACAGCGGGAGAGTGCGATATTTAATGTAGGTCATTTTTTAAACCAAATTTTACACAATAACAGAAAATATAAAATTATCTGCCTATTGTTTTACCACAATTAAAACCTCAGTTTTAATTCAGATTCAGATATTTATCAAATGTGAATACAGGGCACATTCCGAAAGTGTAGTTATGATTTTTGAAAATATTCTCTTCAATTCATCCCATCATTCGATGATGAAATTTAAACCATTTTCCGTAGCATTGAAGTTTATCAACGAATCATCATTAAAGTCCATTTGTTTCATATTTTGATGAAATATAAAGGCGATGTGCAACCGCATCTTCAACATTGATTGTACAATTTCTAATCTCATCTAGATCAGTTTTCCTCCAGCTCTGTTGTATAGATCTTGGTTCGAAGTGTCATCTGCCCGTTGTTGTGACATTTCATGTTTGTTTCCCAAGCGCGAGAAGTGCTATTGTTTTTTTTCCTTCCTCAAAGCCGTTTGTTGATTGCAAACGCAACCTGGGAAAGAAAATGCATCCAGAAGTTGGTCAAACATACGAATTATCGAACCTAACGTGTCGATTGTGCTTGGGAAACAAGGAAGAATTAGAGCCGCTCGATGCTGCTTTGACGCAAAACGAGCTGGTCAACGTCATCGGTGGCTTGTTCAAGATAGATGTGAGTACGATTGCTTTTGGAGTAAAAATTTACGCAACACTAAACGGATTGTCTTTTTCAGCTGGAAGAAAATTGGCCGTTCCACAACGCATGCATCAAATGCATTAAGGATGTTCGCGTGATTGAAAGTATTCGAGCAGAGATCTATGGAAAAAATCGAATATTCGATGTGCTTTGGACGTACGTCAAAAAGGACGGATACCGGGAATGGTTGTTTTGTATCTAAAATTGTTCTCTCTTTTTTGGCAGACAATACAAGCGTATCCATTTACAAGATGACTCGACGAACAATGGCAAAGGCTATGCGTCGAAGGAAAACGATAATAGTATGCCCGCCGAATATGTCATTGAAGAATTGGTGGTGGAGAAGACGGAGATGGATATGCTGCAGCCGGATATGTTATTGAAAGAGGAAAACCATCAACAGGACATAATTGTTAAGCTGGAAAATCAGGATGAGGAGGATCCTGTACAAGAAGAGCTGGTATGTGAAGAGATGACGCTGAGCGAAAGCGATCTCGATATGGATGCGATTATAGAAGAAGAGAAGGATGAAATGAACGATACGAATGAGGGCAACATGATTGAAGAACTCATGGAGGAACAGAATGATAATGTGCAAGATGTAGCAGATGCCGACTCGGAACACCATGGCGACGATTTGTACGAGGTTGTTGACGAAGAAGACGGTTCACCGGATGGTGAAGGCTATTTCGATGCTACGATCATTCGCTGCTACATTTGCATGGAATCGCTAGAATCGGAAAACACACTGGAAGAACATTTGACCATGATACACCAGGATTTGTTACCATTCCATTGCGACAAATGTCTGCTGCATTTTTACTGCTTGAACGAGGTGAATCAGCATCTCATCACACACGTCTATCCATTCGTGTGTCTGTACTGCCCACAGAAGTACTGTAACGAAGGGCTATTGCGCAATCACAATAAGGTTTGCAATTCGTATCGCTGCGTGATGTGTCCGGCTGAGTTCGCCATTAAGGCACATCTGAACGAACACAAGAAGCAACATACGGCAGAGATGCGGAAAATGAATAAATGCAAGCATTGTGCACGTACGTTTGCACATGCGAGCAAATTAAGACGCCACTTGCAAGCGGGTACCTGTACCGGTTCCAAGGATGTACAAATACGGAGCAATACACGCAAACGGACACTGGAAGCAAAGTCATCTACTGGTGCAACAAAGAGCAATATAACTAAGAATCTGCTCGTATGTCAGGTGTGCAATAGGAAGTTTGATAATAACTCTCACCTGGCGCGTCACTTCGAGCGTGACCATTCNCAGCATCTCATCACACACGTCTATCCATTCGTGTGTCTGTACTGCCCACAGAAGTACTGTAACGAAGGGCTATTGCGCAATCACAATAAGGTTTGCAATTCGTATCGCTGCGTGATGTGTCCGGCTGAGTTCGCCATTAAGGCACATCTGAACGAACACAAGAAGCAACATACGGCAGAAATGCGAAAAATGAATAAATGCAAGCATTGTGGACGTACGTTTGCACATGCGAGCAAATTAAGACGCCACTTGCAAGCGGGTACCTGTACCGGTTCCAAGGATGTACAAATACGGAGCAATACACGCAAACGGACACTGGAAGCAAAGTCATCTACTGGTGCAACAAAGAGCAATATAACTAAGAATCTGCTCGTATGTCAGGTGTGCAATAGGAAGTTTGATAATAACTCTCACCTGGCGCGTCACTTCGAGCGTGACCATTCAGAGTTTAGGCTTCCCCTCTTTCCATGCAACGTTTGTCCGAAAAAGTTTACCTCGTTCGAAAAAAGCATACGCCATCAGGCGTACCATCGCCGTTCGACGGTAAAACCGACGGAAGCGAAAAAGTCGAAAGAATCGGACACTGTGTGCAAAATTTGCAACAAAGTGTTTCGCGTCGATCATCAGCTCCTTCGCCATCTAACCGAGGATCATTCACTCACGCTCGAACTGTTCGAGTGCGATCAATGTCCGCGTAAATTTTCGACCGAATTCAAGTTACGCAAGCATCAGTACAATAGCCATCGGGAGAATAAACCACTGTTCGTGTGCTCACACTGTGGGCAAAAGTTTGAGAAGAAGCTTACGCTAAAGGACCATGAAACGAAGCATCTGGGAACACCGGCGTACAAATGTGACCTGTGCGATAAGACGTTCATTCACAAGCACAGTCTCGATCGTCACGCGCTGGTTCATAGTGACGAGAAACAGTTTGCATGTGATTTCTGCTCCAAGACGTTCAAACGCAACACGACGTTGGTGATCCATCGGCGAATACACACCGGTGAAAAGCCGTATCTGTGTGAACCGTGCGGTATGCGGTTCATCGATTCCAGCACACTGATTAAGCACCGGCAACGGGCACACATGAAAACGGAATGACAAACTAACGATGGCTTGGTTGTCATAGATTGGTCAGCGAAGAGTACCGAATCTTTTTCTTTGTTTTCGAGAGATGTATAAGAGTACTGTGTTCTATTCAAGCTATCTAATTTGCCCTGGAAACAATTTTTGAATTACAAACTTTACGAAGTTTGTACACTTCATCCAGTACAAGTTTTATAAATGTAAATATATTGAGATTTTGAATGTAAGTTTGTCGCTTTTGATTTCACTTTATTTGATTCCTTCTCTTCGGCTCTTCTTCAAAATATGGATAAAGTTGCTCATTAATTTTAAGATAATATGTATGGAGTATTTCAGTTAAATAAAACGGCCTATGCTTAAATATGAACGACTGTTTGGGGGTCTATGAAATTAAGGAGGTCACAAGTCCTCAGCCATGTTTAAGGATTCATACTCTCCTTTTTTTAGTATTAGTTAGTTTTAATTTATTTTTAGTCAAAGTAATGCATATTTTTATTTAGTTCCTCCCATAACGGTTGCGTTTTTCCTGTTAGGCGTTTTGGTTGATGTATTAAATTCCTTTAATTTTATTTTTCTTTTAATAATACATGTTAAAAGTTTCACAACTACTAAATATGACCAGAATTGGTACATACACATTCACAAGTTTCCCCATTCACAGACAGGTGTTGTTCCAATAAATGGAAACGTCTATAAGCGATCAACTAGGAATCCTTAACTCCCTCTCATGAGCTTTTCTGCTACTGAATTTCGCATTCGCCTTCCGACTTCCGGCCAACACAGAAGAAACATAATTTATACCCACATCCACTGTGCTACAATCCCCGAGGTGGAATTTTTCCGGCAGATCGAAAACGAGCACACGATTGTATTGAAACGGTAACCGGTGCCATACCAACCGATACACTCTACACGTGCAGGCATATTTATGCGCCACGGAACCCACGTGTAATACCTTCCGGCGATACACCATCATAGCTCTGTACGACATAATAAATATTGTTGCTGAATATATTGAACAACATTTGATCATGTATGTACATTTTGATGAGGTTGTATGGAATGGAGATTTGCCTTCCGGTGGTCGGTAACATTGTGGCTGATTTTAGATAGAATGTTTTTTTATTTCCTTTCTTTTCTGCCTTCCAGAGCAAACGGGCAACATTCTATCTTACAATTATGGCAGATTGTTAACACATTTTTGTACCCATTTGCTAAGTGTGACATAAAATGTTCCCGTTTCCCGGGTACATATTATCGTTTGCCGGATGAAATATTTGCTTCCAGGAGGGTATATTTCAAATGCACAAAGGTTGGAGAGATTTTATTAATTTCTTCTAATGTAAGCCCTTTAACCACAAAACCATTCTCTCAAACCAACCGTTTTTCTACAGTTCCCTGGAGCTTGGACAAACACATCATCGCAGCTAAAGGTTGTGCAAGACGCCTTTCTCCATTTCGATAATGGACACTAATTTACTAACCAGACATACATATATATAGATTTTAGCCACATTCTTGCCTGTCGATTTCTTACGCGACTGTACGAAAAGTGAACGATTTTTTTTAGTTCTGTAAAACCCGTAACCGAATCATAAATTTAGCTCCGGAAGCGTTCCCGGTCTCTAAGTTGAACTTTGGCCGAAATCGAAAAGAAAACCACAGAGAAATTCAAATACTGTCAAGCCGTTTGGTGTGGTTTAGGTTCACGCGTGTGAGACGCAAAATAAATTCCAATTTGCGAATGCATTAACACACGAGCCAAGTGAAGCAGTAATTTTTCCAACACTTCCATTTAAGCTTGAGCTAGTTGAGAGTATTCGTTTCGTACGTATGTCCTCTTTGGTGCGTTGGAAATAGCTTGGAATGGGTTTCTAGAGTTTGAAAACATCCCGATACGGGGCCATACTGCGGTCAAGAAGCAATGGCCGAGACACTAAAGTAGTTTACATACAGGGCAAATGTGTTTATAATTTAATTAGGTACGTTACCGTTTCATGCGGAAAATGTCTTTCGGAAAGTTGTGAAAGGACTGACCACGATGCTGGTGTAAATGTGTAAATCGAGCTTCTTCCAGTGCACCGAACCAGCCACACCATCCTCCTTATGTGCAATTACTTTATTTGTTTGTTTTTGTGTTGTGTTTTAGTTCGTTTGCATTGTGCGGATTTCTGTGTTTCTTTTGGCGCATCGAATTTGTTTACCGGCGGCGGTTGCTTTACAAAACATTGGCTCAAAACGCAAGCATTTGCGTGTAAGGGGATGGGTGTGAAAATATGGAACTTCCTCTAATGTGTTGTTGATGCAGATTTACGACATCGAAACGCGTAACGACAACACGCGCCATCGATGCGACCGGAACAGGCAAAGAGGGGCTTACCCGGTGACACTTGTTTCTCGTGGCCAAGGTTTCGGTTAATTTAGTTTCCGGCGACATACACACAGTACGAGGGCTTAGGGCTTAGGGTTAACTCTTTTCCGAAGACACAGTTTTGGGCGGTGTTGTTTTCCCCCTTTTTGTGTTGTGTACCGCAGCATCCCGGGACACGTGGCCGGCACGTGGCGTGGAGGCGTTTCGTTTGGTGGTTTTGGCGCCAGGCGGATTTTACTGCGATGCGCTGCCTGTTCGGTAACAGCCCGTTGTTTACAAGTAGTGTTTACACCATTTAATTATCCAATTAAAATGCTATACAGTCAAGTGATGGGAAATAAAATCTTCGTTATACATTTGCAGCGATAAGTGATTTCTTAATGTGCTTTTCTTCAGTTTGAATTCGAAAACTGAGAGTTGAAAAAGGTATAATTAAATAATTCTATTCTATTCTATTTTTTGTGTCTCTTTGACACCATCGAAAACTGTTTATACAGTGATATAAAAGTGCAAAATATTGTATAAAAATTCTCGATTTTTTTTTCTCTTCGCTTTGCTTCAATTAGCCCATTGCATCAATCATAATGCGTCGAAGTTTCAGGATGCATATCAATCGAAATTGCGACAGACTGCAATTAGATTGATGTGAAGCAAAGGGTCTCGCTTCCGGTACCTTATTTCCTAAACTACACTCACTCATCGAACAACATTTTGTCGAACAAATAAATGTGATAGAAATTTGTGAGCAGGCAGAAAAATGTCCCCATGCGGAGGGACCACCCATTTTGTGCTCCACAGCAACACAACACCAAACACAAACGCCGGCATTAGATTGTAGTTTGTGCACACTGGTGCAAAACTATTTTTGATAAATTTAAATGATCAAACCATTTGTGTTGCCGACTCGGTTGCCGGTGTTTAGCGTCAAGTGGCCACCAAATTAGTCGACAGGGAACAATGGTGGTAGTATCCTAATCTTTCCTCCCGTCTACCACAAGGGGATGATTGCACTATTAGTACACAACCAAATGGACACATCGAGCTGAAAAAAAAATAAACGAAAGGGACAACTGAAAAAAGGACAAACATTTTTGCTGAATGCATTTTTTGTTTTCCAGGGTGTTAACATACCGGGGCCCTGTTTGGTTGGCGAAAGGTGAGATTAGGTGTTCAACTGAACCGGTGTTACCAGTTCGTCGTTTCGTCTGCTGTACGTATGTATAATGAGTTTTATATTTCTTCGATCGAAAAACATCAAGACAAATTATTGCATTCGAATGCGAATGGTAAGCATTCTTTGATGCTTAGGTAAATGGAATAACTTATCGTTTTATTATTGGCTGAAACTTATACGAAGGTTGTTGCAATGATCCATGGAAGGTGCAGCAAAATTGGTAAAGAAACATTTGAATAAAAGTCTACACTTAAAAGTATAGAAATCACGAAGAAAATGATGTACAATTGATTCTATAAAGGAATCATAATGGAAATAAAGCAAAAAAATAAATTCAAATTAAAGTAGAAGAAGAATGAAAGAGATAATTTGTTTAATGTTTAATCATACTTACTTGATTTAATTTAAAACCTATTAAATGAATAGCAGAAATTGGGTTGAATGAAGTAATGGGATTTCAATGCTGCAACAGAGGCGTTTTAAGCTAAGGGAAACCTTCGAACTTTTGCTCCAAAACATCCACCCAAGAGTAACATTTGGAGTCTAAAAAATATCCATGAATAATATTGTTACTGATCCACAGAGTTAGGGATAATGAAAATTGTTGTCCATATTGACCAAAATCCTTCATGAATTTTTGGTGCATGACTCAAATGCTACCTGAATACCTGGAGACTTATCAACTACAAAAGGCCTTTTTGCTGAAAGATGTATTCTAATAGCTGGATCTACTGCACGAGTCCTGCTGAAATAATGTGTTAGACTCCGTGGTGCATCAAGATCCTCAAAGGAACAACAAAGACAAGTTTGTTTTATTGAGTGGAGCACTACTTTATCTCTGAGCTGCTCACAACTCCTCAGTCACATTGCAGGGTCTACTCATTGTAGACTATCGATTATTAGAGAAATATAATGGAGAATAATTGATAATAATATCCTGCTTGTTTGTTGGAACATCGGCCGGATCGAACTTACTATATGAAGAAATCATTAAAGATCTTAAGAATGCCCAATGAAGTGTTACATATTTACAAAGTTATTACTATTGTTTTAACGTACTAAGATGATCCAGTATTTTATTCGACTATTTTCTTTCACATCTAATTATGGTTTACACATATCCTCCCTAACCCATCATGGCTAGAAATCTTTTCATGGAATTATCGCCTAATTCTGACGCAGACTTGCCACTCCTCAGCACAACACAGCGGGAAAATTTACTATACGCAGGATGAGCCTTCAGGTGCGATCCACATCTAAGCAGCCCCACAGGAATTCCGATGATTTTCGCACACTCTTGCTGAATCTGCTTCAGTTCCAGTGGAGTCGGTGGTACTACCGGGGCATTTCGATTGAAATTACCGTAATAATAATAGAAACATCGGAACATCCCATGTACCGACTCGATCGCACCGACGTACGGGTTCCTACCGTAGTAACTGTTCTCTTTTGGTGGAGTTTGAACACGCAACAGACATTCGTTCGTACGATTCACGTACAGCGTATCATTCACGTCGGGGGTGAAGAATTGGCGCAGCAATTCAACACGCAGCACATTTTGCGTTGCATCGTATATGCGCAGGTTGAGCGCAATGCAGAAGATCAGTTCCTTCGTCGTCTGGTCATCTTCGTACCGGTGTGTGAGAAAGGGGACGGCGCGAGATGATTCGATGCGTAAATACTCGAGACAATCGGACTGTGCTTCATCCCAGCTTTTGGTCAAGATGTGATGTTTCAATGCACTAGCGGGTAGAAGGACACAAACGCCACACAGTATTGCTAGTAGACGGTGCATAGTATTGTTTAGTAGTACGCACGTTCGCGTTGGTTTATCAGACGAGAGTAAATGCAGAGTGATCGTGTCTGTTTCTTCACCACGCACTCTTATAAACGGGCCGTGGGACAGTGAAAGGTTTATGAAGGTTTTCCACGAAAGTTGGGAGCTGTTTCTTCTGGCATGCAATGTTACAATGCAACGATCGCAGCCGTGCATCGTTTGATAACAAACGGGAAAGTAAATAATTTTTATTTCTAAATTTCTATGAACATGAGGTCTTTAATTACATCTCATTGTACAGTTTTGTTTACCCAAAAGCATACCTGTTTGTGTGAAAATCATTTTCTATTTTTTTGACGAATTGTTCGTTTTCATAGCAACAAAGATGATTTAGTTACTAAGTAGATATGAAACGTTCGTTAGAGGTAAGTGTAAATGTTCGTAGCTAAACAAATTTCAATGTCGTACGTTGTGTCAACATGTCAAGGTTTGTTAATCGTCCATTTAATGAGTTCTTTAACAGGATCTTCCAGTCAATGATCTAATCGTGATCCTCTTCACCTAGTAACGAATAGATCGTTTACCAACACTTTTCTAGTGAGGAGTGATGATTAGTCGAATGTTGAGCTTATAGAAAGTTAGAGAAACTGGAGTCTTCTGTGGTGAGACATTCACGCCATTCACTTTGACCTTTACCACAAACCTTTGTCTGTTAAAAAGCTTAGCTTACTTCCTGTCTCATTCTCCTTCTCAACAAACCCTTTCGGGAATGCAATATTTTTTATATATATATAAAAGCATAAGAAGTATAATAATTATGGCTCACTCAGGTTATTAATGATCCTCGACAAATGAAAACAAACACCTAGAGCCACACTGCTTGGTGGAAACAAAAACTGGCAAAATTGATAAATGTGTTTTAATTTCATAATTGGCACAACTCATATTTCGATAACGGAAGTCACCAAATCGTTCGTATCGGTTTTTTTGTTGCTCTGAAAGACGAAAGAAAAACTTTTGTCCCAATTTTGCTCGCTAAATCGGGGTATACTTATCGAAAAGTGGAAACTGCTACTCAAAAAGAATGGCAAATGGAGATGGTCTGCATTAAACCGTACCTACAAGCGTGAGAGGGCGAACAGAGCGAAAACGACGGTGATTGTAATGAAGAATTATCGTTGATCAAGCTTCCTTACTGTTTCCCGTGCTTCAGCAGGTTCGCAGCCTGGTGGAGGACACGATGCAAGCGAAGGGAAATAAGATTTGCAGAAACTTACGCCATCAGTTCACGGGAGGGGAATGGAAGAAACGCGCAAGAGGAAATGGAAATTGCACTAGGCGAAATCAATTCCATCAATTGACAGTTTGGCAGCGGCCGTTTTGTCGCTACCCTACGTGGAAAACGCCTCCCCCATTCCTTCTCTCCGCCGGAAAAGTCAATTCAAAATGGAAAACCCGCACTCGAGGTAGGGTTTGGGAGCCAGCGGTATTTGGGGCCAGCAGAATACAAAGGGAGGTCATTTTTCTTGCAGCAATTGTGCGTCGTTGGAACCACCGGGAAATGGAGTTGAAATCGAAAATCGAATTTGAATAATGGACGAAAGTGGCCTTTTGATTGGGAGCGCAAATCGAAGGCACCAACTACACCGAACGGTGGCTTCGACTGAGTTCGCCGTATTCCAAGATGGTTTGGCAAATCGAAGGCAAAAATGTGCCCAAACGACATCAGAACTCCAGGCGTAGCCAGGGAGCACCGGGTATGGGCTGTGTGACCATTGCGAAGGAAAACGATGGGTCATTATTGGATGATAAATTATGAATACAGGCAAATACATTAGCGTTGAAAAACAGATTTTCCTCAGATATTATGTTTCTTATCCGGGTTCCGCTTTTGTGCAGCTTTCGGTGGTGGAAATTGTTGTTTCTTTTGCCTGCCGATTGTTATTTTCATCACTGAGCATTTTCTTACTGTGCCGAGACGGGGAACTGATTTTCGTTTTATTCGTTCTTTCTAACGCAGGAAAAAAAATCTCGAAAATAGTACCTCTGCGCTTTGTTTTTAGTGTTTAGCACTTTTTGGCGTGGATATCTTTTTTTTGTTTTTAGTGAATTTTATCACGCAGCTTGAACCCACCAGCTTCGTCCGTCGAGTGTTTTAATTTTCATTTCCTTGTCAAACCGAGAACATTGACAAATGGCGTTGGCAGGTTTGGAGATTTGTTTTTTCTTCTTCTCGCTTCTCGCTCTTCTCTACTTCTTGCTGTGTTCTGCTATCACACGAAAAACTGAGGCTGAGGATGTGATTTCTTTTTTAATAACGTTTTTTTTGCTGCTGCTGCTGCACTGTGCTTTTAATTTTCGCGACCTGACTCCCACCGACTTTGTGTCCAATCTCACCATAGGCTGGTGACAGGTTTTTCCTCCTCCTCTACCACTCTGGGTGACATTTTCCTAGCCGTTTTGGGTGGTTTGGGGTGGACAGGAAAAGTTTCACCCATAGATTGCTGCACGCAGGAGGGAGCGGATTTTTTTTCCTTGGTTTGTCGTCTTCATCTCAACAAACGGTCAGCTAAGACGGTGGCGCGATGTAATGAGGATTATTTGTTTCCGCTTTTTTTTTCTTACGAATCACCACCGATTGTAGGAGTTTTACCCTGCAAAACCGGAATGGACATTTTAATTAACGATTGTACTTTGATTAATTAAAAAAATATGCTAATCCGTATGTTAACGCCAAATGGCTACCGTGACAAAGATGTGTTTTACCCGAATGGTCGCAACTATAACTTACTTTTTGCATGTTCCAAATATACAACACGCACCATTACTGTTACGCTGTGAAGGTTTATTTTTGCGAATAATTCAATTCCTTCGCAATACTACATACCGTAAATACGGATCCGATCGAAGTTGAATGTGAATAATACTTTGTTATAGGTTTGGCATGTGTTGCATGAAAAATTGGCCAGTACCGGGCAAAGTGCAAGGCCACATTTTGCTCACTATTTGGCAAAAACGTTTGTTGTAAGTTTTGTGCAAAATTTAAATAAATTTTACGACCAACAGAGACCGGTGTGGTGGCTGCGAGCTCGAAGTTAATCGAATGGGCGGTAAAAATTGATTGAGCAAGGTCACGCGCATTAGGAATTTATGGCACACTATCACGCGACTTTCCCGATAGGGTGCTTNTGTGCAAAATTTAAATAAATTTTACGACCAACAGAGACCGGTGTGGTGGCTGCGAGCTCGAAGTTAATCGAATGGGCGGTAAAAATTGATTGAGCAAGGTCACGCGCATTAGGAATTTATGGCACACTATCACGCGACTTTCCCGATAGGGTGCTTTGGCCGCAACCGTTCGGTGGAAAGGGGAAATCAATAAATTTGTCCCAAAAAAATAAAATTGCACTTCCCAAATGCCATTCATTCCTTGCATCGTTCCCGCTTACGGTTGCATACACGAAATGGGTGGGATGGAAACAAATGTTGTATGTTGGTGATAAATAAATCAGATCATTGACGATTGCGTTGTACGGTGTGCGGGGCGTGTGCGCACGACTAGCGGAAACCTATTCCATGCAGATGTTGCAAAATTTATAATAATTCACTAGATTATCTTTCTCGAAGGTGCCGTGTATGAAAATCGGCAAGGGCATTTTATGTACGCTGTTTTTGTTGATATTGGTTGGAACGATTTTAATGGCAGTTTAGTCTGTTGGTTACGGGTGGAAGAGGATAGATCAGGTTAAGTGATTTGATCGGTTTGAGAATACGACAGGGAACTTGAATTCAACATGAGTTTTCTAAATTCTAAATTCTAAAACATTTTAACTCTATTGGTACAAAAACAAGTCTCTTTTAGTATTCAACCTGAATAAAAACTCAGATCAGAAAAAAGCTTGAACAACTCGTAATGAACTTGCAGAGACAAATTTGGTTTCATGTTGAAGAATTAATGTCACCTGGTCGCCCATGTAACCCAGGTCAAAACCATAAACATTTTTTTGCCCTATAATCTCAAGTATCTACTCGACAAAAGAATTCCCATCACGATCACCAATAATACAAGAAGAATTAGATTATGGAGAATATTTTGTTCTTAATAATCATTTTGTATCTAGTTGGAAGACATAAGTTTCATTAGGAATAATGGAGCTCTAGAGAATATTTAATGGGCATTATCCGCCATGTTGAATAATTATTCGCCATTTTTGCTACAATAGAGATCTGGTTATAGAGGTTCGTTTTTTTCGTGCTTCTACTTAGCTTATTCGTCAGTCTTTTTTCTGGTTGTATAATCAGACCAGATGTTTGTCATGAAGTCAAATAGTTAGCCTTTTCCAAGCTTTTCACTGATAGAAAATACAGGTGATCCTCACTTTATCACTTACTTACTTTCCTTTNCTACAATAGAGATCTGGTTATAGAGGTTCGTTTTTTTCGTGCTTCTACTTAGCTTATTCGTCAGTCTTTTTTCTGGTTGTATAATCAGACCAGATGTTTGTCATGAAGTCAAATAGTTAGCCTTTTCCAAGCTTTTCACTGATAGAAAATACAGGTGATCCTCACTTTATCACTTACTTACTTTCCTTTTTCTAAACCGCGCACGTTCGAGCTTCCTTTTTTTCAGTATCTCGGACCGTCTGGTGGACGCATTAACGCCTTCACTCCATCTCAGTTTGAACCCACCACGAGCCCTGCTCTATCCACGTGGCCTATCTAAAAGGACTTTAGGTCCTAAAAGGCTTTAGGACTTCGTTCGTTGTCTTTCAAATGACATAACTAGCCCACTGGAGCCTGAAGAGTCTAATTCGCCCAACATAAACCGAATATTACCTTAAAAAAAATCTACGTCCACTATAAAAATACTTAAGATATTAATAACAACTAATCAAAACACCAAATATAAGGTAAAGAAAACCTGGACTATTTTGTACGCCTTCCTGCACCAAACCGATCACCCAATATGTGTTTTCCTCCATCTCCGAGAGAAAAAAAAAACAAATCGATAGCACGATTCAAAAATCGCGAATCCGTTCAAAGCCCCCTGTCCCAGCGGCCAGAGTTTGCAATCGAAAGCGACACAATCATGACAACAGCTTCATCGGTCATAAAATCGTCGTATACAATCACCTTTAACCGCTACCAATATGGCAATTTCGATGCGCCTTCGCCTTCAGCAAAGGGTGTTCATATAAAGGTGTATTCTTTTTGATGCCCGACACAGTTGCCGAGAACCCCCCCTAAAAGCTCGCTTATTGCGACAGGTTCACATGCGTATTTCTCTCCCCAAAAAAATAAGGCCAGAACACACCGTTTTGTAGGTTGTGCTGGCCAATGCGGTTGAGAATTCCTTTTTTTGGGAGGATTGTTTTCGACAGCCTCCCAGGATCAGGTGTGGTTGCGGCCTCTTTCGGCCTGCTCGCTTCGATGTCTTAATATTGCGATGTGAAGCAATCATAATAACAATAACAGCCACGTTCCCTTGATTGCTTTCGGTTTGCAGCGGTAGAAACCGCAGTGGTCGAACGGTTTTTTTCTTTTCCCCCCGTTTTATGCTCCTTCCCGGTTTAGATTGCTTCCGAAGAAGGGTTGAAGGCAATGCTTAAAACAAACAAACAAACAAAATCACGTAAAACACAGTGAATCGGAAGGACAAAATTGTATGCGTTTCGCAGAAAGTAACATCCCGGGATCGGTGCGAAACGATCGAAGATGAAGATCCTTAAAATAGATATGTTCTTTTGGCGGAAAGCAATGGATGCCAGCGTTGCGTGGTTTGGGTTTTGTTGTCATTTTGTGACTCGGACAAAAAAGGATTTCAAATACCATTTTTTATTGCTTCCTTAGCCATACTGGGCATCAGCACCAGCTAGCATTTTTTCGTTTGCTTTTTTTTCGCCTCCCTCCCCACATTCAACATTCACATAAAACTGGATGCGGTTTTTTGATGTTTTGGATGTGAATTTTTTACGACACTTGCAAACCGCGCCCGATTTTCCGATTGTTGTGAACGGTACCTTCCATCGATATGGGAATAGTTTTATTGCCATAAAACGGCGGTTTCTTTTTTTTAAAGGAACAAGAGAAATAGAATAAGCGATTAAACAAGCGCTAGAAAGGGTGTGATGTGATGAAGATATAAAAAAAGAAGTGTTTTTGGTTGTGGTTTGTTAAATAATTTTCCCATTTTCTTCATTGCTTTATCCGTGGTGTGCAACGAAACTGGTGGAAATATTGGTTAACGTTTAATCCACCTATAGTTATTTTTAGAAATTTGAATATTTAGCACAAAATTTTGCCCTTTGGTGATCTTTATTCACTTAAGATAAAGAGTATCTTAGCGATCTTTTTTATCTCTATTTTGACTAACGAACGAACGTATTCCCATTTTTAATAGCTTCAAAGCTTTGATTTTGTACAGCCATTGATAGCTTTACGAAGTCCGTGCTTCGAATAGATAACGAATGCTTTAAATACTTGGTAGCATGCACAATAAGCATAACGATGCTGCACAGTTCCCATTCGCTCCGGTTCGAAGTACCGAAATAACAATCGAACTGTGGACATTGGTAAAGTAAAATAACAACACCCGCCCAGTGAAAGGTAGACACCACGAAAAGGGAAACGATAGAACCAAAAAAATAGCATAAGTCGGAAAAACATACTCACCATCCGCCACGATCGGAAGGAAATCTAAAAGTCGTGGCAAATTGATACCCCCGAATAAGGCGTACGGAGGGCACGGTTTATGGCATCGCCAGCACACAGTCCAGTGTGGTGGCGATGTAGCACACCACACGTGCTGGGACAGTAAAAACGAGGATACACCTTTATTACCATATTTTCCAGATTCAATTATTGGTGGCGCTTGTTGTCCGATCGGAAAATAAAGAAAAGCGACAAACGGNCAGTGTGGTGGCGATGCAGCACACCACACGTGCTGGGACAGTAAAAACGAGGATACACCTTTATTACCATATTTTCCAGATTCAATTATTGGTGGCGCTTGTTGTCCGATCGGAAAATAAAGAAAAGCGACAAACGGGAGGATGGCAATGGAAGAGTTTAATCGAACGAAAGCCCACAACCAAATCACGGTACACAATTTAGGGCAGGAAAGGGAAGAAAAAGGGACTATGAATCGGTGATCAAATGGATGATTGCAAAAATGCGCCCATTGATCGAATGAAAGACGTAGTTCATATGCGCAATAACGTACATTGTAAGTGGTTACGTTTGATAAAGCGAATGAATACGGACGCGTGTTTGCAAATGTCGGAGACATTTCCATAATTTCATTCTCGAGGCTGTGCGGAAATAAAGTCACCTCGGGGTAATGATTGCATTTTTTATGCTGAGAAAGATAAGAAAGTTCTATATTGGTATGTGTAGTTGGACAAATGGAAATAATTTATAAAAACAAAAATAACATAATTGAGAAAATAAATAAATGATACGGGAGCATTATCTCCGGCAGGACCGGGAATCAAATCCCATCCGGACCGTCCTCCATAGCAAGGACTGACTATCAAGCTATGCGGTAAAAATAAGTCTAGTAAGCCAGAAATGGTCGACGTGATCTTAGAGGTCGTTAAAGCCAACAAGAGAGAGAGAGAGAGAGAGAGAGAGAGAGAGAGGGGAACAACATAAGTAACATTCATATTCATCAACTAATTGCTGACCTTAAAATATCTCGGAGGCATTATTAACTTATGTGGATAGTCGATAGGCAGATAGTCGATCACTTTTTATTTATATATTTTTATATTTTTTATATTTTTTTCATTTAAAGCATTATTTGAGTGAAAAGAAACTTATTTCAACCAATTGGCATTAAAATAAATCTATTTATAAAATTTTGCAAAATTACTCAAAAAAAAGGTAAAGCTATAGCCTTAGGAAATTTTCAAATTTTTAGAATTTTTCAGTTTTAGGCAGTTTTCAAATTTTTAGTTTCATGTCCTTCAGACTAGCCTGCTTGTTCGCTTATGCAGGTTTGATAGTTAGGCAGAACGAGAATTATATTCATTTGGCTAGTTTGGGTATTGTACACATGTATTCCGTTTCAACTCATGTGTATCAAACGTTTCGTTTCAACTCATTTTCTTTTAAGAACTGTTTAAAGATTTGGTGTCTATCAATTATCTATTGAGTAATGCGTTAGTATGAGAAGAATTTTTCAAAAAAATTTTATTGAAAATCGGTCACACATTCCTTAGAATGGTATTGTGCTAATGCTTACTGCAAATCTTCTACTCTCGGTAGCATAATAATTATATCACCAGTTGACAATAACGACCCTTTAGTCGTACGCAGTGATGGCGCTAGAATGGGAAGTCCATCCATTCGACCACTCAGTGGATGTGATTTATAGACGCACTTTAAAAAAGAAGTTCCAGTTCCAACCGGGTTACACTGACCGGGTATCGTTTAACCGGGAGCAACATAATTGACCATTGAAAAATGTTCCTCAAACCATACCAAACACAAAGGCAGCAATGGTATCATCCGAACGGGGGAAGGTTAGCAGTGTATTGCAACAGATTTAAAAATGGATAACCAAGGCCAGAGCAGTTACATCTTCCTGTTCCGAAATCAGCATCATCTATCGGTAGCAGTTGCAGTGCACCTTTTTTCGCAGGTAAAGCATCCGTATCCCCGGGGTGTTTCGTTGATTCTTGAGCTTTTCATCTGTGTCAATTGAGCAACCGATTTGAGGCTTTATTTTCCCGGCATTCCCACAAAGGAGGGGTTCCCTAAAACGGTACGCACTTCGCTTTTCTAATGGGAGCAATAATAATTTTTTTACTCTAGTGTCACTTATTTGTAGCAATTAAATGGCCATAAATAACGTCAATTAATCTATTATACCCAACCAAAGGTCCATATGCATGAGAACAGCAGACATATCTTTATGTGCGTATTTGTACGAATGTTTGTCATTGCGCCCTGTGAGAATAGAAGAGACCTCTCTAGGCGGGTTTGGAAAGGGTCTAGTCAACCATGAAACCCGGAACTGCTCACCAGGGGGGTACGAATAGACGAGGCGGTAAAGGAATATTTGGTCTGAATGAGTCGATGAAATGGAAAGGTAAGCGACAAAGATGCATAACCGGAAACCGAATGCCAATGGCCCATCATGTACGCCAAATGATGGAAGATTGCTCCCGAGGGAATTGAAACTGTCGAGGACTGTCGTCCTGTTGCTAATGCTGTGCTCGCTAAGATTCAGTTGCGTGTTTGAAAATGTGCGCTCATAAAAACAAAATAAAATAAGAACTATTATGAAAGAATCAAGACACACAAAAAACAGACACAGAACTCGTTAGTTCGAAAAAAAAATGGCCGAGAGAATGGTGAATCATTAAAAGTGATCACAACAGACAGTTGCATAAACTGCAAACCTCGTCAACCAGGAAAAATTATCCTTTTTTTTGTTGGACTTTCGTGGCAACGGATTGGTACCAAAGGGGAATGGAAGTTGGAAAGCCATTTAGGAGGACGCTAGATAGTTGGAAGCTCATAAATTATGCCACGAATCATTTTCAGCGAGTTCATTTTAATTGTTGATGATGGTTTTTTGCTTCACTCGGTAAAACGGTGTGGAGTCGTACGTGTTGAAAACGGTTAGTTGCTGGGTAATGATTAACTACAATTTCAAATTACTTTTGTTTTGAACTATTTGTATTTTACAGATAATAATAATAAAATATTCATATTTGTTCAATTGCTTTTATCCTTTATACTAATTGCAACATGCCTTTATTAGTTATAAATTTATAATCAAATCTTATTATTCCCTCAATATCCAAACGATCATCAACGCTAATGTATCTTTTCTCTTTCGTTTTTCTCTTTTACCTATTTATCTGTTTCCATCACGTCACCAATAACGTGCCTGATCAATGGAAAAATGCAGCAATGCAGAGAGCCAAAGCATGCCGACAGAACATTGTACGATGAGGCGTAGAAAATTTTAGCTGAATATTATGGACTCCCTACAGTCGTTGAAAACGGTCCCTTATTGTGTGGGAAATCGAAACGGAAATGAAACAAATCTTTCCCTGTGTTGTTTGAAAAGCTGAAAATGTTATCCAAAGTCAGGTACGAGATGGATTGATACAATGCAAGGGGTTTAGGATGAATGTTGTAAAAGTCAACATCGTTTTTCGGGTTTTGCTTAATGAAATGAATGATCCCACGTAAAGCAAACAATAGCCGATGTGAAACATGACAAAAGGGACATATCTGTAAAGA
The DNA here is from genome assembly GCA_016254315.1 of Anopheles parensis. Lineage (NCBI taxonomy): Eukaryota > Metazoa > Arthropoda > Insecta > Diptera > Culicidae > Anopheles > Anopheles parensis. The sequence goes on along the minus strand of CM028125.1, from coordinate 12,568,496 downwards.
GGGAACAAATTAAATAAATTATTAATTATTTTAAGGAAAAACATTAGCAAGCATTAGTAACATAATAAAGTAAAAATAGCTTCTAAAGCATAAAATGAAGAAAAAATGTCTGACTGAATCTCAGTAAAGGCCGAAGCAATACCGGATATCCGTTTCCGAGCTCTAAAAGCAATCTATTTAGGGGTTGTGAAGTTACAAAGCACAAAAAAAGTCAAACGATCAACACACAATGCGCTCTCAATGCGACTGACTGTCACCTATCCGTTAGCCATTGTTATGGAAGGGATCCGTTTAATTTTCCGTTCCCTTTTTTTCAATGGTTTTTCTTCTTCTGCTACCCATTCGATCTATGGGACAGCAATACCCCGAAATCCCAATTTGGTCCCGTAAATGCAATCGGTAAGGTGTGATAATTTTACGGCTGTTTAATTTGTGATGCGGTTTAGATCGGATGGTGATGAAGTGAACGCTGGGTGGACGCGTTGTCGATGCTTCTTGCTCTTCATAATAACCGCTTCAAAATGATTAGCTTTGTAATGACTTTGTAGCATTTCGGGCTAATCGATTTACTGATTGATTTGATTTGTTTTGATACAACTAGTTCCTCATATTATTTGTCAAATATTTTACATAAAATAAATATAATTTTAAGCAAAAAAATAAATATCATTACAAAGGAGCAACTAACGCCACGCAACAACATTACCCGAAAAAATAAACAACAAAACATCAAACATTACCCCAGGCCAGGTGAAACATTTGGTAATAATGCAAGTTTCGGCACACGGATATGCGATACAAACTCTCATAATAATTCCCAATTGCAGAACGGCAGCTGCAAACTGCCCGTCAGCAAAACTTTCATTCTTTCTCGTGGTGCAAACAACATTTTTGCACCAATTTTCTATTTTCCCTTTTTTTTTGCTTCTGGACTCCCAAAAAAGGACAAAAAAGGGAGGAATGAATGGAGCTTGGGTAGCATAAAGTTTATTTTCCGTTGTGTGTTTGTGGTTTGTGCTTCCGTATGTATGTATGCCCATCGTATGTTGGCCGCATGTTACACTTATTCGGAAGGTGTTTCAGTTTTCGGAATTTTCTAGTTTGCTTGCCCCAAATACTACCGACATCGTGTTTTTTGTTGTTGTGCTGGTGCAATATTAACTGTCGTTAGCTTTAGGAATTTATTTATTCGTTTGGCGGTGCTAATTGAAAGAATATTGCTGTACAAGCGTGTGTGGCAAATGGTTCGCAACATTAAACGAAATTTGTTTGGTAATTTTAACGCACTGTTAATTGTGAAATTTTATGAACAAATTATTTAACATTTACTCTATTATCGAAAGCCTTTCGAATAGGAAAATAGTTTGAACGCGAAAACAAAGAAAAATCGAATGCATTTCCTTAAAAAAGGCAAGGAAAAACTGCAGAGTTAGTGTGTATGTGTGTGACCTATGCAAATGGTGTGAGAAAAGGATTACAACAGCCCGTACACGACCCTCGTGTCGTTGATCTGCTGCTGCACCCTATGCGCAATCGCCAGCGTCGGATGTCACCTTTTGACGATAATCTTTCTTGTTTCTCGCAAACCCTTACAGCCACTCCACTTGCGACAGTCACTTTCACCCTCACACAAAGACAAAGTGCACGCTAAAAATTACAAAATTATAACAACCCCCGTTCCACCCCTCTTCTCGACGGAACCGACCGAACGCCAAAAGCCAAGAAGACATCTGTAATCTGAACATCATTATTGTGTTGTATAGAAAATGAGTAAAAACGTATCGAAGATACGGCAACTGCGAGCTAGAAAGGAGGTGGCCCATTAACTCTCCTCCACTGGTGGCGCTGAGCTGCCCCACACGGAATGCAAGTAAAACAAAAAACCGAGCTCCATTGATAGCGGGTGGACGAAACAAAACAAATGGGAAAGAAGCAAAAAAAAGGATTAGCTTCACATATATGAACTCGCGCTCACGAAGGCTCGGTTGTTTATGTTGGCCACCAAACGTGTGGCACGTGTGTAAGTGTGGCCTTCCCCTGAAAATTCCTCTCTTGTGTGTGAGGGGACATCCGCCAGGAAAGGTGGAACTAATGTGAAATAGAAGCTTTTTTTCCGGTGCAGTCCGGTGGGTGGAAAGGGGGGGGATGGGGGTGATCAAGTTTAAGATGAGGAGCAGCTGTAAGATGGAACACCCGAACAGGACAAACAGTGCGAGCGAGAAGGAGCAAAGAATTAATGAACTGGTGCATTGACTGTGATGGAAACCCTTCTTTTGCTCCCTTCACCGAACTTTCCTTCGCTGCTAGAAAAAGGAAGAAAACCCCACACACACACACACCAAGCGCCATCACATCATGGCCGGGCATTTTGTTCGAGCATAAGCGGGATAGGTTATCGCGTTTTATGCTGCTTTTANATAGAAGCTTTTTTTCCGGTGCAGTCCGGTGGGTGGAAAGGGGGGGTGGGAGGGAGGGTTGACCAAGTTTAAGATGAGGAGCAGCTGTAAGATGGAACACCCGAACAGGACAAACAGTGCGAGCGAGAAGGAGCAAAGAATTAATGAACTGGTGCATTGACTGTGATGGAAACCCTTCTTTTGCTCCCTTCACCGAACTTTCCTTCGCTGCTAGAAAAAGGAAGAAAACCCCCCACACACACACACCAAGCGCCATCACATCATGGCCGGGCATTTTGTTCGAGCATAAGCGGGATAGGTTATCGCGTTTTATGCTGCTTTTATGTTGCCCCTTTATTTTGTGCCCGTGTGCGTGTGCTGTCAGTGCGCAAACGTAAACATTGGACGGACGGATTATGCTTTCCCTCTCGCTCTGTAACGCGTCCGTTCCATCTATTTGCCTTCCCTTTTCTACCATGCTCATTTATGCTCGATCTCGCTTCAGCATAAAACCGTGTGCCATGCGAGCGCACACTTCGGTGCTCCACCTTTTTATCCCTTTTTAAACGATGGGCGGAGCATAGCGATCTTACCCTCGGCGGGGGTTTTTGGTTTCACGTTTGCTGATGCTGTGACTGAGAAGATGTTGAACAACTGACCAGACGGGACGGTTTTTGCTGTTGCTGCTGCGGTTCACCGGAAACGGGCAACAACTTTTATCCGAAACGACCTGCAAGGGAAGTCTATTTTGATGATCGCTTTTCCACACGCTTTTGTTTGCGTAATTGTGTTCGTGCGTTCGTGTGTGTCTGTGTGTTTGATAGTGATTCGTTTTGCGAGTTGATAAATAGAATATCGAGACCTACCTGATCCGGTTCGAATTATAGCGGCTCGACATCATTCTAGCACGTTGCCTCGTCACATCCGGATGTGTATTGTGTGCGTGCGAAATACCCACTGAGACAGGCGGTGTGTGCGTGTGTGTCGTGATGGAATTTATTTTCTAATTATAATTGTGTTTATGAAAGTGTAAACCAAAAAGATGTGCAAAAGATTTTAACTAACAAGGGTGGAAATCGGAAAGAAAAATATCGCGAAGAAGTGATAAATTTTACCAAACAAATATTGAGTGAGTGAAGACAGATTAAACTGACAAGTGGGAGAAAATATAGTAGTGTTATAAAAAATAAACAACGTGAACAACAAAAACTTAAGGAAAAACAAATAAAAAAGGCAAAAACGAAGTGGTTTGTGGTTAGAAAAAATATTTGTTCATTTGCAAAGAGATCGTTGTGAATGCAAATAAGTGAAAGTTGATAATTTGACCTATCTTGCATGAGAGAAAAAAAGTTATTTAAAAAGTGATTTAAAAAAACGTGTCCATTTCGTGAGAAAGTGATAAAGAAAGTTAAGTACAGAGCCGTTTTTAAAATTCAAATAATTTAATGTGATTAATCGATGATAAGGCTCATGCAAACCAATTTTGAGCAAAAGATCAACAACATTCGAAGAAATTAAAGCCATAATTTGCAACCGTGTTGTGTGGCATTAAAAGCGGGATTGCGTCGGAAGTGAACGGTAACCGGTCGAGGGCGCTGAATATTACCAGCGCCTGCATTCGTGGGAACGGAGTCGTACGGTCCGGACGACCCGGTACGCACCGGGTACCAAGCGTTGACGCTGGCGGCCTTCAGATCACCCGGACTGCTCGGAACGCATGGATTTAGCTTCGGCAGCAACTTTGGCTTCCGCGATCCATCGACGACGTCGCCGTCCTCCACGTACGACACGTCCGGCCATCCTGCTCTCCCGCCCGCCACACTCACCGGTGCCGCCGGTTCACTGCTGAACCTTACGCAGCACGCCACCAGCAACCACTTCCGGTCCGGCGTTCCGACACATCACGGCGATACGGGCAGTCCGGTCAATTTGTATCTCGGTGGCTCTGGTGTGGTAGCGCGTGACGATCAACATCACGGAGCGGAAAGTCCTTACGGTCGATCGTATCACAGCTCCGTAGACGGTACGGGACTTCCGGCCATTACGGAGCATCTTAGCGGTGGTGGGCTTGGTGGGTCGTACGGCATTGAGCAGGAGAAACCGGACCAGGACGACGAAATAAATATCCTGCCGGACGGATCGCGTGGCAACAGTCCCGTGAACGGGAGGCTCAACAGTAGTAATTACGGTTCCGAAGGTAGTCCAGAGCCGGAAGGTCGTGAGTCCGGTGCGAAACATCGGCCGGAAGAATCGTGCGGCAGTCCGCTGGGAAGTGCCCGGTCGTACTCTAGTCAAACGAAGGACGGTGAACTGGTGGGACTCGGCAGTTACCCTCTGTCCGGTAGTCCGCACGGTGGTGAAGATAGTGTCGGTTCGTCCCGAAGTCCGGAAAATCTTTCCCACGTTGGTGGCACCTGTGGTACGCAACCGGGATCACTTGCGTGTCATCAATCGTCAAACGCTGCCGGGTCTTCGGTTGCTTCCTTCGCGCTCTCCGCTGTTGGACATCAGCTGGCACATCAGCAACATCAGCAGCTAAATCACCACCATCACCATCATCATTCTCATCATTTGCATAGCAATAACAACAACAGTAGCGGAGCGATAAACCACAACCATCTGGTGGCGGGTTCGAAGGGTAAAACTCCACACACGATCTCGGACATGCTCGATCACAAGTTGCAGCTCAGCTTTCTTGGGCCACCGCTAGCGGCTCTGCACTCAATGACGGAGATGAAGGCGGCCCAGCATCAGCAACATTCGCACACACAGCAACACGGCCCGGCCCAAGGGCCACATTCCGGTCCGGGGAGTCCCGGCGGTCATCAGACGGCCGTGTCCCAGACGCAAACACACTCCAGCTCGGCCAGCAATCCACACGGTATCGATACGATACTGTCGAGGCCACCACCCGTCACCACCGCTCAACTGAATGCCTTAGGAGGTAAGTTTGATGGGTTTTGGAAGAAGTTGCCGGCGAATATGGAAAGACATTGCGTTCCACGCATTCAAAAAAAGGACCCGAAAATAATCTCCATTCGCACGTGCTGAACTTTTCGTTGCAGGCGGAATGCCCCGTTTTACGGCGGCCGTCGCTGCGGCAGCCAACATGGCGCAGTATCTGTCGCAAAACCATGCCAACGGTCCGATGAAGGCCCATGCCGGCCCGCTCGTCGACCGGACGCATCTGTACTGGCCCGGTTTGCAGGGTTTGGTGGCTAATCCGATGGCATGGCGTGATCGACTCGGTTCCAGTAAGTATCCTACACTAAATACATCTTTTCCGTTACCGTGTCAATGGCGGTACAGAGAAGGTACCCAAAAACCCTTTTCTCCTTACAAATGACACACACAGATCGTACCCAATTTCGGACCTGGTGCCATAAAATGCTATCCGTCCGTGCGTCCAATTAATCATCGAAAATTTGATGGATCGCCGTAAAAACGATGATTGAATGTCGTAAAAGCCGACGGTCCAAAAACGTTGCCGATGTAGACCGTGTCCCAAGGGGTTACCATACGGTGTCGATTACAAGCTGTCCGTCACACGCCCCATCACCTACCTGATGATGATGATGGCGGGGGAGTTGTACGCAAAGTGGCAAGGACTTGTGCAGTGCAGTGCGTGTAATTGGGCTCTAATATCGTCGCATTAATTTCAATAACACTTATGAAGGCGAATGTATATTTAGATTGTTTCTGGCGGGGGATGATCCCTTTATCTTTTGGGGAAGGGAAAGTGTTGCGATGATGATGCCTTTGAAACGTTCGAAAGCAGTTGGACGATATGTTTTGAGTCAGTTTTTGTTCGCTTCGGTCGCAATTAGCTATTTAGTACAAGGCGATGATGGAATGGGTACTTACTATCTGGATGTATTCATATCTTATCTCTACTGATGAATTTTGGATGAATAATTTTATGTTATCTATGCACCAGTTATCATGCAAAGGTATTTGTAGTATTTCGAAATTTCAGGACATCAAAAATGGTGTGTATTTCAATTGCTAATATGAAATATTGTGGATTAAATAGCTAATTAAAATACCTGAAGTTTATAACCAAATTTAGCTTATATACAAATATTTGGGGTGTACAACCTCGTGTAATTTAAATTAACAAAAAAAACTGAATATATTAAAAACAAACTAAACTTAAAGTTTACATTTTATTAAATTTTGGTTGCTCCACTGTAAGCCACTGAATTTTTGATAAAAGAAAAAATTAGAATCACATATTAATTAGCTCCTCACAGAATCGGCGTTGGACGTCGATAGCTTCCATTTCGCTTTGGGCACTATTCCAACGATCCATTAGACATTAGACGGACAGATAACTGTCCCATGGTTCTTTGTCACTTAGTTCACTTAGTAGCACACACGGAACTGCCAAAACTGGTCATGGAGACTCCACCGAACCGATGGATCGACTTATTAGCTGGCATTCCGTTCATTACGGCCACTAGTGTGCGAAGAATTACCGGAAACATTGTACACACTTTGTCGAGAGCATGGCATCAGCAGGCATCTATCGAGCGAAAGTTGGAGTGTGGAGCACTGGTTTTATACCTCTGTATCGTTGTATAAATCTGGTCAACTCTGACCAGCATCCCTTGAGTCAGACCAATATCTGGACATTAGCATCTGAAGTCATCCAGTATCGGGTGTCGGTATTAGTAGCAGACATATCTTCATCTAGGTAGAGCTTGCATTCAGATTTTCCATCGACAACGGTCACGATTTAGAATCTACTGATGCGTGACACACCCGGTGTCAAACCTGTACCACAACGCACAATGGTCAACCCAGTTCCCAACATGTCCGTTGAACGATAGCCGTGCACTAAGAGGTTGCTACCAAAATGCAACAGACTGGGCTGTAGTGGCCGGTGCATCGGGCCAGTGCTGTTTTGCACTAATGTTTGTGTCCGGTGCAGCTGAACCGGAAGAATCCATTTCGAGGTATGCAGACGGAACAGGGAGGAACTCCTGAAGTCATCGGCACACGTTAACAGACTTTTGACTCTCTATTATAAGTCGTCCATTGCATGTCAATAGCCGGATAATGATGATCCCGGGGCTTGGTGCTGATGATGGTGATGGGGTCGAGTAGTAGAATTGGTTTGAAAATTGGACCGGGCCTTCAAAAGGCTCGTGTTCTAAAACAGCACACAGGAAGGAACTAACCAGTGAAAGGCACGGCCACACGCTCGTTTATTGCACTCAACGGCAGGCGGTCAGTATATCGGTCCAGTGCCGGTGAAACGTGCTTCTTGAAATGATGTGGAAATTACGAGGCGCTCTTCATCGAGGTGCTCTGAATGTTCGGTTCTGAATGAAGTTGCTGCAAATTGCAAAATGCCAATCCGGTGGCCCAAAAACCGTTCGACAAGGAAGGTACCATCAGGCGGTAGAACATTGCAGGCTGACCAGGACAGTCCGGACAGTTTTTTGCAACCCCCCGGGGGGAAAAGTATCATCAATTATTCGAAACATGTTGGAGCACAGTTCTCCATGGTATGCTTCATGGTTTTGGTGTCTCCTACCAAACGTCCTTCTACTGCGTGAGAGTGATTTTAATCGTCGCGAAACGTTCTTGTTCCTGAGCCAGAAATAAGGACCCCGGGATGTCCGGGTGATGATGCTTTGACAGAGATAATTGACCGATAGACAGCTGTTAAATTGTTTCTTTATTGATTTTCTCTCGATCTCTATGTGTTGTTCAAAGTGCACGAACAAGAAGGCAACATTTAATGAAACCAAACCCGGTGGGGGGAGGGGAAGGCATGTTTTTGTATCGTGCCCAAGCTTCCGATAGATATTGTCACTGGCAAAAGGAACAGATTGTGACTAATTCAATCAGCATCATGTAAATACAATGTACTCCGTACTAACGTAACGGATGAAATTTCATCCGATAAAATATGTTGCCAAGGGTGTTGAAAGGAACACGCTTTTCCTGATTATCTGATTACAAGTGAACGATGTAAAATCACGATTTGAGGTACGTAAAAAAGTCGTAAAGCAACGTAATCGTTACCATGTGTGGGGTGAACTAATCGATGCGCAACAACACCCACACACTTGGCAGATGGAAATAGGACCATTCCATTCGCTAAACCTATGGGAAGGTAAATAAATAGTTTTATCAGCGTTCGATATGTGCCCATTATCACGTCAATTGTATCGGTAGGTCATAAAAATAAATATTGTTCCAATCGATCAAATCAGACAGCGTTTGTTTTGGGGTTTGAAGGATGAAATAATTTTCTAATGTTGGAGTGTGTAATATCTTTTTCAAATTTAACTAATTCTTGGATGTTTTTTGAGGTATTTGTTAGGGTTTTTGGGTTAGAAACAAAATCTCATAAAGATATCGTGCTGAAATAACGCTTTTTATTGGTGAACACTTCGCTAAGCTATCGGCCAGTTCGAGTTTTCTTATCAGACATTAGCAATCGTCACCATCACTCAGAGCTAATCGAAGGACAAACCGGAACACTTAAACCCCGACTACACATGGCACGTGACCCATCACAGTTTGTTTAGATATGCAGCGTGCGTTCACGATTTCACGATGGGTGGAATTTTATTGCATTTAATTAAACCCGCTGTGCCCTGGTGTACCATGTTTCCCGGGTTCACTTCCTCCGGGCTTTCCGCCAGTCTGTGGACGAAGTAATCGTGTGCTCGATAAACAGCATGTGTTGTACCGTCATATTCTTGTACACACGATGGCATACGATCAGCATACGGTAATTTCTGTGTACAAGGGGCTCTTGTGGTGACTCTCTTTACCCCGTCATCGAACATCACATTCCGGTGCAAGCTTTTCCACCCCGAACCTGTACGGCTAGGAAGAATGTTCTATGACGAGCAAACATTTCTATTACATGCAATTAACAGTCGAACGTGCTGTGGCTTCTAACACGGCGCATTTACCTACGTGTGTGTGGCTATGGGGCGATGTTTCAGATTTTTTCATTTTGGTAAGCGTTTTCCTCGAGCATATTGTTTTCTGGTGATAACGTGACAGTTTTAATGTTTTTAACAGCTGAAAAGTCACATCAAGAAAAAATGGAGATTAAAATTACAATGACGTTAGCAACTTTAACTTTCACAAAAAATACCATATGGCGCATTACGATCCCACAGCCAGTGTAATTGTAATGTGGTGTTGATAATCGAAATGGTTTGTTTATTCGGTTTCGCTTGTATCACCCATTCTGTGCTCGCGATAGAAATGCTTTGTTTTCTACGAAGTTCATCGAACTTTATTGCATTCGTGCAATTACAGCCAGTTCAATTAAGTTAACCCCTTCGTTTCAACCACTTCTTCTTAACTTAAGTTAATTTCATCGGTAAGCTCAAACCAAACAGACTCATCGTTGCATCGCTTCGAGCTTTCAACCCGATGCTCTTCGTAGCTTTGGGTGGATTTAAATAAAAATGGCTGCAAATGGCGTGCACAACCACAACGTAGTGTTGGGCTTTGGGTATAAGGGAAAATGGTTATGGTTTTATGGTGGGGTTTAGTGTTTTTCCTTTTATACAGTAGTGCTTACACACACACTTTTAAAACGAAGCGTTGCGATGATGCGCTTTGGTGGAGAATGTAAGCATCGACTTGTTTTTGTTAATGTACTATGTTCACTTCAAGGAAACGAAAGGAATGGAAACGTTAGTCGAGTTTCTATGGGAAATAATTTTTTGTTTGATGGTGTTATAGCTCACGTTTCTTGATAAAAAAATCGTTTAGTGGAAATCTTTAGCCATCAAAGGAAAAAAAAACTAAATGATTAAAGGGTTTATGCAAATTAAACAAAGTCATTTTCTATAACAGATGTTTAGGTTAAATAATTTTAATTTGAAAATTAAAGTTAAGTTACTACTAAATAATATTTTTTTAAATAAATAATTACTATTTTAATAATTTCAAAAAAAACTAATCTTCGGAAATAAAAACATTACGAAACAAAAAATATTTTACAACACGTCCAATCCCTGACCTAGAGCACATTATAATGGTATCGCATCATAATTTTCCCTGAGTCAGCAGTATCCTCTCGGACCCGACTTGTTCATAAATACCTTGTTGATTATTTTTTGAACCAAAGTGTGTCTCTTTCTTATTTATGCGCAGACCCTAGACACCCAACCTGGGGTTGCTTTTTGGGGGGTGGATTGGGCGAGTTTTTCCAACATGCGCCGAACTATGTCTAGTGTTTCAAACACCATCAAATCATTTATTCTTCATGACGGTTAGTCGTTTTTATGTTTGAAGTAAACAAAAGAGGAAAAAAACCAACAGCAACTCCTCCCCATCCAGGCCTAGGGATCTTGTTGATGAGATTCGATTTAAATTTGATGACCATAAACGCATATTATATGGCGCCGTTCAGTACGGCCCGGAAATGTGTGTTCTATGGGTGAAAATGAAGGCCGAAATATATGTATTTCGGAATGGTTTCGGCAGCCAGTTTTGGGGTTTGTTTTTCAAAGGGAAACCTCGCTTCAATAAAGCGATGAAAATGGTACGAGAGACACGTGTTAGAAAATAGATTGTGCGCGGGCAACACAACACACGGAAAGCGAAGAAAAATGGAATATACATTCATAAATAAATGAAACATTTGCACCATTTGCTAAACATGGTTGAAAAGGCAGCACCAAGCCGACGCTCGCACTGTATCGTGAAGTTGTACATGGCACACACAAAAAAACGATCCTTTGGGTAAGGATCTGTTTCGTTGCCATTTTCTACAGGTTCACTTCCAAGCACATATATAAACGCGAACACACGCACACACAATTCAGCTGATAGCGAAGAGAAAGAAATCTCATTTTCCAACGAGCTGCCCTCATAAATATACATAAAACGGCGGTGAATAGTGGTGAAGATTCAGTATCTCTCGGTGGAGATACAACGCTGGAACCCATCCGGTTACCGAGAACTACTGTACGGTCTTGAGATCGATGCTGACACACTTCTTCCACACAGCTGTGTGAGACGAATTTTCACCCCTCTGGTGGTAACCCCCCTTCCTCCATCTCACCTCCCTCTCATGGCCATAATGATGTTGCTCCATAATCATCCAATCACGGAGTCTTCAAAAAACCATCCCCAAACGTCGGGCCAACCCGACGGGGAAATATGGAAAAGTTTGTACGCCCGTGCACAACAAATCCTGGACGCCATAGCCGGGAGGGAAATTTTTGGCGGAGTGGTTGAAGCTTGGGTTGCCGAGAATGGGGTTTAAACCTCACCCACACAGTGATGTTTAGTACGGTAGCCATGGTATGTGTGCCCCTCCAGTGTGTTACGTCCAGAATTGGGGTTTGAAGCTCGGTGTGCGAACTGTTCGGGGATGATGATTATGATGCTCCGTGGAACGTATTCTTGTGCAAGCGAGATAACTGCAGTTCCATGTGGCTGTGTTCGTATTGTGGAAGAGATTTTCCCAACACAGTTGTGTATGTGTGAGAAGGTTTTCCCCTTTATATTGGACGTGCAGGAATGTATGTGGAAGAATGTTCTCTTGGAAGGATTTCCCATTTGGTACACAAGCTCCCGTTGGGAAAATGGACAGACGTAAAAGATCTGTTTTCGTACAAGTTACAATTTACTTAATTTTTTAACATATCTTTTAATTAACTCTCTTTTTTCTTTTGTGCAAAAGAAGTTGATTTGTTTCAAATAATGTCTTTTTCAACATTAGAAACATTTTCTGATATATTACGTGCTTACTATATTACCAGAAAGTTGCAGACTGATCATATAAACCAAAAAAAACAAGGAGTGTTAAATTTTTAACGTTTTTCGATAACAGTGAAGATGAAGCAAATGTGTCTACCTTCAACATGGACGTCCAGATACGGGGAGATGTAATGTCGGGAGTACATCACGTGATGTGTCGTTAATATAATAAGCACCATCTGCCGATAATGACGTGGCTAGCAGCCGAACCGGCATGCCTTCTGAGGACTCCAGAGCGACTGGAACATACAGAAAACAAAGCAAAAAAAAAACTTGGTGTGCCATTCGGCGCCGATCGTTCTACGCTATGATGAAGTTGACGTGCCACACAGTTTCCAGCACGTTGACAGCAACCCGGAATAAGGAATTGTGTGTGTGTTTTTTGCTTCTTTTCGTTGTGAGAGCTGCATTAGGCTGAACGAGAATGATGGTTTGAATTCTGCGCGAGTGTCACTTCCTGCTTTCCCAACCATTACACCAGGAGCTACTCCCTCGCTCTAGATCTCTTCCAGACTAATGATCATTAAATGTTATAATTCCGCAGTATTTCGCATCATTTGCTGGCCATTATGCAGCAGAATGGTGCCTCGGTTGACTGATGCTACCGACAAATTCTTACTCCCGAAGATCCGCACAAGTACACGATGGAGGAGTTTTTCCTCCGAGAGTTTGGCCGTCGGTATGCTTAACATATTGTGCTGTTTTTCTTTGGTGGAAAAAGACGACATTGTTTCACAGCTGATACCTCTATACCTTCTATCGTTTCATCGTATCAGGCACACCACCCATCGCCATCTTCGTAGTAGTCGCTTGCCCAACCTTGCAAGGTGTTGGGCTGGGATTTAATATAGCATTTTTATGTTTATGGCTTACTTGAACGGTGAACGCTTGCTTCCGCTAACTTTAATGGGTGTTGTCGTACGGCAGTCGACGGTACCCGCTTCTGTGCTAAACATCGGACAATGTTTGCTTTCCCGCCGCCCGGTGGAAGGGTGGCCGCCATGAGAAAAACGCTCCTCCGGTGATTATCGTTATCATTATCGTTCTAGTTACTTTACACTGTTTAATGATGTTTGGACATGGGGTGATGCTTAGGTGTAACAGCTTCTTTACGCGGTCACCTCGATGTACTGAGGTTTTGGGATGTGGCCTGTAAAAGCTTTGCCCAATGTTTGTGGTTACAAGTGAGTAGTAAGTGTACGTTGGAAAATGTTGGATAATGAAGAGCATTGGAGAGCCTGGGAAATAAGACCTCTCAAAGTCATGTAATTGTAATAATGAAATTAATATACAATTTTTTTCCAGTATAGTGTCCATGCTCAATATATTGCAGAGTTCAGTACCATAAATTATGGTACCATAATAACCATTCTACTTGAAATAAAACAACCTTTAATTGATGTCCTTCTTGGTTTTGTGCAAATATTTGCTCTTTAGTGTTCTGTTTTGTGGCCTCAGTAAATTGCTCCCCGTTCACGTCTCACAATTCCACGGCTCCCAAAATCCAGCAGCACACAGGGTGGGTCATAAAATTGATTTGTTTTTTTTCCTCCCAAGGCTTGACCATTGGGTCATGGTGAATAGTTCGCTAACTGGTGAAACAATGGGTCGGTTTCGGGCTTAGAATGGCAACATCATCATTATACTCATGATCATCATCATCATCATAACCCAAGAAACTGAAGCGAACTACTCATCGATAATGTTTCGCTACGGTGTGGTCCTTGGCAATGGTCAATGGACGTTTCGTATTCGCTTCGCTAATTATATCGCTTCAACCCCGTTCAAAAGCCCATAAAATTGCTCTATTAAGTATGGGGCCCCCGTAATGGTCGTAAAAGAATTATCACCCATTTGTAATGGTTTGTACCGAATGTTTGGTGAAACCGTTTACCGTGCTAGCTGGACGCGCTGGCCGAAATGGTAAGAGACCTCGGCAATGGCGAAAACATTTTGATTGGCTTGACCGTAGCCACGATTGATGGAGTTGGTCGGTTATTTAGCCTTTCGATATCTTCGCCCGGGATTGACTGCATCATTCGGAAGACGTTACATTTCGGGCCTTTTATATACGTGATTAGGTGGTTGCAGCAGATCATAAATCGATAAATTCGATTGGGCTGCCCGAAACAAGAAAAGCGAAACGGTTACGCTCCCTGCAGAACTGCGAAACAGTGACAGTGGCCGAGAATTAATTTTACGACCAGAGAGCGCACTTCAGAACCATTTCCATGCCTTTCGCTTGTCCAATCTCCAGCGTTTTGCAGGTTATAACTTACTACACACGTTTGCAATACTCAAGACGCCGTGGAGTGATGCGCTAGGGTAAAATATTTATCGCATTCATTACTTTAATTATGATTGCCGTTTTAATTGCTCCGCACGCAACGCATCCCTTTAGCGTGCGATTCCTTCCGTTTTGGGCAAAATGGTGCCTTTTTGGTTTTTGGGTGAAACTAGCGAGTCCTTGGAACGTGTTCTGCCTGCTCGGAAGGTTCGGATACATTGGGTCCAAGGGTCCTGATCAATTTCGTTGCTTGATTGTTGAAAAAGGGGTTTGCGTTCGTTACGGCTGGTGGAATTTTTCGGGGAAAAAGGATGTTTAAAAGAAGGAGTAAAAATTTACATACAAATGGTTGGTTAAAATGGTGGAAATATGAATAATTAATACAGTCCCTAGTGCCCCGGGGTCTGTTAGGGATTGGCCGTGCAGCGAAAAAGGGGTTCGAGTTCTGTTGCACTGTAACGTTAGGATGGGATTTTGGGATTGAAATAATGTTTGGAATAGCTTTTTGCTTTTGAGAGCAAGGCGTGATTTTGTTGTAAGTTAAGCTTGAAAGTATTATCTGAAAATGCTTTGGTTTTTGAATTTTTATTCGCAGCGTAAATATGTCTTAAGTTTGTGAGAATAATTAAATTTTGGACATTGGAAGTACATTACTGAAGAGAAATGCTATTTAATTTCAAATCAGTTTAGTCTTCCAATCAGCCATGAAGATTAGACCAACCATCATGTAACTGTCATATGATAAATCTTCTGTAACGCATTTAGATCCTCAATATTTCGTTATCGCAGACGTCATGTATCGCATATTGCCATGACTTGCCCCACGATCAACAATCACCAATTACGGCATCGAATGCCATGCCGGAGGTACTCATCCTTTACATCTACTGTGTCTCGTGGTACGGTGATCAATTAATTACTATCCACATCCCATCTCGCATCTATGTAGTTTTAATTGTAATAAATGTTACGTTTATTTTATAATTATACCGAATCGATGTTTTATGCCTTCTGCGACATACGACACGACCCATTTCCACCTTGCTCCTCAACAACATTCCCCCCATCCGAGCCAAGGGTTTCGATCGGCGTTTGATCAGATACTGGTGTGTGCGACCACACACAAGCGTAGTACACCATCGAATGCACATTCGGCTGTGCAATAATGGGCCATGCTCAAACAACCCCCTCGTACAATGCCGGTTGGATTCTCATTATCTTGGCCAACATTCATATGTCATAGGCATAATTATTTCGCTTTAATTATATTCCGTTCCACCCAGCAAAGTTGTGGTCCAGCAAGGGGAGAAGGCATGATGGTGGGACTCCCTGAAAGCCCTGACTATCTATTGGCCCAAAAGCAAGGCAAAACGTGGCCATGTGTAGGTTTGTGGATGTCATTTCCGAATCGCTCGTTTTGTGATATAACTTTCCACACTTTCCCGAACTGCTGCCTGCTGCGCGAGAGTTGGTGATACCATCTTCTCGCCTATCAGCAACGGAACGCGGGGGTCGTGCGTGCGCGCCTTTTGGGGCGCATTAATTAGAGTTTCATTAGTTTTAGATATTAATTCTCTATTTTGCCAAGCGTATTGTGTCAATGCGACAGCAGCAGCAGCAGCAACAGCTACGTCATTTACAATGTATCACTGTCAGCTGAGGGAGCTCAGGGAGGAGAGAAAAAAAACTCCAAAGGGCTACGAATCGGTGGCAGCTATCACTCCATTTAGAAATGATACGCAAAACAGAAGCGACATTATTTACGCTGTATTCAAATTGGTTTCGACTATCATTAGCGCGATGCTCATGATTAATTGAGCAGTGTTTGGCAATCAATGGTCCGGTAATGTTCCAACAAATTAGTGTCAATACAAAACCGTCCTGCAGCTTTGTTGCATTGTTAGTTACTTTTTAATAGAAATATGGTGAGTTGAGCTATAGTTTTAGGTTTTTTTTGGATTAACATGCTGTATACTTTTTTTTAAACATTTCCTTTTGATTAATTTATTCATAAGCTAATTGAACACTTTGCTTTACAAATATGTTTAATATTCTTTATCATTTGACTACAAATTGAATTATTGAATTAACATTTCCATTTCCATTTACATTTCCATCACTCACGCAATATTATCTGTAGCAAAAGAAAAATTATGGTCATATTTTCATTTATATACACAAAGAAAGATACAAAAATAGAACATAAACGTGCTTTTCCCAGCGTTTTTTTTTCATTTGACTCTGCCTTACCAGCTGTGACCACTTTTGGCGCGCACGATATTTGCGGTTCAAAACCGTGGGGCGATTCCTTCCGGTGGTTCGGTTTCATGTATTGCTCTATATATACCGAACGGTCTATACAACAACATCATCATCATCATCGTCGTCATCGTCTTTGCGTTTCTGATCAACGGCCTAAAAGCTCATCGCCAGGGGTTGAATGTTGTTGTACGCGGCTATCAACGGTCGGGTATTCTCTCGTTGTTAGCCAATTTGTTTCTGCACCCACGTGGCACCATTTTTTTGCTGTGTCTGTGTGCCCATAGGATGTAGGGTTTTGATTTTTTTTTCATTTCGTGTTTATCTTCACAAGAGGCTTTTCCTTTCCGCGTCCATTGACAGACTGTTTTTGTCGTAGAGCGTGTTGGTTTGGAAAAAATGGAACATTTGTTCACCCTGTAGCGGTGTGGTGAAAAATGAGATTTAAAGGATTTGTACCAGCTTTAATGTAACGATTTTCACCATTCGCAACTGAGTTGTGGTCCTGTGTATTGTAGCGAATGAAGTTAATTTAAGGCGTCCATTAAAACCGTCCACTAGCAGCATCGATCGTGTGCTACTTATTTTTGAAAAGGGATTGAAAAGTAATGATGTGTTAAAGCAATTTTCATGAAGGCTGTGTAAAGATTGAGCTACAAACTACACAACAAGAAAATTTGTTTCATGTAATAGTTAAATATTTAAAATACCGGAAAAAGTACTAAAGGATATGCCCACGATGACGTACCACAGGGGTTGTTATTGTGGTATGTAATTTGACAGCTATCCCCAACGGGCAGGGATGGACTAAAAAAAGATAAACAGTAGCGTAATTCGCACGCACCACCCTTCTTGTTCAGCTTGACTACGAGATGAAGTTATAAAATGCTCCAAAAATACGCCACCAGTAGTGGTAAGCAATAATCTTAAAATACCGAGAAGCTTGTAACGACCTTGCTAACAAGACGCGCACGCCAAGCTGTTTGTGAATGCGGCGCACGTAAACTCCCTGGTGTGGTCTGGAGCTACTACATACTACTATACGTCGGTGACAGCTGCTCTTGCTGTGGCGTCGTGGCTCTTATGTGCTCCATGTCAAACGATTGTGGAAGCATTACCGTAGGAAATAGGAAGGTGCTTTTTGCGAGGGTTTTGTAACCGGTCACAACCGTATGGTCGAGACATACGTCTAATTATGTTCCTTCTTCTGAAGGTAGTGGATTCTAATACCACACCATTTTGCTGACATGTTTTTTTNGGAAGCATTACCGTAGGAAATAGGAAGGTGCTTTTTGCGAGGGTTTTGTAACCGGTCACAACCGTATGGTCGAGACATACGTCTAATTATGTTCCTTCTTCTGAAGGTAGTGGATTCTAATACCACACCATTTTGCTGACATGTTTTTTTTCCTTCTCTCTCTCTTTAATTCTCCCGTCCAGTGTCCGCCAGCTTGTCGCAGAGCCATCACGCCCAGGATAAGGATGGTAAGAAGAAACACACCCGCCCAACGTTCAGCGGTCAGCAGATATTCGCCCTGGAGAAGACGTTCGAGCAGACGAAATACTTGGCCGGACCGGAACGGGCCAAGCTGGCGTACGCACTCGGTATGACCGAGTCGCAAGTGAAGGTAGGTTACCACGGTTGGACCCTTTTTACGGACATCTATTGCACCTCATAAAAATCATAACTGGATGGCTGGTTTGTGTACCGGGAGAAATGAAGCGTTCTCCAAAAATCAACCGAACCCATTACCACACGTCCTGCCCAAGTCGGGGAGAGCGAAAGGACGTGAAAACCCTTATTTTGAGAGGGTAACACATTTTTCTGATTGGCGGTTTACAACCGCAATCCGATCGGAAAATGTCTACAAACGTGGGATACATTTTAACCCTTGTCGTAGCCCCTGAAACTAAACCTTCATCTAGGACACGCTGCAGAGTTACGAGTTGAAAGTGGAATGTGTGGACAATAGAAATATATACATCGCTTGCGGGATTTTGTAATGTTGACTCGTTTTGTGCTTCACCCACATTCGCAAGGAAGCGGGATTTTCAATCACCCAGTTTTACAGCCTATAAACTGTGCGGTATGAGCGATAAATCATTGATATTAGATCACCGTGTTGGTTACGATTGTTATGAACCACCAGAGTGTGTGTGTGTGGAAGTGCGTGTACGTGCCAGTTTTTATTGCGAGTTGATTGTTGGAAACGCTCCGAAGATAAGTGAGGAATTTGCCAGCCGCATCACTTTGGATTAAATTTTATTTTAGGACCATGTTCTTAACTGTACCTTTAGAAGACAATCAAATCTGCACATTTGTATTCAATTTCTGGTTAGCTGTGTAGCATGTTTTAAATCATTGTTTACGTATCGATTGATCGATTACCAAATATTGGAAGAATATCAATTTTAATGTACGACATTCAGACATAAAAAAGGCCCAATAAATCTGGTCCAGAATTAAATTCATTGTTTGTAGTTTAGATGCAATTTATGATATGAGTTAACAATCAATTCAAATAACCTAAATCGAAATGGAGAATTGGAAAATCGCTTGTCTATCATTTCCATGAAAAAAACCAACCAATTTCGAATTTCGATTTGTTGGGCATTTTGAGACAAATCTCTTCGAAATTCGATTTTTTCTTCTTCCTATCTAGCTTTTATACATCATTCCAAGAAAGAGCTGGAAACGCAAGAAATATATCCTTACACCACTTGTAAAATGCACAACCAGAGACAGATAAACCACCGACCGAGTACGTGCAAGATAAGCTGTAGTAAGGGAGTAAGGGTCAGTCAGTTACGACGCCACACGGTCGCTACCAGAACCACAACCATCACCACCTTCTAAACCACATCACCTCGGAATGGCAAAAGGCTTGAAAGGATAATCGATGGGATTTTGATCGTTCCGTCTGGTCGGGTAGATTCACCCCCGGTGGTGATGGTGGAATTTTTTTTTGTCAATTTTTCTTTTTATGTTTATGTTGCCGAAGGATTCTAGCACAACGTCCCGGTGTGTCTGGCTGCTGCACGGTGGTCAATTGAATTAAAACCTTCACATTTCTTCGAATAGCCAACCCCTTTGGAGTTTTTTTTCCCTCGCTTCTTCTGCCGAGTGCGTGTGCATTGGTTAGAAAAAGGGATTGCACGGCAAATAAGGAAAAGGGACGTCTTTTTGGGTGGATGGAAAACCACGATAGCTTGCATGGAGGGTTTTCCGATTGGCCGGTATGGACGACCCTGCGTTTCACTGTTTACAAATTGGGTAATTGGGTGAGGATGTTTTTCAATTGAGGGTTTTAGCACCTTTGATTGACAGCTTTGAGTTTGAGCGTGCAAGGGGTAACACCCGGCGAAGCAAGCGATTTGTTGGTCGTTGCCTTGCGGCTGGTTCACTCGTTATCCTGAAGGTGATCCCTTTCCCGCATCGGGATGGTATTTTTTAAATGGTTCGATTTGTAAGGATTTCTGTCAAATAGGGGATTTGTGGGCATTAGGTGGGATTTTGCGCAGCATGCGTAAGTCATGTTCTACTGATATGTTGTCTACGTTGGAATAGTGTGACAATAAATTCGTTGCTATTTTGGATGTTATACTTTTTACAGATAAGAATGTGAAGAAATGTAAATAGCTTTAGATTAAACTTCAAATAAAACGAATAGAAACGCTTCTCATATGTTTTTTAAGAGGTACATTCTCAAACACGGATAGGCAGAAACAGAAACACAAAATTAAGTGGAAAAATAATACGGATTGCTAGTAAATGATTGAAGGAACCAATTTATGCAGCATCTCTATGTGTTGCTGTACGTAATCCAATATTTCTCCCAAAGGAATACTCAACACCCAGCGCATGCATTAATAGTTTCACGAAAGAAAACTCTTCAAACCCCAGCATGGAAAACCCCGAAACACTTTGCCCTCGTCGCCGAGTGCAGTATAGAACATGGTGCGAAAATAACGAGAATCATCATCCTTGTTCATCCATTTCCAGCCAACGACACGTGCTGGTAAAGAGAAATGAACAAATGAAAATCCTTTGTTCAACCCACTGGCAGCGTGTTATCCTTTCGCCTATCATACCCGCAAACTAGGCAAACATATAATGCAAATCTGTTCTTTGTGCGCTGGAAAACATAACGTCCTTTTTGGCTCGTCCTCCCCTTTTTCGATGTGGCTCGTGACGAAGCGATGTCACTAGTATCAGCTATATAATCATGCAATTTCCCTAATTGGGGGGCTAAACAAGAGAAAACCTCATCCGACGGACGGGTGTTTCTTCCCTGTATGTGGTGGTTCCTTCGCTGCAAAAGCATAAACCCCACAACCGACGAAGAACTAGCGTCGGGTTAAGAAGTCTTCTAGACGCTCTACTCGCACCACCCATAAGCAGCATGTCGATGATGGGTAATGGGAGGAACCAACCGGTTCGTTTTTCCCGCAACACCGTTTACCACCGTTCGAGAAGTGGTTCTGTGTTCCCTGCATGATTTCCTAGCCCGCTTTCCAACCTTCACGGTGTGAGTGGGTACACGCGTGGAAAGCGTTTAAACGGTATCATCGTCCCTAAATACCCTCTTAATTTAACTACATGTGTTCCGCCGAAAAGGCAAACATTCGCCAAAACAGGGGACTTATAGGGCAGGGGACTAAGTTCGGTAGAAAAAACGCAAGGGAAATGTTTGAACACTAGCGTTGGAGGGGTTCGTGTTGTCATTTGTTTTCTCGCTGGTGGAAAATGATTCTGCGTCATTGCGCTTTTTCGTTTTTCCTGTGTTTTTCCTCTCTCTTTCTCTCTATCGTTTGGTGGCGCTTTGGAGATCGCTTTCGTTCGTAGCAAAAAAAAAAAACATAAGAACAAGGTAAAATGCAGTGAGTAATTTTTGTTGGTTTCGATCCGCAAATCAAGATGTTTCCTTTGAAACAGTTTCTTACAACGTTAGTCAGAAGAGATAAATTTAAAATAACTTAAAGAAATTCAGATTCACGAATCTTTTAATCGAATGACTCTGAATCTGTGAGGACTATAAAGATTTTAAAAGCACCAAATGTTCATAACATTTCGTAAATTTTATTTTTGCATACATTTCGAGCAGTACTAGGGATATTTCATTCACAAAAAAATGTTTAATTGAAGAAGAAATAAAAAGCGTAAAATCATGGATCTTTAAAGATTTATGATTCTCCAGAAACAATATTAATTTACAGCAATTAAAAAAAAAATATTCGTATTTGTATCACTAGATTTGTATTTGCATTCGTATTTTGAATCACTAGATTCTTAAGAAGGACTTTTGCCTTATTTATTTTTTTTAATATTAAACTCTTATTTTATTTAAACAAAGATATGTTTCCTCCCGTTTCAAAACAATTAAACTTAGAATCATGTTAATAATGAGCTTGCAATGTTTTTTTTATTCATTCTGGAACCAGTTGAATTAGAAGACCTGTCCTTATTCGTAACCCAATTAAGCCAAGATATAGCACGCAAATTTAATTACCGAAAGCATACGTGATATGTAAATAATCCTCACGAAAGGCCTCTCCATCTGGTCGCAAGGTAAATACTTTTACCAACCGTATCATAACGCTCATACACTACCCACCTTGGGTGTTTAGGGTTCTTGTGTGGGTGAAATGGGGATGGCGTAGGAAGCTTGGAAATTTCCCAGTTGAAAATTAATTAAAGTACATATGTTTTGTGCCAATGGTTATGTCGAGCCAGTTGGCAAGGATGGCAAGGATATTTTTATTGTGATATTAATACGGGAAAGTAAAAAAAAACATGTGGAAAGGAATTAATGAATGGATGGGAAAATTAAATGAGTATTAGTCCAATTATTAGGGTTGAATTTTAGTGAACTTAACAATCGGTTAAATTAATTAATTGCTGCCTGTATGAACTGTCGAACTGTTTTGCATAATTTTCTTAACAATTTTGTTATTAATTTTAAATTTATTTGCAATAAACATGTTCAACTTTTACCTTTTTTCTTAAGCCAATTATTATTCAGTTACTATTGTGCTTTTGTTGACGATCCCTCCGTTTGTGTCCGATTCGCTTACGAAACGATCCATCAAAATTTCTCTCCCGTTTTGACTGCACAGTAGCAGCATAATTAGTCATTGATCGTTCTTTCCGTGCGTACATGATGTGACTCAAAACATACCTAATCACTTAGTAATTTCCTTCCCGTTATCGAGCACACCAGAGCAACAGAAAAAAATGAGGCCATCCCAAAACAGGGAAAACAGTTTTCAGCGATGCTTTGTGATGCAAATTTTCCGATGTCACCTCATCCTTGATCCACGGCCAAACCCCGGTTACGGTAACCGCATCATCCTGCGAACGGTACTCGGTAATCGGTTACGACGAATTTCACCCTTCGTAACAAAACCATTCGTCATGGTCTATTACGCGACCCCTTCATTCCCAAATGCCCCTTCATTTCCCTTTGTGTGACTTCCCGAAAAAGCGTGGCTGAGAAAAGTCACACTTAATTCCCTCGAGCGTCGAAGGAAGCGCAAGGGAATGGTTTTTGGTCGGTTCATTTCGGCAGCGGTGACAAAAGTTTAATAGATTCAATCAAAATCCCATTAAAACCGCGTTCGTTACGCCGTGTACGCGTCTTTGCGCGAACTGGCATTTCGGTTCATTCGGGTTCGGGTTGCAGTTGTCGTCATCATTTACGGAGGCAATGTGGCAAATAATTTTGCGTTTGAAAAAACTAGTTCCTAAGACGTTCCTTCAGGGCTTAGACGCACGAGCAAAATCCATTTTGATGTGACATTTTTCCCCTTTTTCTCCCAGTATAAGCCTTTTTTCTACGGTTTTGTGGCTCAGCTGTGGTTGACTTTACTAAATGGGGATTACCAATCAGATAAAAAGCTGTAGAGCAGGATTTAATAGCAATTAAAATGATAATTACACAACCCGGAAGAAGGATTTCCTGTTCGACTCAATGTGTGTGTTTGTCCATTTTTTTGGTGTGATTTTGGTGAAAGGAAAAGGATGTCTCCAGGAGTGCAATTAGTGAACAAAATAACAGTTCGTTCAGATTATTTGATAAAATAAATCGAATTTCCTTTTTTTTTGAAACTTTCTTTAACATATTGGTGATGCATTCATTGAAAGTAAAACATTAAAATAATGGATTTTAGTGCAATAAAATCTTCTTTTGCTGAATGCATGTAAAAGGTGAAGATCGCCGTGAACGATGTGCCTTTCAATCATGATGCTGTTGAACATTTTATTAACATGCCATAAAAAATCATGATGCATTTAGTCAATTAACCTGTTTCGTTACCGACACGTATCGTCACGTATATGGTCATCGGCGAGCGAAGAAGATGGACGATACAATCGATCGATGTTCCGCCACGTCGATTAATGTAGGCGCCAATGATGAAATTGATCGTTTCGCAGTCTGTTATCGAACAAAAAAAAAGACATTGATCATTGCAACGGTGAAAGAAGAGAGGAGAAGAGAGGAAGGATCTTAACCACTATGCGATAAGCAATCAAACACTGATGAAACACGACAAATCAATAAGCAAATTAGTTGTGATAGAAATCGGAAAAACCATTAGCGGACGAAAAGGTTCATCCTTGTGGGGAGAAATTATTTACGGACTAAGTCGTACTCATCTTAGCCTCTTGGCCTGGTCCACCCTTATTGCGCTCAGCGTTTATCTTAAAACGATGCCATAAACGTCCGGTATTGGTGTTTGTGAGGTTATGCTGACCGATCTTTTGCTCTCCTCGCTTCTGATCCCGCGTGTTAGCGACCTTCTTGGCAAATGGTGCGATGATTTTATGACCCCTCAGCAAACGAAGATTCTCATCATATATCAATCAAACGCGTTCCGTAACGATCAGTCTGCAGTGCGATGTTTGCGATGATCGGCTTGTAGCACTCGGACCAGCCACTTTCCAGCAGTGGAATCTTTCACCACAAGCCAAAAGGTGCAATAAAAGGTTATAAAAACTGTACCAATATGAACCGCACATGCATCATGCCGTACATTCCTCGCCCTCTCATCAGAAAAGATAGTGGAAAAAATCAATTTGAAACTGCCATAAATCGACACGCTCATCGAAATCTCTCATACCAACCAGTCAGTTCAGTATCTCTGGCTGCAGTATTATTGCGGTCTGTCGATCGCCGTCGCTCTTCCCGGTGAATAGCTTCTCTGAAGGGTAGACGCGACATACCCCCTATAAACCTGACCACACTGCCCTCATTGCTTAAGCCTTCGAACGAACGGCTTGTGTTGTAAAAATTCCTCGCCTGCGGACACTGCTGGCTCTCGAGGACACCTTCAACATTTCGTCGAACCATCGCTTCGGGTTAGTATGATTTAAGAAGTTTTTAATGTGCCAAAAAGCTTTTGTTTTCCGTGAACAACCACCGTCGATGTATTTGAAGGATAAATGCTAACAAAAGGGAAAACGATCACGATTAGATTGATGTTTTGGGATGACATTAACCAGAAGACGAGCGTTTTTTATGCAGTAAAACGCACGAAACGATGACAATCGTGGGGCAGTAAAATTTCATGATCAAAGATATCGTTTTGATAGCAATTCATAAAATCAAGCTAAAGTGAAAAGGAAGGGAAATCCATCCAACATGAAGATGCTGCCACAAATGCGGCTGGTCTCCTTGTCTTATTCGGGTTGTCTGAGTGTGTGTAAGTTTGTACGATAAGGGTGAAGGCCCGTTGATTTTTTATTTAATGGGCAACCCCTACAAAAGTATCCTTACCAATACTTTGGAGTATAAGCGAGAAAAGGCATCTTCTGTACAGATATGAGAGAAGTAAAAAAACCATAACCAAAAACAAAAACGAATACAAAAAAAACTACATCCCTCATCACCATTTGATTGTCGTTCGAGAGCTTCACGACGGTATTCATGTTCATCTCTGATAGTGTATGTATTGGTGCTTTTTAGTGCAAGGTGTTGTTGTTTGCTAAAACATGGCTTCGGTAGCATTCTCTGGACCCAAAAAAAAACCGGAAAGACAATGGTTGCCGGCTCGTGCAGCATCCCAACATTGGCAGAAGCGGTGCTATAAAATCCTGGAGAAAATTGAATCAATATCCCATGATAATCTATTACTTTTCTGCTGATAAAGTCGAAATGAAGCGTTACCAAATAGCTGTTATCGATTGTTCCGCAATGGGACGGGGTGGGACATGTACTTGGATGATGTGCTTGTGCCTTTTATCGATCGATACGGTTCGGTTTGTTTGATTGTCTGTTTCTTTTAGCAGTTGGCAGCACGAAGAAGAAAGTTTTGCTTACACTATCTCTCGATGCATCCATTGCTTCATGGTTGGTGCGTTCTATTGGTTTGATTAAACGTAAACTAGTTCTTTATTTTTGATATATTGAATACAGAGTATTACAATACTCGCATCACAAGATATAAAAACTGCATTAGATGATAAGGAAATGGCACCAGGCATAACAAAATGGAAGCACAAAAAATGTTTTTACATGAATTCTTGCATCTCCAACATTCCACAAACCCTAAAAGATATTTCGAGTAAACATTAGCTTCTCTACAAAATTGATGATGTGACGATATGTTGCAGCAAATTGTTAATTGTACCATATGCTACCGAACTCCGCATGCCCTCATGAGTCGGATAAGAACGCAAGTGGTCAGATTGATGTGGGGTGAAATTGAAATGAAAAGTCATGAAGGTGTAAGCTACAAGGCTAGCGAACCGGTAAGGGTGATCCATTTGCAATGAGGAAGGCAGACCAATTTACGAGCAGACGAATGTTGGGCATACTTTCGATTTGAGGGGTTTGTGCAAAGTTTGCTGCTGTTAGTGAAAAATGGAATTTACATTTACAATGTTTTGCTTTTGCAAGGAAAATGCAACAACGGTAAGGAATGGGTGAAAAGGAACGCAAAAACTTTATTACCCACCGGGGACAATTAAAACTGTGTCACGCTGTAAACAAATAATTAAATTCTTTCCACCTTAATAAAGTGCTCGAAGCAATTGGAGCCGGGGAGTGTGAAGAATTCAATTTGCTCCACACAAAACAAGCGACATATTTTAACGATCAACATCAGCGCACCATAATCAACCTGTTTATGGGTTGACAATGTGTAACAAGCTTTAGGTATATAAAATTTATAGCAAACGATACTCCATTCCGGTGTCCCCAGCATTCCTGGTGCGTTACAAAACAATATTGTCCACATAAACAAACGCAACCAAACCATTACTTGCTAATGAATGCTTCAAGGCGAATAAAAGACAAACGAACAGAACCAAATTGCCACCAACCTATTCAACTTGTCCACTCGTCCGTCAAGATATAACGGCAACCATCTTGTTGCTAAAGATGCGAACGAAGTAAGGCCCTTCTTCGGCTCAATCAGTTCAAAATTAAAATTTGTAAATTGTGTATTAAAACTTTCAATAATTATTCTCCCATCCCCTTTCTACCAACAAAACTCAAATGCTCTCTGTTCCTCAGGACAAAAATAGCTCACTGGAGGTGGTGGTGGTGGTTGAGCCATTTACCAAAACTTGACCCATGTGCTGTTCGGTTGGCATATTATAGCCGACGATTATGTTGCCAGTCTGAAGGGCTGATATTAATGATGATGCTGAAAATTTGTGCACAGAACGTAAGAGCGTGGCATAAAATCTTTAGAACAAACCGAACCATCTCGACGGCCATTAGAACAGCTGATGAAAGTGGGTTTTTGGTGCGTTGTGTTATGGCGTTTCTAAATTCTAGCTGGATCGCAGGCAACTTTTCACCGGTGCAAAAAAAGTATAGCTTTTAGCCCTTAATTCCTTCGTGGGATGCAAGGGAGAGAGAGAGCGAATAAAGTGAGTGAGATAGAAGGAGAAAAATAATAAAGTAACATTTTTCACCTAATGTCTGTGATTCAGTTCAACGCGGCCAGCGTGTTAAGGACGTTTGGCGGGGATTTGTGTTCCCTTTTCTCTTATGTTCCCTTTGCTTTTCTCTCTCTCTTTCTCTGTTTCACTCGTCGGAAGGGTGAATCATCATCATGATCATCATCAGGAGAGGGTGTTTATTGTAACATATGCGTTCATAATCCGGAAATAATTCCACATAAATCTTGAATATTAGAATGCAGAATTCAATTTAAGCCTCGTTAGTAGTAGCGAAGGCGCAATTGGGATTTCTAACTGTTTTTTCTTTGGATAAATTCATTTTTTTTGTACATTGTTTTGGAT
>CM028125.1:12528629-12539160 GCA_016254315.1 Anopheles parensis | reverse complement strand
GTGAGCTCGAAAGGACATAGTATGAGTGCCACAGATACAGATTGCTTTCGGTACGGCACGGTTGTGTTTAATTAAGTAGATGAAAAGGATTTTATTTGTTCCAATTTCTTCCTCCTTCCCCGCGCGATTGACACTTTCACCACATCCCAACCGAACCAATTGCTTTGCTGCCCTTGTTATCGCCCTAATTTCCGATAAATCGTTTTTAATTTATGACATACAAACAACGATCTGCCGACCGACTGAGCCGGGGGTCCCCTTTTGACGTAGAGGAAGAAATGCGTTGTCGTGCCGTGGAAAATGTGCACGCGGAAAATTGTAGGGGATGTGCGTTTGTTTGTCCGTTGGTTCCGACACACAAAACGGCAACAAATAAAAGCAGTAAAAGGCAAATGCAAAACAACCCCGGCCATGGTGTAAATTGCCCTTCGATGTCCGATTCCGATTCCGACAGCCATGTGAGAGGCATGTGAAAAATTGACAGCTTACTGTTTGTTGCATGAGTAAATGTGTGTGTGGCATTTTTCCTTGCCTCACCAAAGGGATCTTTATGGAGGCACAAACCTGTTCTCTATATCGACTACGCAGTCCACTGACAAACAGTATTGAAGAGGGATGCAACAAAAAAGAAAAATGCTTCAAGCGTGCATTGCAGTGAAGGGTGGCATTTAATTTAGCTAAACGCTTCCTTTATTAAATTGTGTCCCCGGAGCTCGACGAAAAGGGGGATGAATGGATAAACGAAAAAGGCACACTGTCGGGGTTGCTTAAATGGTGTGGAATGTGGAAAGTGTTCGGCTCGATTACAAGGGTAACGGAAGTGATTTTTCAAGGTTCTTTATCGAATTAGATGAGAAGCTCAATTGAATTAGCTCCTCGAAGAAGAACCTTGCCAGTAGGTGGCAGAAGGACACGTCTTCGCCCCTGTTTCGATGTGTCATGATGATCGCCAAAAAAGGGAATTTCAGGAATTTGATTCCATAAATTCCTTCTCCGATGTAATATTTTAATTAAGAATAATGAAGTGATCAACAAAGATTGTTTTCTTTTTTCCCATTTTAGTAAAAAGGGTGGAAAACACTTTTAACGCTGCATAACTGCACATTAAATCGAATCAAAATGGTGTTCCGAAGTGCAACGCGTAAATCACTTCACATAATGAAAATTGATGCGAAAAAATGATGTTTGGTCCTGAGGACCTTCAATAAGCGGTAAGACAGCTTTCAACAGCTTTCGAAGCGACAACAGATTATATCGACTGCCGACCTAGACAGTCCGATGAAGTCGATAATGATCATCGTCTTTGGTTGCAGCACACGGTGTGAGGCACAAAACTCATCGCCACCATACAAAACCATAAATCACTTCAATTCATACTTTCCACATCAAACCGTATGACGCGCATCACACGCGTTTGATTCGCGTAGCTCGAGGGAAAGATTGTCCTTATGCGCCTGGGTTTTGTGTTACTCAATAAAATTCAATCAATATTCAAACTAGTATCCTTTCGCACGGAAACACTGATAAAGAACGGGTCTCTTTACGCATTGATCCGAATGCAATTCAAACATCATCCTCCGGAACTGTTTGATCTGGCGAGAAATTCGATGTGCGCGAAAGGAACAGGGCAAGATAATCATTTAGTGTACCGTTCGATGTTAGTATGACCGAACTCTGGTGGTTGTCGCTGAGCACCGTGCCCCACAAAAAACGATTTGACGCAATAATTAGCTTCCCTTAAGGCATGCTGCGTACACGACAAAATTCCCGAAAATGCAAATCCATGCAAAACTCTATACTGGACTACGATGAAAATCCGTTCCGTTCCCGGTTAAGGATGAACCGTAGCCAAAAGAATCCTGCTCATCGACTCCCATTAGCTCGCCCTACTAAAAGCTGCCTGCAGCACATCGGGTTCTGTTTGGTACCGTTTGGTCGCCGGACCGAATGGGTCGCCAAAAAGTCGTCAAAGATAGCAATGGTGAGATCATTAGTCGTCATCATTAGGTGAATCACGCCGGTCCGGTGTGTACGTAATTGGGGGTTTTTCCCGCGGCACTCCACACAAGGGGACACAAGTGAAAGAAGCCGTTACGGACATTACGATCCGATTCGGGCCAGACTGACGTGACTGATTTCGCTACGGATGGTCAGTTTTTCGACTTTCGTGCCGAACTGCGGGGAAATAATAATCAACCTTATCGTCATCATCACCATCATGCTGTTTCATGTGAACCAACGGTGGCCATCCGCATCGGTTGACATCGTTTGTGTGCTCATGAAAATCAAGCCAAAATGGTCGTTGATGTGCTTGCGCTTTTGGTGGGAAATGGTCACTGGTGTAGGGTTTTTCGATGAGACAATGGTGCATTAGGGACAACTGTAGTTGTACGGCAACATAATGGTGGTATACAGCCTTAATCTTGGTCTAATTTTAAGGGTATCGGTCGGGATGCAAGAGATGATATTTTAGCCAGAAATTTATGATGTAAAATTTATGTTATCATCGTTGTTATGTTTTGCATCTTTTTAAATAATATACATGGGTTTTAATTCGATTAGGTCTGTAAAACATTTTTCATAGGGAACGCGTGGTTCCCGCTTTATCCTTCTTAATTTGTCAACATTATGCTGTACAGTGGAGGACACGTGTCGATCGTCGTTAACACGTGGTACTTTTGGTGGTACTGATTTTGAAGTTGATAGTTACAATGTGGACGCGTGTCAATGTTGTTATTTTAAAAAGCGTTAAGCCTGATCAGTTAACCCACAGATAACACACAAAATCATTGAAATGATCTTTAAAACGCTCTATTTTTAACAACAAATATGCTCCGAATTTCTGAGGTTTTTTTTATTTTTCCTCTTTTAAAGTCTCTTCTATCACACACTTTGCAAAAAAAACACGGAAGGGCAACAAACGATTTATTATCGAGCTGATAGTCCCTCGCTCAATTTCGTACACGTGGGCCCACGTGGTTGCTAGTGGAAGCAACCCTAAAAAAAAACGCACACGCAACACAATATCAAGCGAGTTTGTTGTGGCCGGTGACAGTAATCGTTTATCTCTAAAAGACGAAACGTATATCCTAAACCATTTGGCGTATGATTATTATCAACAGGAGAAATAAATCGGACGATAAGCAGAACAATACGGCCGCTCTTCTCTGGGTAGCAATAAAAAGTCAATGTTTTAAAATTGGCTTTTTATCGTCCGGTTTCGAAGTTGCGAAAAACCGCAGCCCAAAAACCACCACCGGATTGTCGGTCGGCTACGCATTGTGTTTTGTGGGCTTTGCACTTCGAATGGGCATCGAATTGGGGAGCCATTATGGGTTTCATTTTTTTTTTGGCTTTTGTTTGTTACACTTTACATGTCTCCCCAGAGTGATATCGTCGTTTGCCTGAAACAGTGGGCATACTATCGACAGCAAGTAAGGACAATTTGGTGGTTGAAGGCGGCCCAAATAAGACACTGGGATGGGTACATTATATTGCGTTTAAAATTTTCCACCATCAACATTCAGCAACAAAACGGAACGAAACGATGAAGCTGATGATGATCTTTAGTGGCGGTTTTTGTGTGTTTTGGTCGTGCCGGTTGCCCTCTATTTTCTTTGTTCTTGGTAATGATTGAGGGAAAAGTTTGTGTCTTTTCAATTACATTTCATCGGTTTTGGTGAACTAATTTTGTTGCATGCATCTCTGGGGAGGGGTCGTGGTGGCGAACAGACGATGACCCACGGGTGTCCTTGGGAGTGAAGTGTTGGATAAAGTTTGATGAAAAATGTCGCTATGAGGAAGATGGTGGAAACTTGAAGCAGCTTAAAATTTTCGATGCGTCACTTGAACAAATGAAAATTTAAGAAAACTTTAACTTAAGAAGAAATTTAAAACATATTTCCTGAGGTTCTTTGGGGAAATTGAAAAACATGCGATTTTGGTAAAATAAATTGCACAAAAGAATATTGGAAATATTAAAATGAAATTCTTTTAATTGAAGATCGAATTGGAAATCTAAAATATTTTCTTCAAATAGTCTAAGAAATGGACTTCAAATCAAATTCCTTCAAACAAATGTATGAAACAATCAATTCAAAATGAACGCATAATTTTCGCAAATCAGCTATAATATATCGGAAAGGCGAGACACGTTGGACAGTGTGAGGCTCTTCATTCTTATCACATCATTACGAGGACAACGGCACGACACGGCCACACCGAAAGTTGATAGTCGAAACGAACCCATCCTTCCAGATACGGGAAAATGTTCATCAATTCTATGCAGCGCACGCCCTCCCAGCTAGTGGCATCCGCCGAAGGCATGAAAAGCGGAATTCAGTTTTCCTTTTGCGCCCGCGCGTTTTTCTTTCGATCGGGAAACCTAACAACCAACAAGCAGACAGAGCGATGCAATGAGAGGCGAACCCCTGAAAGAGAGACAGAGAGATAGTGAGCTGTATAAGAAAGGAAACGGAGGGAAAAAAATCGCCCTCCTGCCGAGGGAGTCAAGTGCGAAACCGCCATTCTGCGCGTCATGCCGGGAAGAAACTCTCATCCCCACCGGCATTTGTCAGAGACGGATGTAGACAGGATGTTGTACAAAAAGGGCCAAATTTGTAAGATTGCCAATGTTTTACAAGTGTGAGCACGCGCACACTCAACCGTAGGAAGGAGGATGCTTGGTTTGGGATGAGTTGCTGCTGCTGGTATTAGTAGTAGTAGTGGTAGTAATGGGCCACTTTCTTCGATGGTAGTTGTAAGGACATTTTTTTTGTGTGGGGCAACGTGATCCGGAATAGAATCACGCTTTGTATACATCGTTCGAATGCCATGTTTACAGTTGAAGGGGATTGTTTTATTTGCGTGTTATTGGGTGGCAATAAATAGCGCCGAAGTGGGGTTATCGTTTTGCTGAAGCGATTGTAAGTCGATGATAGATTTGGGACAGATACTTTTGGTACTTTCACGACGGTATTATCATGTTACTGGAAGGTTTTGTATTTCTATTTTGGATTGTCAATTAAATAGTAACAAACAATTTTCTTTATATTTTTTAAACATAATTTTATTATTGAAAATTAATCTCTCTACTTAATATTTCATATAATTTATCAACAATATTTGTGCATTTAAAAATATGTAAAATATTTTTTGATTCCAACAAAGTTAGTTGTTTTAGATCTACATTGCCCAACTTCATTCTTCAGATTCCATGATTTTATTTTGACGTTGCCTTAGACCTTAGACGTTGCCTTGAGCCTTGTCAATTTCTTCCAATTTCTATATTTCCTTGACTTGTAAATACCTGTAGCGAGCTAGACAGTCCTGCGTATGGAAGTGGGATACAGATGGTAGTAGACACCAGAACCCAGATTTGGAATAATTTAAACGATATATTAACACATCCTGAAGGCTATTTTGAAATTCGTCACAATGCACATAACGAACCAAACTTGTCGCTAATTAGACCACAGATCTATTTGCCTTTCGAAACGATTATTGGTTTCTAATTAGCTTCAAGCAATGCTTGAATCAAATTCACATGGAGAAGAGCTTATTCGTGTGTACAAATACCGATCAAACCGCTTGAGCTTTAAGTCAAACAAAGACTTTCACGGGAGGCCAACTTCTTAGCTATGCCCTTTCAGAAAACCACAATCTTCAAACGCCTCCTCACCCAATGGATGTCACTCGAGAAGATGCGTTTGGGGACTGTGTTGACCAGTGGCAGAAACCGCAGGAAACCCGCAAGGAGTGTATTTTAATTAAAATTCGTCCAACTGTTCAGATACTCACCTCAATCGTTCCTGTCCTGTCGTCACCCCCGGTGTTACCCCGGCTGCCTTGGATTGGTTGTACGGTTTTATTGTCCCTTTTCGGTAGTCATAATTTGTTTCACGATGTGGCACCCGATGGCGTGGCAGTGACATCTAGCTCAAGCCCTGGTTGCTTAATGAAATACTACGCAGTTAAGTGAGTTAAAGCTGAGTACGAAAAAAAGAAGGTCTTACCCACGAGAGAAAACAAAAAAACATCAGACTGCGCAATGATACTAGACTCATAAAAAAAATTACAGAGTTTGTAAGAAAAAAAGGGTTTATGAAGATAAGGGATTTTCATCTTCAAGCATTGTGTCCCTTTTTGTACATGCGAATAAGACATACATTCTTAATTTGCTATCTTACCGTTTTGTATGGGGATGGTTTATCATTGAAACCCCTTTACCCTCTTACGAAAGGGTCAAGCACGACAGTGTGTTTTTTTCTCTCCTTGAAGCATTTGTTTTTTTTATTTCTTTTTTATCTTCAACTTTTAATCTCATTCGGTACAATTCATAAAACAGAAATCATAATTACAATTCTTTTTTTTCCTCTGGAGGAGTCTTCGCCAGTGGTGGAGTTGGTGAAGATGCAGCTAGAAGGACCTAGATGGTGAAGAAGTTGTTTGTGTTTTGTTGTTTCTATGATATCTGGAAAAAAGTTTAAGCTGCGCCCGTAATTAAAATGCAGATCATCATCTTAAGCTAGAACCGGGTGGCCCAGTACAATGGAAAGGAAATAAAATGAAAATAGAGGTTCATAACTTTTAATTTAATTTGAAGCTTAATGTAACGAGCGGAAAAAATAATATTTGTAAATTAATAATAACTTTTGCAATGGAAATTGCTGGAGTTGATTTTGAGAGAATTTTGTTTTGTTGGAATATTAAAGGAGTTTTTCTTAGGCTAATGTTATGAATTTAAAAAAAGCAAAATATAAACATACATGGGATTTTTTTTATCAAAAGCTTAAACGGAAAAACAATTCATAAAAAAATTGTGTACACCTATCGCGATCGAATAAGCCGTCGTTAATAAAAATGAATAACGATTTAGAAACAAGTGGCGTGGAGACATCAATTAGCGAACGGATGGAAACGGTTCCACCTGTGTATGTGGAAAGACCTGCATCCGTAAAGGTTGCAACAATAATATTGCAAGATTCACGACCAACACCAACACACATCATTCGTGGTGTCATTTCTCCATAAAGCAAACACTGGATAAGCCCATTTCGAGCAAGCGAATCCACATTGTTTGGGAATGTAGAAAAGACAAATGGAATATTTTGTAAAAGAACAGGAAAAAACCAATGAAACCTCACAGATGAATGGAATGGCGAGAAGCAAGAGCAATAAACCAATTAAAATTCGGTGCATATCTTGATCGAAATTTTGTGCAGAATAAATTGAAACTGGAGCTGCACGGTTCCAGACCACCAGGAAGGGGAATGAAAGTGGCAGGGAAATGTCGTCTGCTGGGTGAATGAGAAAGGATATATATATTTTCGCCATGATGGGCCAAGCACACAGAAGTCATCTATTTCAATGGCAGCTTGCGCTCGTGGTGCTGTGTATTTAAGGGTGAAGAAATAAAACCACTCCAAATCGGACTGCAATGAAAATGGAAGAATTTTTGGTCAGTAAAACAAAACCAAAAAAAAAACAGAGAAGCAATATTTTCTTCTCTTTTTTGCTGGTTTGCTGTTTGCATGGTCACTTTATCGTCGCATCGGAATGACAACCATTTTGCCATTGGTCATCGCAATAACTGTTTCTCTTTTGTATTTCGCGATAGCCGGCGATAGAGCTTGTATGTATGATTGTCTCACCACCACCATTGCAATCCATTTGATGAAGGCAAAACAAAAAAACAAACTGAGAGACAGCGTCGTATGCATTGAATCATGATCTCGTGTTGCACTGGACCTTATCATAGTTTCCCAAAACAAAACCAAGAAGAGGAAAAAAACGTATGGGAGCAATTCGGGTTTTCCCCAATTTTTTCCTCACCTCCCTCTATTGTGTACTAGTCTATGTTGTACATTTCTGCGTTTTTTTTTGGTTTAATATTTTCTTTCCCACATAACCGATCTATAAAAGGGGCCCGAAATGGAGCTAAACGTTTTACCGAGCAGCAGCATAAGGGCGCATATAAATGAAAAAACCGGCACAGCGGGTTTTAGCATGTTTGCATTAAATTGATAGCATTCCCTGGAGGTGACTGATACGTGGAGGAAAAGCAAATTGGACCCAGCGGACCAACGAACGCAAAACGTTTGTTCGCTTTTTTGTTCGTTTTGTTTCTCGCCCCCGCCCACGCCGGCCGCTGAATGGAAGAAACTCACCAAAACACGAAAGAAGGTGGTCATAAAGATTGCACTCCGTTTACGAGCAGCGTTGGAATGCAACACAACGGTCACTGGTACAACCGTAAAGTGATAAACCCGGAAAGACATATTCAACCATAGACCATTCGCGTGTAGTTGCGCTTCATCCATTTCCTGTAAATTGCTGTTGTTCATTCACCATTTAAATTACCTTTATGATCATTTTATGCATCGCTTCATCTACTGTTGTAGGAAAGAAATTGAATGATTTCAGTCGATGAAACATGGATTTAAAGGTGCAAAATTCTGCACAGTCATGAGTAAATGAGTTTTCTCGCACTCTGGCCGGTTTAGCTGGTGCAGTTACTTCGCGGTTGAAAAATGTGCGACTCCAAAGGTGATGCAGGAGTTAATGATTGGACTGGCTTTTCATTTTCCATCCCTTACTTGCTGGTCCATCCAAAGAGCCATGCTAGGGAGCAGACGAGCTACAAAAAAACTTAACGAGCAAAATGCTACTGCTCGGCTTAATGGATTTACAGAGCTGCAACACTCCGACACAGGACTCTTGAGGACAGCAGCAAGACCTACGGTATGAAAAAGGACAAAAATAATTGTTCCATAATTAAAAGACTAACAAAAAACATCACACAAAAAGTGATGTCATATCGTAAAAAAAAACAAACACCCATTCCAACTCGACACCATGTTGTCGTGGTGTTACTGACTGTTGTTTTATGCTTTTGCATGATTATGCACCGTTGTGTTGGGTGTTTCGTCTCTCTTCTGACTCTTGCTTTGCTACGCTTTGTATAAATGTGCTAGTGAGTTTACAAATTCAGTTCATTGCTGCAACAGTTATTATAAAAATGTTTGCAAGTTTGTTTGATCTTTGGGGAAAGGAAATCAATTAGCGAAAAGTTTATATTAATATTCCTAGCAATCAACTCATTGTTTGTGGTAAGAATGTATTTGTGAGAAGACAATTTTCTTATGAATTAAATAGGACTTAGTTTTTTGTTAAAGTTGTTATTATTTTGATTTACTTTCCCTTTTGTTTGTATCAATTATTGTTTAAAGTTCCTACAAATTTTAACCTTCTGGAATTCAAGAAAAAATCAAGAACTATAATATAAAATCAAAAAAAAAATTATTTTCTTAGTTTTATATTTCTTCTCGTAACTTTATTTAGCTTACATCGCTTGAGTGAAAAAAAAACAACTTAAAATCAATTATTAAACTTTGAAAAATATCCTCCGTATCAAACCTTCTGACCGCCTGATACTGGAATATCAGGAGAAATGCAGTAAGCTCATCATTAATGAGCTACATCTCTTCTTCAGCAAGCCTACATCCTTTTAAGCCTACATCTGTTTTATCTTCCAATTTTTATCATCAAACACAACAAACCCCTTTTCCTACTCTATCTTCCCAGTTTCCAGTTTCCCCACCCAAAACCACGACAAACTGCTTTCAAAATCCTGTGCTGCTAGGGCCAATTAATACCACTTGACGATTATTAATGAATCTTCATTAATAAACACACATTTAAAAGTAATAATTATGCTGTACTACCAGGCAACCGATCGAGTCTGTTCCTGTCCAAATGCGGCTAGCTCCTTTCCTTTGTTTTTCTTTCTTTCTGCTCCAACAAAACCTTTCGGCCGTGGAAAAATGGTTGGAAGGAGGAAGACTCATTTGTTTGTGCCTTTTTACCGGTGGTTGGGCAGGAAGCACACAAGGGGAAATGGGTGGGAAAATTAATTATATTAGCTTTAATTACGCAGCGCAAAAAGGAAAAGCGATCATCAACTGTGGCTGAAGCGCGCGTTGTCACAATTACAATACCCCCCCAAAAAGTGTGTGCTCCCTCGATTTTGCTATCGATTGCTCGAGCAGAAATCTAGGCTTGTATGTATTTATTATAATATTTTTTGCATTACTCACATGCTTATAGCATGTACAAGAAACCGTACAAATTGTGTGTGTTTCCGTCTGTTTCAATTGGAAATGGTAACATAGGGTACCGTTGGGCGGAAAAGCCACATCTGCTTTCGTTTGCTTTCTCCGGACTTTTGCCAACGAAACAATTCGGAATGAGAATGAAGATTATATTAATATAAATCAGTGCACTGCCAGGTTGTGCAAGTGGGAAGGCAAAAAAGACGCGTTCCGGACAAGAACTCCATTCTATCTGGCATTCTGGAGTGAGTACGGTTCCGGATTTCCGGTACGGACATTAAAAGGGTACTCGGACTGAAAGAAAGCGAAGAGGTGAATAAAAATCTGTAAGACAACTCTATCCGTGCATGTGTGTCGGGAACCGCAAGCACAAAATGACCAAACAACTACACGGGCAGCCGTGTAGCCATTTGTGTTAT
>CM028125.1:12490727-12528622 GCA_016254315.1 Anopheles parensis | reverse complement strand
CTCGGACTGAAAGAAAGCGAAGAGGTGAATAAAAATCTGTAAGACAACTCTATCCGTGCATGTGTGTCGGGAACCGCAAGCACAAAATGACCAAACAACTACACGGGCAGCCGTGTAGCCATTTGTGTTATGTTTCTATCAGACAATCAGTTGCATCATTTTTACGTTTGTGACTCTTTTACACTTTCCCCGTTCTCCGGTTGGTTTAATGCGGCAAGCGTTCTTCGAATGTGGAGATTAGTAATTCTCTTCGCCGGCAGACATTAAATGTGCTAGCCACCCTCACATAATTGCACGTGTTACAGCTAGTAAATTAAAACAACCACGTGCAAAACACAAAAAAAACACGATAGAGATGTGGCTGTACAAGGCATTCCTGGTGGTAAGGTGCACACCGGTGTTTGGTCATTTGTGAGTATTGCATACTAATTAGGTGTGTCGGCGAAGAGGTCTACGGTTTTGTGAGCGCCGTACGCCAGCCTGACCAATTCAACCGCAAGCATAACACATCGAAACTCTCTGCTAATGGTCATTTACACAGCTTCCGTGTGCAATGGGGATATACACCGGTTGGCCCCGGATGTGGCGGGCCAGGGGAGCTTACACACAGTCCCAAGGTGAAAGATATAATCTAGATTTAATGGAAGAAAATTAGCAGTGCACCAGTGGATTTGCCAGCAATGTCCACGTGTTGGAGACATTCCAGGACGCTGGAGAGCATTGGAGAAGGTCCGGAATAATTTAGGTGAAACCAGAAACATGTCCACTATTAAGGGAGAGGGCTTTTTGGTGTGTTTTAATATTTTCTTTTTTCTCTCCGTCCCCTTAAAGGAGAGATGATCACGTCTCATATGCAAAAAGGGTTCATCATGTTGCCGAAAATAACATCCAAGTACCGAACAACCGCATACACGCACAATGCAATCGCACTTGATTAAATTATAAAACTGCCACGATTTCGTTCCATTCTTACAACTTGGAAAGATGAGCTACGGACGAGCACAAACCTCCCCCCAAAAAAAAGGGAGTTCTGAAAAGCGAGCCCAAGACATCATTGTGACGCTTCATTTCCGGGGCAATCAATCATTCAGCTTGCGTGTGACATGCAAAAGCGTTGCGTTACTGCGGCTAGGCTTTTTAGAAGTTACGAGTTCCGGCGTTATATTGTGAAGGTTCCGCTCATAAAAGCGTTGTTGTGTTTGGTTATTTGGCTGCACTGTGTAAAAAGATTATGAAGAATGTTCTAACAAACTCGACGGAGAACGTCAACCCTTTTTCAGGGTTTTTTGAGGCTGTATGACATGCAGTGACCTTTTCCCAAGGCCTAGTACTGCTGCAAATAACTCATCTTGCTTGGTGCAAGTTTAGCTCGGAGAAGTGGTTTGTATTATTGATGAAGAAGAACCCTTTCGGAGCTTGTTGGATTTAATTAAATTGATCTTTTCTTCTTTTGGACTTTTGGAGCTTTTGGTTGAATATTTGGAGATAAGAGTTCCATTCTAACAATTGGGAGAGATGACTAAAATTAGTTTTCAAAAGTATTAGCAAAACTAATGTTGATGTATTTAGAAGCACATAAAAGTATCAAATTGTACAATATTATTAAACCATTTTTGAAACCTGGTGAAGAGATGGATATCAACCATCATTTGCATACGAGTTCATTCTCATTTCTCACCTTCCTTTCGTCTATCGTTCGAAACTGTGTTCAAATGATGATTTTTTTTCGCTTGTATCATTTCAACACAACGCTACAATATTCAATCAATTAATTATTGTTTACTCTGTGTTCAAATTGTACAAAATCCGTACCCATCGGTAGACAGGACAGGGCGACACACAACTGTTACCACCAATACGGGGCATGTCCGCCATCTCTCATTTGTCGGTTTGTTCATTGAAATCAGCTTCATCGTTTGGCGTTTTTTTTGTTAAGTGATTCTTTTTTTCATCGTTCACTAACCGAGGAATCGCTAATGCCTCGGTATGTCA
Organism: Anopheles parensis; assembly: GCA_016254315.1. NCBI lineage: Eukaryota > Metazoa > Arthropoda > Insecta > Diptera > Culicidae > Anopheles > Anopheles parensis. The sequence continues at coordinate 12,526,630 of CM028125.1, read as the reverse complement.
ATCGATGAGTTAGGGGTGTTGGAAGCTATGTTCATTTCCTGCTGTGGTCCCTCTCTCTCTCTCACTCTCTCTCTGTCGCGGCCGTTGTCCTTCAGCAAGCGCTTACTTACTACTCACCCCTTTTTCCCAGTGGTGGCCACATTTCATCGACCATGTCCACCGAAGGATGATTAATTATGCTGCTCTTTTTCCATTTCTCGACACAAAAAAAAACGAAACACACACACACTTTGTCGACCATAAGCGTAGGCTGAACTTTGCGTCCCGTAACCGATACATGTGTAGGGACACAGGCTCTTACACCTGCCAGACCATCCGGCGAACCGGCGGAGTGACGCGAGTTCCACGGATCATACAGATCAAACCGATTGTCACCGGTCATTACGAACGCGTTCTGTGTGTGTGTGTTCGCTTGCCATCATTGTCATTTGTCAGGGAAGTTGCGTTGAAGGGATGAAAAAGGATCAGCATCTCGCTTCCGTTTCCATTCCCAGCGGTCCACCGGCTGTGCGGGATGAAATTTATTATTAATGAGTATTTATTTACATTGGTTAGCGCGGGCTGGCTATTCATTGGGATGCAGTTTGAGGTTATGTTTTAAAAGGTCGTTGATGCATTTTTTACTAGAGGTCTCCAAGGATGAACTAGTATGTTTTATACAATCGACAATGAGTGATGGTTTAGTGATCAATTGATGGATAAGTGCTCTATTTTTTCTTACATTGAGCTTATTTTGTATGAGTTTTTGTGTAATATTTGCATATCATAACACCTCATTTAATTGAGTATCGTACACAGCTATATCTTCTTAAAAGGAATCTAAACTTAATTTCATTTCTAAACTATTGTTTAAGTGTGCACAATAATTCTGCACCTGCAGACACAATTAATACGCGGCTTACAATCATCCCCTAAAAGACCGGCGAAATCGCGCCCAAAGTACCGGCGTTGAAGAAAGATTTATCATACGTTTATTCCCAAGATTTTGTGGTAAGCTTCGAGAAACTGAAGAATATGCTTGCTACCATTAAGATCTGTTGCACGATCGATATGCCGACGCGTAAATGTTTCGCGTCTGCCGCGGTACGTTAAGCGGATTATTAAAACATGACTTCTGATGAGGCCAATAATGATCTTTGGGAAGGATAAGGCATTGTACGTCATTGTACGTCTTAAGGGAACTTCTTCTTCCAACGGTGTATTCGATTTTGATCGTTTTAAAGAGAAATGTTTTTGGAATAATTACTAAAATTATTTTGACATTTATATTTGAGCCTTTTCTGAAAGTCATTTTAACTAAATCTGTTCCTATTCTTTTATTTTATTTATCCCAGGTATGGTTCCAGAATCGACGCACAAAATGGCGCAAGAAGCATGCGGCCGAAATGGCGACGGCCAAACGGAAACAGGAAGAGCTCGGCGATGGTGATGGGGACTGTAGCGAGCCGATGGATTCCGATTCCGAGAGCCTGGATCTAGTCGACACCGGAAGCAATCAACGAAAACGTTGTCGAATGGAGGACGATATGAGACATTAGCAGTACCGTACGTCCAGGGTAAGACTATATCACCGACCTTGTCAGTGATAACGCCTAGCAGCGTGTGGTCTTTTGCAAAGGGGATGCAAATTATATATAGGGAAAGATACAGCATCACAATACAACAGACACGCAAAGAAGCAGCGAAAAGAAAAATCGAATTTATTACAAGTTAGTTTTAGCCAGTCAGGGCAAGAAGGTCGGTTTTTACTAGAAAGCCAACCGTGTAAGAAGCAGATAAAGCTTACTCGCATAATATGCCGTACCAGTTTGTTTGTTTTTTTTTTATTCTAAATTAGAGACGCTATGTAAATGTATATGTATGATTGTTTGTGTGCATGAGAAAAGGGACGGACTAAAATCCGAAGACGACTGTATGTATGTACTTTACCACTATCAACTATTACCTGTAGGAAACTTATTTCATAAGCTGCTTCTCCAGTTGAAGGGAGGTTTTTAGTGTACAAAAAGTAAAGTAGCAATTAATTGATTCAAAACCAGTACGATAGGGATGATACTTTATGCACGAATAAAGCATTAATCGGAAGCTGCTTGCATAGGATAGAGCGTATTGCGTACGATTAGGTTCCTTGTAATCCCACAACAAGACATTCCACATAATTTATAAACGAGTTCTGGTGTACTTTGGCAGTAATAAATGTGTACAAAATTTGTGTTTTNTCAACTATTACCTGTAGGAAACTTATTTCATAAGCTGCTTCTCCAGTTGAAGGGAGGTTTTTAGTGTACAAAAAGTAGCAATTAATTGATTCAAAACCAGTACGGTAGGGATGATACTTTATGCACGAATAAAGCATTAATCGGAAGCTGCTTGCGTAGGATAGAGCGTATTGCGTACGATTAGGTTCCTTGTAATCCCACAACAAGACATTCCACATAATTTATAAACGAGTTCTGGTGTACTTTGGCAGTAATAAATGTGTACAAAATTTGTTTTTTTTTGAGAAGCTCAAAATCATTTGTTCACAATCAATGAAGAGAAATGCTATTTGGTGTGCAATACGACAAAAGCGTTACCAACATTTAAATACTGGAAATGTAGACTCCACATTTTTTTTCTCTGAACTGGATAGTTCCACTGTGTTACTGTTGGTTTTTAACAAATAAACAAATGTATAAATTTTCACAAAAGCATTCCTATAACAACACAAAAATTGAACAGAAATTGAAAGCAAAGGAAGTAACGCAATACATTCCAAAACGAGCAGCAAAGGCAAGCAAAGCGCAATGATGTATAAAGCAGTGAGTCATTTAATTTCTCACCTTACAACCACACACTCATGTAATCTATTCAAACTCCTCTTAGCAAAACAATTCAGCAGGGAGAATAATGGTGAAAACTGCATAGAAAAGAGGTGGTAACATAAGCAAAAATGTTAGGTTCACTAAATAAAATGCGATAAAAGAAAGATGAAGGAAAATTTAAAAATCACCAAAATTTGTATTGATGAAAGAGGTTAACAGAAAGGTACCGGAATATGTCTCGAGTAGCACTATCGGTTCTCATGAACCTAATGAGCATACTGTACACGTCAACAGTACGGCAACAATAAAGTCCGCAAAAGTTTAATAAAGACACTGGAAAATAATGTAAATTGTGTTGAACGGTTTATTTTAATTCATCCGAAAAACATAAGGAAATAAATGGTTGCCTTGAGAATTGTTTTGAACATCTTTACAGGTTTAAATTTGAAGCTTTTGTAAAAAGATAAAACGATAAGAATCTGATCCATTGGAAGATCAGATGTACTTCAGGATGTATTTTGTGGTCCTGATCTCTTTTGCGGCAGAAAGCCTCGCCAATGAATTCAAATGACTTTCTCCGAGGACTTCTTCAGATCTCTTGTGAGGACTGTGGAGTTGATGGCCATCTTCGCTAGCTAGACACTCTTTCATGTAGTCTAGTGCTAGATATAATATTAAGTATACTTTGAGAAGGGAGTTTACCATATATCCAAATCTTACGTACGTTCATCTATCTCAGGCAATTCTGCCTAACTATGAAACCTGCATTGGCGAACAAGCGGGCTAGTCTGATGGGCAAGGAGTTGAAACGGGATCCACCTCTCGTAAGCAGATTTTAAAAATTTCTTGAATTTTTTTTTATTTTTTTAAATTCTTTTTCTTATAAAATAATGCTTTAATTATTTTAGTAAAAAGAAAATTATTTCTACCAAATCGCATTAAAATAAATCAATTTATAAAATTTCGTTAAATTTCCCAAAATAAAGCTAAGGCTATAGCCTTAGGAAATTTTCAAATTTATCTGATCCTCTATAGTTGTGAAATGAAACTTGTTGGTACGCCGGGTTGATCGTTTATACTATTGGAACCAAAATTGTTTTTACAGTTTTCAAATATCTTTATGTTGCTAAACTCATCAAACATTCACACAATTTTATTGCACTTATTCTTTCCTTTAGAATGGTCTTATTACACTTATTTGTTGCACTAATTTATGACCATATCTCTGCCATAATGAACAGTTGTTACATGCATTTCAGCAAAATATGACAACCATTAATTAATTGTTTCTGGATAGCTCAACAAAGCAAAGTCGGTTCGTGTGTCCCTTTTGAGTGAAATGAGATCAATTTACTCCGAGTTAATTGCTATCAATAGCCGTATCATTAATGTCGTTCAATGGCATTTTAGATGTACGGAAGAAAGAGAAGAAAATATTATACGAATCAAAAGCAGAACAACATCTATAACGGCCTGTTGACATGTAACCCGCACGGTATAGGGAAAAATCGTATGGGCAGACAATATAAATTAATCTTCCCTTGCTAAACTGCACTGCTAAGTGCTACAAATGATTGGTGTGTATTGTTTGCTGCATTTGCCAAAAATTTGTCACCGATCTACGCAGACCCATTAGAATAGAAGCAAAACAAGAATAGTGGAAATATCACCCCAAAAAAAATCGTAGCACCTTCGTAGCACCCAACAAAAACCAACCGAAAGGACCATCCGGAAGGTATTGATGGATTTTCGAAATCGTATTATTGTGTTTTTGCAAACCCGAAGAAAAAAAGGTACCCAAAATCCGATATCAAGCGTTTGATTTGTGTTCGTTTTTATTATATTTTCTGCCAAGGGAACAAATATTTATATCCTGATTGACTTTTTGCACCAAAAAGCTTTCCCGCAACCTCCGGTATGGCGGGCGCACATCTGCTTCGGCATTGTGGCATTTTCCCGAGCGCAATTCGAAGGAAGAACAATCGAATGGTTTGGTCCGTTTTCGCTTGTCGCAGGGAAGTAGCATTTTAATCTGGTTTAGGATTTTTTGTTTTTGTTTGTTAAATTGCTCCCTGTACTGGTTCGTTCACATTATCCACTTTTAAAGGTGCAGACACGTCTCGTCAAGAACTGTTTCCTTATTTCCATAGTGATGCGCTTGTGCTGTCTGCGCTTGTATCTGGTGGGCGAGAAAATGCTGCTCTCAGAAAGGCTAAGGAAGCTTTGAAGTGACAGTTGCTGCTACCGAAGCAGCGAGAGTGGAGAAACGTGATGGAATGCAGCAGTGGACGGTCATCTTGATGTTGAGAATGCCGGACGATTGGACAACCCCCGAAGACGGTTGATAAATATTGAACGCGCGTTGGTAAAGGTTTGGTACACCCGTATGGAAATTTGTTCACCATCATCATCGTCATCATCATCCTGATCGTTCGTGTTTGCAATGTGTTGCTGTTGGCAACAATGTTGACTTTGTGGTTGTTTGTTTGACTGGTTTGTGCATAATTTGACCGGAGTTTTCTTCAAAGTTTTTCTCCTGCTTTGTACCAAACAACTTCTTATGGTAATGTGGTGTGTGATTGTGTGTTTATTTTTCGTTTTTTTTGTCTGTCGTGGCTTAATATCTATTCTTTTTCTTTCCCATATTGTAAACCCTCCATCCCTTACTTGATAAACGGATATAAAATGATAGATCTATTGACCTGTGCGTCAATCTCACACGAGATTTGATTGGATTCTTCATGATTGATATTGGGACAGCATAATCAAGGTTTCTCCCCGGAGAAGAAGAAGGTGTTGGGTTGGGTGTTTTTTGGGGAGTGAATTTGATTATTAGTCAACAGATGTATTTGAGATGAAATTCATGTTCACTGTTGCAGAAATGCCTATTGGTGTTATTTTTTTTAACACTCGTTGTTTATTCAGCTCCAGATTGAGCAAGTGATTAGGAGCATAATGCTTTTTTCCCGTTTCCCCATCATGGATCCTTTTTGTACCAAGCTTCTGCAAAAATTGTATAAAATTTTCACATTTTGATGAGAGTTTTTTCCTTGTCTAGAGTAAAAAAAACGAGTAGATTGTCTATTTTCGTCATTTTGTCTTCACCCAAATTGCTCAAACTGACGCTTACACAGTGTTAAGAACTTTATTGAGGGGTAGAAGAATAAACAATTTTCTCGTAAACTTGTGTTGCGTAATTGCGTATGTCATCCATTAAAATGCAATTTTATTTCAATTGTAAAAGAAAACAGAGTGAAACAAAAAAAACTTTTTGACTCGGGGTTGAAGCTTTTCTACCGATCCAATCTAATTTGAACGCTTACTGAACGGTGTTACTGCCTGATGGGATGATACTTTATTTTAAAACATCCGTTCGGATTAGTGGCTACCTTCGTCGCCCCCCACCCCCAACCTACCCTTAGTGTCTTCACCATTAAATGTTAGCCAGAAAAGAAAAGCCTTTAAGCCTTCAACAATGCCGTAAATCGATTAGCTGATGGAGCTGCTGGATCTTCGACAAAAGAGACACACACACACACGTGTACAGGGGGAAAAAAGGCAATCATACAAAACCACCACCACCCAAAACATTACGCCCCCAAGACCTGATTTCAGTTATTAAATGTGGCTCTAATGGTGCTGAAAACGATCGTCTATTGTTTAAGTACATCCAGTGCATGGTTGATTGCTTTGGAAGGTGTAAACCAAAAAAAAGGTCCTTCTCCATCACCAACCAACGACATCAGTGGAACCATTATGGGCCGAATTTTTTCCCTCTCTCTCTCTCTCTCTCTGGTGTGTGCGGCGTGCATAATTACGATGCGAATGGAATTACTCAAAGTTTTCGGCAGTCAAATAAAAACCGATTCCTCCGTTCATCAGGAAAAGCCCCTTAATCTTGCCTGCAAGGCATTTAGTGGTTTTACTCTTTAAAAAAAACGGCCATTTTTGTTTCGTGTCACGTCATCGCGTAAGTCGGTTTTGGTCTCCTTCCTTTCACGCTTATGTGAACAAACCGGTGCGAGTAAATTATTCCACCTCCAAATCACCAGAAGGACGGATGCTGCAAACAAGCAACCGTTTAAAAATGATTTCCACTTGAAGAAGCGACCGACGTTGACAATGTGAAGAAAGGAATGGGAAAAAAATAACACAAAAAAATGAAATAAAAATAATTACACCCCAATCCCGGTCGGTAAGGCTGGCCCAATGAGTCACAAAACAAGAGCAAATCCGTTATTTCATTTAAATTATAATCGATTTTTAAACAGAAAATAATTGGTCTCTTATATATTTTTAAAATGGATGACGAAACGCCCGAATGATACGTAGATGATGTTCCGGTCCATGTTCCCAATGTGGCGAAGTGTGTTTTTTTGCTGTCGTTGCCTAAATGTATTTAATTAATTTGTGGAAAACTTTGATTCCCAACCGTAATGGCAGTGAATGGTTGTGGTTGTAAGAAGGATATTTCCCAACGGATTTCCCCATTTTTCCTCGGCACACTGGTATTTGGGTTTGTATGGGATAGCAAGGCCGATTAAGTGATCTTGTCCAAAATTGGAAGGGGACGTGCTAGCTGTTTTGCAGTGACGGGAACCGTGTCAGAACGGTGTTTCCTTTTGGCGAGCAATTTAATAAGCTGTCACTCTAATTACACCCCAATTCATCACCGATTTATCTTTCCCGGCGAACCGATCACTCATCTCGAGACAGACAGATCAGTGCTTCCGTTTTGGGACGTTCGGGTGTGATAGGCCTAGAGATGCGCCCAAATTAGACTGTGTCGTTGGGTTAAAAGGGATGTGCGTGGTATGTGGTTCTTGTTCATCATCATTCGTAAATGGGTGTTGCTAGCGACAAATGGACAGGGGGGATTTATTGTAAACAAACAAATTGCTGAGGAATCGTCAGATTTATGTACAACGTTAGTATGATCGACACGCGTAGATGTTGCTTGGGTGTATCGATGTGTTGGGCCGATACTGATTGTAAATTAATTTTGTTTAAGTTATTACTCTCAATTAAAGTTACATCGAACATGGTTGAGTCTTGTTAAAACTCTTCGTGATTTGTGGTTGTGGTGCCCTTTTAGGGATAAGTTAACTAAAACTAAGAACGATGGAAAATATGCACAAAATATAATTCAGAATATAATATCACAAATGATTTCAGCTTTCTTTATTAGGAAATTATGCTCTTCGCCTTCTGTGAGCATTTCTGGAGCTAGACTGTATCCTGCTAGACATGGTATTGCGTTCAATCTTCATCGACGATATTTCTGGTGGAATCTTATAGTTTCTTAAATGATGAAAGTACCAACTTCAATATTCGCTTACTTATTATTAGGCGTTGCAACTGCTTCGCGTCTGCCAATCCATTATCACGGCTGTTCTATCGGACGTATTAACGACATCACTCAATCTCAGTTTGGGCCTTCTTCTCAGTTTGGACGTCTCTTATATCGATGTGCACAACCTAAATGGTCTTAACAGGTTGGTTAGTTCGGTGGCATTCGAATGACATAACCAGCTCACCGGAGACTGACGAGTCTATTTCGCTGTGCTCCATTGTCCTTCCACACATACTCGATGAAATAATTCTTCTTCACGAAAGATTCTAAGAAACTTTCGTCAGTTTTGAATAAAGTCAATGTTTCAGAGGCTGTAGTACTAAAGCTATACAGGTTCTAGATAATTACAGCTTCGATCCTCAAGAATTTTGAATGAAGACAGTTAGTTGAAGACCTTAGTTTGTATCTCAACATCTATGTTGTTGTCGGTGCTGTACTTCAACCCAAGATAAGTGAAGTTTTGACTTCACCAAGATAAGTGAAGACTTAAAACGTCGTCAGGATCTGGATTAACTTATAAGAGATGGTCCCCAAATTTTGCACCTTTAGAAATTGGCGTAGTCTGAATAACCTCTTTATCTCTATTGCCAAAGGATCCATCTTAAGGTACCAAAGATCGCATATTGATGTTAGCCTGATCTGTGTGATAGAGTTCCCCAGATAGATTCAGGTATTTTGCCAAAGCTAGAACATGTTTCGTTTCCTTTCTCTTAGTGTTACAGATCGACATGATTATTGCGCACTTGATCTATTGTTCACAATCTCTTGAAAATAGTCATAAGTAGTGTTGGGTCAAGAGCGAAAGAGGTACCTCAATCGCTCCGCTCATCTTATTGTGCGCGCTCCCGCACAGCACACGGGAAAAAAAGGTAGCTCCGTACGGAGCGCTACACACAGGAGCGAATGTGCGATGCGCTCCCCGGGAGCGAAGTTTCGCACCACAGGGAGCGCTACACCCAGGAGCAATTGTGCGATTCGCTCCCATTTGAAAATTTCCTAAGGCTGTAGCCCTCACGTTTTTTGGGAAATTTTGCAACAAATGTTAAATTGATTTATTTTAATGCGAATCGGTTGAAATAAGTTTCTTTTCACTTAAATAATGTTTTAAAAGAAAAAAAGAATAAAAAATAACAAAAAAATTAAAAAAAAATTTCAACTCGAAAATTTCATAAGGCTTACCCCTTGCCATTTTTTTGAGCAATTTAGCAAAATTTAAAAATTTGTTTTATTTTAATGGGAAATTGTTGCAATAAGTTTCTTTTCACTCAAATAATGCTTGAAATTAAAAAAAAAAATAAAAAATAATAAAAAAAGTAAATAATCTATAAATTTGTCAATCTACTAAGGCTCATTTTTGCACCAAGTTTTACCTATAACTCGGTCGCTATCCAACGGATCGCCAATCTTAAACATGTGGTCGATAGACGGCACCAATGGCTACATTTTCTTCTTGGACGGCCATGCCCTCAGATGTCTGTATGTCTGTATACATGTCTCAGATGTTTCTATAAATATGCCAATCTCCTAAGGCTGTATAGCCTTAGGCTTTTTTCTGAAGTCATATTCCAAAATTTATAAATGTGATATATTTTAATGCTGCAATAAGTTTCTTTTCACTCAAATAATGCTTTTAAAGAAGAAAGGAATAGAAAATAACAAAAAAATAAAAAAATAATTTTCAACTCGAAAATTTCATAAGGCTTACCCCTTGCAATTTTTTGAGCAATTTAGCAAAATTTAAAAATTTATTTTATTTTAATGTGAATTGATTGAAATGAGTTTCTTTTCACTCAAATAGTGCTTTAAATTAAAAAAAGAATAAAAAACAAAAAATAAATAAAAAAATTTAAAAAAATTTAAAATTTCGTAAGGCTATAGCTAGTGGATCAAGAGCGAAAGAGGTATTTCAATCGCTCCGGTCATCTTATTGTGCGCGTTCCCGCACATCTCACGGGAAAAAGAGGTAGCTGTATCGCAGGAATCGCTCCTGCGTGCAGCGCTCCTTGTGGTGCGAAACTTCGCTCCCGGGGAGCGCATCGCACAATCGCTCCTGTGTACAGCGCTCCGAGTGGAGCTACCTCAAGCGCACCGCACACTTCAGAGAGCGAGAGCGGTGCGCTCCGCTCTTGCAAAAGAGCTACTTGACCCAACACTAGTCATAAGGTGCCTTCATAGGTGCCTTCATCGGATAAATTGAGACGCTTCTAATTTGTTGGTTAAATTGATTGATCGCAACCGCCGAGGTGATCCTAGGGCCATAACAAGCCTCCCTTAGAGATGATGCGGAGTTTTAGTGAGTTTCATAAAGCTAAAACACAATGTCGTGGTCACGCTATCCGGCATAACTTCATTCATTTCACATTCAAATATAAAAAAATCCTAAAAATAAACTCTTAACTCTCTGTCCAACACGCTTCAAACCTTCTTGCAGCATAAATGGATAAATGGATTAAAAATCCAACCATACCATAGAAGGTGAGATACATTTTCTTCTGCACACCGTGACCGTTAACCGGGACCATCCACTCTTTGGTCACAATTTAACTCGACCTCACTTTTGTAACCAATCCGCCTAATCGATCAATCGGACCAACAAGATTAACTGCTAATGCAATTAAACGTGAGAAAATGTACCGCTCCATGCCCACTCGCGTACGATTGCACGAGCGAATCATATTTTATTATGTTTGCCGTACCATACGCCAGCCACACAATTCCGTTCTGTATAAACCGGGCCAGGAATTTGTAGGTTCATACCTGAATGGAAACGTGAAAATAAGAGGAAAACCATAACCGAAGAACGTGACATTCGATCTTTGATGCTAACCGACACGCCGACCAACCGAAAACCGCTTCCAAATCCGGCAAAGTGAGAATCAAAGTCACTCACCGAGCGTATTAAAAGATCGGAAATCTGAAAGCGTATCACATTGTGCCGACTTGGCAGCAGTAGCAGCCACATTCATTGCCGCTTGCCGCTTGGGACAGTCTTGGATCGAACGGAGTAAAATCAAGAAGAGAGAAAAAAAAAATGCAGGCCAACTTTACCTCTATCCCGGCAGAACTGGTGGGGACTTTGTAATTCATCAGCTGAAATTATTTAATTTCTCGCAACGCAATATCAATTTTAATTATGTCCGAAGAGGCGCGTAAACGAGTTGATAGCCGGCTGACGGCTGGCCAGAACGTCAAGCCCGTCGGATTCGTGGAGCCGTGCACACCGTTGCGTTTATGCTGCGCTGGGCGATTTGTTTGATGTTTGATTCGCTGTAGTGTTGGACAGCCGGCTGGCTACCGTTTTGGGAGCTAATCTTTCCCTTCCACCCATCCACCCAAAATTAGTCTGATTTCGTGCTGGACTACGAGTGTGACCGCTTCCTGTTGCTCAGCAAAAAAGGGTAACCGGTTTTCTGACACGTTCATCTGACGGCTCACACATCGGTAGGCAGACCAGGCAGCAAAATCAGATGGGCAAGAATCACAGAAGGAAAAAACAGATCAACATGAATGGTGAATGGGAGCATAAAACCGGGGGTTTATGCCTGATAGTAGATATTCTTCTTAAGAGGATTTTTTTATTACTTTCGATTGATGGATCAGTTAGTAATGCGTTCGTATCTGCAGCAATGTTGCACCATTTATAAGAACAAGATAACTACCTTAATCAATGTCTCGTTTAGGAAGAAAGAAAGGAGTGCAATTATTGTTTGTAGTTTAATTTTTATGATGGTTTGTAGATTATTATGTTTTTGGCATATCACTTGCTTATGTGTTAGAAAAGATACAGGTAAATACTTTCGACGAACTTTACTTAGAGTCTGAATGGTCTTTGTGAAGAAGTTCCTGCATTATATAAAGTGAATCTGCACTAACTTGTTGTCATACATTGTCCTAAGGCTTTTCAAGAGAGCTTCCAAATTGAGAGGTTCTGTTTGATAAGCAGATGACTTATATTTTCATTGTAATCCAGGACGGGTGTGTTACTTATAATGATGTTATGCTGTAGATAGAACTTTTTTTCGAATTGTTTTTAATATATCGAAATTATAGCTTGCTAAAGGTTAGAGGTGAAAATGTTTGTAGAATATCCCAATGACAGGATAGATGTATTTTTCTTCTGATCTATAAACTTTTCTAAACTTGTTTAATGATCAAACTTGACTTAAAATGTTCTATCAGTCCTTTGTATCAATCGACTTCGATTTCAATATTAATCATAAATAAACGTTTAATTGAATGTAAACAAACAATAGATTTGTACAAATATTTTTACGAAAACATACTAATCAAAGATTGGCAGAAGGAGAGTATAACGAAAGAAATTATCCTTGTTATAAGTAATAACAAAAACAATTCAGTACCAAATAATGCTTACATAAATCGCATTAAGATTTGTTCAATCGCAATATAAAAAGTAAAATAAATAAACAATTTCTCTCATCTCTCATAACATTCGATGTGCATTCGACCATCTTCGGAACACATTTTTAACATTCTCAACGAATCGTTTCCGTACGTGCTAAGATCGTACGATAGCCTTAAATCGATCCCGTGCCTATTGCAACTTTTCGGAGGCCGCCCGTGCTTCGATTTCTGACAGTTTTTGACAGCCGATCGAACCGTCGATGAAAAATGGCCCATGTCCACCGATCGGGAAGCGCCCGATTTGAAAGACGGGCAAGACAAAAAAACGGGGAAAACTCCGCCGTGCATTATGATTTTGCTACAGTACTACATCTCCGAACGAGAAAAAAAGCTTTGGGCGTCTGTTTCACGCTTCCACGCTTCGATCAACTATACACAAAGCGGCACGGTGTATTTGGTGAATTTGGGGACCCGGTAGCGATACCAGCTCCGGCCATGGGTGGTGGTGCGAATCGGTTTGCTGGTATGCAAAATTTATTGCGAAAAATCATACACGCGTCCCACGACGTCACGACACGGTAACGATGGGTGAGGTGAAAAATTGTTTCGCCAAAAGATTTATCGTTTCGTTTGTGTGTGTGTGTGTGGGGTTTTTTTTCTTAACATTTTTTCGCTTCGTGTACATGTATCCAATGCTTTCCAGATGCCGTTTTGGTGGTTGGTTTCGTTTTCTGCGTCACATAGGAAGCAATCGGGTGCCCCCGGTGAGGGGTAGAGAGCTAAGTAAACGCGCGGAAGCCAAAGTATGGGCAGCTGAAATGCCGAAAGAAATCAAATCAAATTTGCTACAAAATGGAACATTGTTTTGTGCGAGTGTGTGTGTGCACTGGTTGCCAGAACGTTGCCCGGGTGTCTTCAGGACGAAACAAGCGCCGAAGGAAATGGATGAAGATGCGCTCGATAAATCATAGCAGAATTCAAATCTATGTGTGAGTTTATTTTTTTGAAATGATTTGTTTTGGTTGCGTTTGTTTCGTGTTGTATGATGTTTTGAAAAATCGATGCGAAAGTAAAATAACAGTTGATGTATTATTTGAACTCTTGTGTGTCTCATCTACAAAAGGAAGAAATATAAAATTTAATTTTATTTTGCTTTTTAGTATTACCAGAATGAGGTTCTTATAGTTNGTGCGAGTGTGTGTGTGCACTGGTTGCCAGAACGTTGCCCGGGTGTCTTCAGGACGAAACAAGCGCCGAAGGCGCTCGATAAATCATAGCAGAATTCAAATCTATGTGTGAGTTTATTTGTTTGAAATGATTTGTTTTGGTTGCGTTTGTTTCGTGTTGTATGATGTTTTGAAAAATCGATGCGAAAGTAAAATAACAGTTGATGTATTATTTGAACTCTTGTGTGTCTCATCTACAAAAGGAAGAAATATAAAAATTAATTTTCTTTTGCTTTTTAGTATTACCAGAATGATGTTCTTATAGTTCTCATACGTGATTACAAAACGCATAAAACAAACTCCCCAAAATCTACCAATCGATCACCGAAAATCGAACGGTCATAACAATGGCATTTACGGCAGGATTTAGTTTTGCCAGTGTGTTCGTGCCGCCTGGTTGATTAAATCGCATAAAACACATTCCGCGGTCTCAAAAATACCGGAAAAACAAAACCTGTAAGCCTGTTACCAGAAACCGGTAACCCGCCGAACTTAATCCCTTTTTTTTTCGCTGCAAAGATTTATGACACTTTATTGGTTGAACTGCGGTATTGCGGTGTTATTTTGATTATGTATCTCGTTCTTAGTTCAGTTTACATTTTATTTTGTTTGAGTTCGGGTTTTTTCCCCTTCTTCTTCGGCTGGTTATTACTGTTAGAAATAAACCACCCAACACTTGGGCGGGCTAGAGAATCCCCAAAATTGGACAGTCAGTCAATAGAATTCGATTAACAATTTTCAAACTCCATTTCGAGCAAGACAGAAAGAGAGAGAGAGAGAGAGAACGATCATTGTTTAAAGGTGGCCAGGAAAAGAACATCACCAAACGTTGGATGGCTTTTCCCAAATGGTCCATGACGTGATCATACGGCCGATGGTGATCATGATATGTTCGATGTTTTAAAGGTACGTTCGTTAGGATAAATTGCCCCGCTGACGGATCGGAGTAAAATGCTGGAGAGTTTTTTTTCGCCACTGCGTGTAATCTACGTACCATAAATTTAATCATCTCCTCATTCTGTCACTTCTCATTACGATCTGCTCCATCTTCTACACCATGCACCATGAGACGATGACACCGGGACTACACTGTGGCCACTTTACCGAACTCTACGTTCCTTAAGCCTGTCGACGATGCTGACTGACTGATGATGAACAGAATCGATCAAATGCGAATGGATCATAAAATGAAAATATCTCAGCATATGATGAGCTAAGGATCGACTGCGTATAACTATAGCATTAGGCGTGATACGGCTCCCCAATAATAAACTATTAAAATGTGCGATTTACATTATGGAACAGTTTCTCACACACACTCACGCACAACTGCGTGCGTACAATAGTGGCCACCCCGATACGCCCCTGGATAGCTGGTGCAATAAAAACACACGCAAAGGATTTTCTTTAGCATTCCAGTATGGTGCATTCGGGTCCTGGCCATAAATAGCTTGACTCGGCCAACTTACAGCAACAGCTCGCAGTTCGGGTGAAACGTCCAAGCAATGAGACGAATGGGACGAATGGGTTTTATGTTAATTTATTGATGTGATATAGGAAATATTAATTGAAATAGAATTGTTCGCGGGCGGTGCGCCGTCACCGTTGCCAATGGAAGGCGATTAAAAGTTTTATGGCGATAGATTTATGGTTCCTTCACGATGACTATCCACTGGATCGATAGCACCTTCTTGTGATAGCGCATGGATCCTTGACCGCAAAGGGTCAGCTTTGCTGGCAATTGTACCAACCATATTCCCGGTTAAAGCGTTAAAATCGGCGCACTTTGGGCGGCCGTAACGATCGCGGCCGAAAAATTCGCCACACATGAGTTATAGTAAAATATTAAATATTCAATTTTCTAAGTTAACAATATTTCAAAGTTTTTTTCAATACATGATTTGACATAAATTAATTAAAATTTTTATAAAAATAAAGCTCGCCATACACAAACCGCCCACTGTACTTGTACGTTGGTGGTCTCGAGCGAGAGAAAGAAAAACGATCATCTACGGCTTATAGATCGCGCTGGACCCATCAATGTGGTGGAACACAGCATCTCTTTTATAGGTTAGATTATATTGCCGCTTGTTAGGGAAAATTCAACAATCCCATTCGTAAGGTGAAACGAAAATCGTAAACAATATAATCTTTTAACCGTTTTGATGTTTTTTTTTTCTTTTATTAAAGCAAAATGGAACGGACTTTTCTTGATTGTACTGTGGAGGCATTTCGTATTTTTGGAGCATATGATGCAAACAAGGCTTTTGAATAATTAAAAAAATGTTAAGCTTAATATTTCTTAACATTTAGTTCAGTATGAAAATATCAATTTGTGTCAAAATGACTAGCAAAAGTATGTACTACACGAAGAAATCAAATTCAAACAAAAAACTCACGTAAATTAGTAATAAATTGAATAAAGAGCTCGTCGTTTGAAGGTGTCTTGAAAAATTCTTAGTACTAACTTGATCGTTGAACCATTTTCAAAAATGATAAGAAATAAAAAGAAAAAAAAGAAAATATATTATAAAAAAAATTCTGTTTTCTAATATATTAAGATACAAGAAAAATTAAAAACAAGTTAAAATGATTACAAGTAGAGGTGTAAAATACAATACAAAACATTTTGAATCGAAAAAGCACTAGAGTCAGAAAATTTTAAAATGTATTATAAACAATATAACAATCGATCTGTTAAAAAGAAAGATGAAAAGAGACAAAAGGAAGAGAAATTAAAAATATTTACAGAAGGAAAGTTACAAAAAAGTATGTAGAAGCAGAATATAAAGTTAAAACAGATTGATTGAAAAGAGAAAAGAAAAGAAGAAAAACGCCATGAAAAACAGAATACGAAAATGTATTGAGAGTCATAGATACTAAACATACGAGGATATATCCCAACTCAACAACACAGAAGAAGAACAACATGATATTAGTCTGTAAAAACAAAATGACAGCAGAAATTAAATGAACACTTTCAACTTGCCTCTTTCTACAATCGACTCTAGTCACGGATTAGCTACAAATCACAATCACGCATAGTTAACAATGTTGAAATATTTCTATCTCGATAGGAAACAAAAAAAACACAATTACAAGCATCACTTCTAACTCGACGCGAACGGATTCGCTGGCAGGCAAGGGAATCGTTTAGCAAAATTGAAAAACAAACCGTACCGCACTTCATCGAGATCAATTAATTTTCGATTATAAATTCAATTTATTGAGTGGTGCGCCGTTCAGGCCGATGCTGCTAATTCAATCAACAGGAACGTGTTTTTACTCGAGCTAGAACCTATAGCCGCGGCCATTGTGCCGATACGCTGCACACACTGTGCGCATCGGAAAATTCATCAAACCGAGCGGCTTTTATTTTAATGGAATATCAGCACTGTCATCGAGGCGAACGCAGCTAGCAGCGCCCGTGACCCGATGGCTTAATTTGTGGATGTGATTTATTTTTATTAAAACGCTTTCACTATTTATCACAATTTTCGACGCTTTTATTTACCCTTGTGTCGTTGCACCGGAACGATATGTGAAGAAGCGTACGGACGGCTTGCAGAGTTACCCTTAGACCGATCGCTTGCATCGACAACAAGGGGAGGTTAATGATTATGGGTGACTTTTGTAGCATGATCCAGCTCGATTGCAGGACGGGTTTTGAACGGGGCACCGAGCTTGTCGGTTTGCAACTTGTAATCTAATTTTGGTACATGGAATAAGTGCTATCTCATGCTGCCAATGTCGTGAGGATGTTCCGTGAAACGAAAAACCCAAGGACCATTAGACGGTTCCGAACGGGGCCGGATGTTTAATGGGTTTGTCCGATGGCAAAAAAAGTCCATTTTATGAGATGCATCCTTAAGTTGATTGCGTTAGATTTGTTGGTTAAAAAGATGACGCTCGATAGCGATGATTGGATGAGTTGAATTGCTTACTTTGAATCAGGGAGAATTATGCAAAAAAAAATCCTGAATTTCTCGTCAAACAAATCTGCTGACTAATTATCGACGGTGGAACACGGGAATATAAAAATGGTAGAATTTAAGGCTCAAAACATGTTCTCACGCTCATACAGAAGACATCTGGGGGTTCGAATGAGGTTCGATCCCAAGTCCATTGGTGTATGAATCGAAAGCTTCTCGACACACGGCCATGGATGATCCCTGAAATTTGTCCAATAAAAGTCAATGAGAATTTTTAAGAAGTTTCTATAATTCGATTATTACTATTAATTTATTTAATTTATTTCCCGTCCGAGTCACTTACCAAACGTTATAAAAATTCGATAGAATATGTTATTATTATTGTAGCAATAATTCCACAGACATTGAAAACAACTTCCAACTTCTATAGATGTACGAAGTTTAACTTCATCACTTATTTGATTGTTTCTGCCATTTATGAATATTTCATAGTACCAATTACAATTTCTTTAAATATATTTCCTCCACTCTTTTCCATGCTTCATCCCTTAATTCTACCGAAGAAAAGCGATATCCTTCTTCCTGTTCCGCTTACTTTAACATTCTTCAAAACGCATCCCCAATACACTTCCCGTGTTTGGCTTTGGCAAGCAGCCCAAAACACGGTGTTAATGAGGCGTAAAGTTAAAGTTCTGGCCCTNAAAACAACTTCCAACTTCTAAAGATGTACGAAGTTTAACTTCATCACTTATTTGATTGTTTCTGCCATTTATGAATATTTCATAGTACCAATTACAATTTCTTTAAATATATTTCCTCCACTCTTTTCCATGCTTCATCCCTTAATTCTACCGAAGAAAAGCGATATCCTTCTTCCTGTTCCGCTTACTTTAACATTCTTCAAAACGCATCCCCAATACACTTCCCGTGTTTGGCTTTGGCAAGCAGCCCAAAACACGGTGTTAATGAGGCGTAAAGTTAAAGTTCTGCCCCTTTAGCAGTTTCATCGGTCTGGATGGGATGGAAGGCAAACAATATTCATAACTCATCACCACACCAAGTAGATGAACGACCGACGGACAAACATCAGCGCATTCCAGACGAATGGATTCCCCTACGACGGTCGGTCGCTCATCGAACCCGGTTCGGATTTGGTGGGGAATTGGAAGAAAATGTCAAACAAATCACATTAAATCAAGTCTCGTAAAATGCGAAACGCAGCGTGGATTTGTCGTATGAATATTTGGGGGAAGACGCATGTACAGTGAAACTTCCGACTTAAAGCGCCCAATAAAATGGTTCAATTGTTGAGACTTTTTTCGTTGGTAGTCAAATCGCGTTTCGACGGTAATGTGTTTTTGTTGGTTTACATTTCAAAACTTCGTTCTATCTTTGAAGGAGAAAGTATGTTTCAATAAGACTTTACTGGCTTCGAAAACAATGTCTGTAAAAATATATAATATTTTGAATGGTTTTCTTATACAAAAAAAAATCATCCCTATATTTCATTATAGATTTATTGTGTAATTTTCCTTTAAATCCTCTTCTATTTCCATCAATTCTCCTCCTTCTTTTTTTCAATCAAATTAAACCGCCCTCCGAATGTCGATCGTCCGCCTACGAACGTTCAAACGAAACGATTTAATGATGCAACCGAATACTTATCGATGGACGCACTTGGTTCCGCTTCATGTGCCGCTTCCGTAAGTGGTTTCCATCGTATAGAGAATCGTTCAAACCCGCACAAAGAAAGCCGAACAAAAGAGAATGCAAAACGTTTAACAGCGTGTGGGATGAATTGATGATGTCTGCAGCTTCAGACTGACGAACGCCATTAGTTACAGCGAGAAGCAAAAAGTTAAGTGTTTGCTGTAGAATTTAGAAATCAAAAAAAAAAATGTTTTTGAATTGAAGTTTATTAAAAAAGAAAGAAGTTTTTAAAAAAATAAAATTAAACAAGAAAGAAAGAAGAAAACGAAGAAAGAAGAAACATGCAAATNTCCGACGGTCGGTCGCTCATCGAACCCGGTTCGGATTTGGTGGGGAATTGGAAGAAAATGTCAAACAAATCACATTAAATCAAGTCTCGTAAAATGCGAAACGCAGCGTGGATTTGTCGTATGAATATTTGGAGGAAGACGCATGCACAGTGAAACTTCCGACTTAAAGCGCCCAATAAAATGGTTCAATTGTTGAGACTTTTTTCGTTGGTTGTCAAATCGCGTTTCGACGGTAATGTGTTTTTGTTGGTTTACAATTGAAAGCCCCATTCTATCTTTGAAGGGGAGAGTATGTTTCAATAAGACTTTACTGGCTTCGAAAACAATGTCTGTAAAAATATATAATATTTTGAATGGTTTTCTTATACAAAAAAAAAATCATCCCTATATTTCATTATAGATTTATTGTGTAATTTTCCTTTAAATCCTCTTCTATTTCCATCAATTCTCCTCCTTCTTTTTTCAATCAAATTAAACCGCCCTCCGAATGTCGATCGTCCGCCTACGAACGTTCGAACGAAACGATTTAATGATGCAACCGAATACTTATCGATGGACGCACTTGATTCCGCTTCATGTGCCGCTTCCGTAAGTGGTTTCCATCGTATAGAGAATCGTTCAAACCCGCACAAAGAAAGCCGAACAAAAGAGAATGCAAAACGTTTAACAGCGTGTGGGATGAATTGATGATGTCTGCAGCTTCAGACTGACGAACGCCATTAGTTACAGCGAGAAGCAAAAAGTTAAGTGTTTGCTGTAGAATTTAGAAACCAAAAAAAAATTTGTTTTTGAATTGAAGTTTATTAAAAAAGAAAGAAGTTTTTAAAAAAATAAAATTAAACAAGAAAGAAAGAAGAAAACGAAGAAAAAAGAAACATGCAAATAGCAAAAACTTAAACAACATTTCATCAAAACGCACAAGTACAATAAGAGAAAAACAAATATTTGCTTCATTGTTTTTCGCATACTATTCAACATTTCCAATAAAATCACAAAAACAAAGCAACAATTTTTTGTTGCTCCTTTTGTTAGAAATATTTTCTAGCTTTATGTGGTTTTCCTGTCCCTTTTGTTTTCTTTATTTAACTTTATCGCTCGCGGGCAACAAGCCTGCCAAAGCTAACTGTTTTCGTTCGCCCAAGGACATTTGCTTTCCCAGGCATTCAGTTCCTTTGCCATGTCAATTCTTTCGTTTGTTTTTCATCTTTCCCTGTTCTTTCTCCCCCCAAAATTGCCCCACCGTGTGTACGGTGGGCTGCCTGTCAGTAATCATTTCTCAGTGGTATAATTTATTGTCCCATCGTTAGTCATTCAAGTGGTATGTATCTTTCATTAAAATGTGTGTTACATAAAAGAGCAAACACACCTAACAAGCATGCGAAATGGGGAAGCATTGCGACGCTGGAAGTGTATGTGAAAGGATGGATTCCTTCAGCTTTAGCATTACAGCAGCATCATAAACCACCCGGCCAGGTTGTGTTAAAAGTGTTTTTTGTGAGAAAAAAAGGCTCACACAAGACTGTGGAATGAAAGAAAGCTTAACTCATAAAGCGTGTAAGGTGAGAAATAAGAAATGAAACACCATCTCTTAGGGCCTACACGGCGAAAACACAGCCAAATGAAGCTAAAACACGAACTGAGATGAAAGCATAAAGAACGAAAACACTCGATGATGGGTGGAGCGATGGCTGGAGCGTGTGGAGTACAACAAAAGGAGAATAAAACAAAACATCGTCCATACGTGTTGCTTTTATTTTTGTTTAAATATTTACCTTTTCATGTGCCCTTCCCTAACGATTATTTCTACTGGATGGGTGCAATCGATGCGCTTAAAGACGCTGTACATGCGTAAGTTCCAATTACCTTATTCCCCAATGTAAAACCTAATCAAACTAGAAAGCACAAGGTCCTGCTATATGCCTTTGGAAGTTGCGTCACTAAGTTGATCGTCTCTCTCGGGGACGAAGGTTGATGGACGAAGGAGTCTTAACATATGTACCAGCACGATGGCACGGTACCGTTTCCTGTCCTTCCCGCGGGACATCCATTTTGTGGGACATGATCGACAGCATGTACGGTCGATCATAAAATATTTAACGCCCACCATAGTTCCACAAGGGGGAATTTTTATGTGCCTTGACGGAATGACTCTGGCCACAAACGATGAAAGGAATGACAATCGTTTTTACACTCCAGCAGGAAATTAATTCGGCTCAAGTGATGTCGCTATGTTGTATATGGCCGCGATTAAAACGGTTCCGTATAGCACAGAGCAGGGTTTTGTAAAGTTTTATTGGAATATAACTGCTCGGTCCAATTACGGTGTGTAGTGCATGAATGTGCTGCAATGAACGACAATCAAATGTAAATACTTTACGGTTTATTTAGTTATTGCTGCATGATTTCTTATAAAGAGCCTAACACAACTGTTACGGTTATGTTTAGCTTTTTAACAACAAAAGATAAAGTTGCAGATTTAGATTTAAAAAATGATTTAGAAATTTAATATGTTTTATATTAGTTTATGATTATGCTGTACAAATAACCTCTCAAAATACGTGATGTATGAAGGCAAAATTGGATGATACACACTCTAATAGAAAAAATGAATAAACAGAATGAAAATAGTATGAATGAAAACTATAAAAATGAATCTATTAGTAATGAAAAAAGGAAGTTTTAACGATTTACTATCCATCTAATAATTAAAAACACCATTAGAACAGGTTTTGTCCAGCTTAAAATGATTGATTGAAAATCTCATTGTGACATATGATGGATAATTAATTAAAAGGAGAAAAAAACTTACCGCCAACGATCTAACGATGGAAATGATCCTCGTAACAAAGAGGACAGTTGTACCTTTTAACGTCAGGCAAGATCAGGTGGTGAAAATAGAAAGAAACCAGTACAGGAAGAACAGCAATGGTACAGCAAATAAAAGAGCAATAGGCAACAGTGTCAACAATAGTGAGCGGTCTAAAAGTCAATCAAATGTTCAAACATCGCCGGATTATTGTGATTTTTACGCTTCCACCTTTCGGACGGACGGAGTCTCGCACGAGGTTATGTGGAAGTCAACTTATTCCAGAACAAAGCAAGGATGCACCACGAGCTCAGGTCACTTCCAATTTTTCTCTCTTCCTTTCCTCCCCAACAAAAACGAGTCATTTCATCAGCATAAAACTCAACATACACACGAAAGAAGCAGCAAAAAAAGAATCCTGATCATCCGGATTTAGGATCTCCGGATTTGGATTTTGGTTCCGGTTGTTCTGCTTACACATCGTTCGTATCCTTTATCATCGTCCATTTTGGACCCATGTTTGGCTATCGATTTCCGCTGTTGGTTCTGTTAATTGAACAAGAAACTCGGCGGAAATTAGCACAACAATAACATACCCTTAATCTCTTCTCCGCCGTCACCAGCGCATCCGACACCTTCGTCACCTTTTCATGCAGCACACTCATGGGTGCCCGGTGTGCCGGATCATATCCGACATAAGAGTGGTAAATGGAATGGTAAAGGAATGGAAAAAGCAATGAGCTTTTGGCTGCTATTGACTTCTTGGTTTTTTTGGGCAAAACAGCTACGATCCATGACCATCGAATTGTTTTCGGTGCGTATCAGTATGAATGTTCTTCTCTTGTTGATTACGGCAACTGTTCCGGTCTTCCGTTAAACCAACTCTCGCCTTTCACCTTCATCAACAGCTGCGGAAATTGAATTCGGAAATATCGAAACATATTTTTTTTTGGTGTCCCTGTTTGTCCATTATAACTTCGCTTCCGTTTTCCGGTCGGTGGATGATGTTAGGATAAGTTCGTTCTTGTTTGTTAGGTTTCCTTCAAGCTGAGGATAATGCTGGAGAAGTGTTTTTCCTGCGCGCGAGAAATCATTCACAAACGGGGCAGATTAACGTTTGGTTAGTGATACGGATAATTATTGCAGACATACTTAGGCTATCGTCTTTTATGGTTATTTGTGTTAAGAATTGAGTTAGATTCGTTTACTGTTGTCTATAGCTCCGACATTGCTTTAGCAGAGGAATTATTAAGTAAATGAAAAAGGATATTTCAATCATTCCATAGCTTATGTTTGGGAAGCTTTTGTTATCCTTTGCCGTGAATGTTTGCAGTGTTTGTATATTTTTAAACAAATTCTAACATATGAACATCTTGTTAACAATAGAATCAAGCTCCATCATATAGTTTCATATATTTGAATACTTTTCATGATAAAAGAAAAACTTTGAAGAAGCAAAATTTCAGACGTAGGACAAACCATACAAATATGCTTCAAAATTATTATTATCTACTTTAATTACTAACTAATCAAATTGCCTTCAAAAATCTTTGAAGAACAAAAAGCCTACCAAGTTTTTATATACATAGATATAGGGGGAATTCTTATTATTCTTATAAAGTTGATTTACCTCTAAGTAATTCAAGTAGAAATCTTCATGAAGTGTAAAAGTTCCAACAACTCACAAAGTTTTTCCCAAAAAAACGAAAGAAAACTCAATACAAAGATGCATAAAGACAAAGAAATCATTGGGTGGAAAATTAAATTGTTCAAACATTAAACAAGAAAATCGGATATCCAGCTGGATAAGCAAACTTATCTTCTTTTTCCCTAGCATGAGATAACAAATCGATTCAACAGATGTTGACCTGCTTTCCTTTGAAGAAGTCAAATTCACATACGAATAATAGCTCGAGGATGTGTACGTACGGTTAGCATTTCTTTTCCGGTGGCTGTGATAGGGACACGGACATGGTTCTAACCTATTTCTAGCTACCGTTTTGCTTAATCTCCTTTTGAATCATCGGTTTCCGAATAGCGGCTCATTAAATCTGTCCAGTTCCGTTAGGCGAAGAAATAAAAACAAGCCTTCATCTTTCCGGCAAACCATTCCCGTTCGCCTTTTCGGTTTGGAATATATCCCGCCGGCAAGAAAACCGGTGTTGACAAAATTTACGATTTATTTACATTAGCATTGGTTGTTGGGGGTTGTGGGAAAAGTCCGTCATAACAAGCAGATGAAGAAAAAAATCGACTGCACTCCTGGGCTTTCCGAACGGTGTTGCATGGATCGAACCGAAGAACCTGAAGAAAACGAACCTCAAATTCTCGATTTAAATCTCATATTACTTCCGCGCTGGAACGTGGAAAGTGTTGATGATAATTTTAACTGCTCTAATGATGATAAATATCATTATTATTTCGGATAATGAAGTTTGCCACCGGGGTTTTGTTATTGTTTTCGCTCTCTCTCCCTCTGTTACGAAATATTCCTTCAGGGTGTACTCGTGCGCACAACAGATTAAAGTTTGGGGGAGCGATGGGTCATAATTAAATCTGCCTGCATAAACACACACGCCACGACCACCAAAAATGGACACCGGTATAAGTTGGTTCCGATTGTCGGAAAAGTCGAACGTTGAACGGTGACCGGTAGAAAATCACACGTCGTAAATAATAATTTAAAATGGATGTGCGTTCATTGTGTTTCGGGGGTGATCTTTTCGTGGGTTTTTTGGGAACGATCGGTTCTCCTTTCCACATCGTTAAGAGCTACCAATTCGATTTCGTGTTTCGGAACCCTTTTTCCTATGCGGTGCGGTTAAGAGGGTTGACCTCGGGACAGAAGTAAAGTAGATTGGTTTTGATTCGTGCACCAGTATACCAAGCTTATTTGGAGCGCAACGCTTACCAGTAGATCGGGAATTCTTTTACTCCTTTTCGATCTGTCACATAAAAATTGTAGAGAAAAAACAAACATCCATAAAATTGACCCCAAACGTGATGATGGTGAAAGGTGAAAATATTAGGTTAACTATTAATAAGGGATAAACATAAATAAATTGATATAATTAAGGGATATGCTTTGACGGTGGGAAGAAAATAAATTAAGCTTGATGTTTTTAAATCTGATGTGATACAGTTTTGATTCATTTGATACTTTAAAACAACAATCACAAATTGATAGAAACTAAGCTAAGTTTGGAAATTTTAAAGAGAAAATCGTTGGTTCATTGACATTGTGAGTGATTTTGTTATAATAATTTTCATTATTGAGGAATTTGAAAAGTTGTTTGTTACACGACATATTTGACAGAGAATATGTGGTTTGCATTAAAAAGACATTCAAAACCAAGAAAATGTCCATAAGATTAGTAAGAAAAAACTAATTTTAAAAAGGATCCTCCACACTCACATGTCCTCAGTTAAGAATGGAACCCAACATTGAGGAAGTATGGACAAACAAATATTTCTTTTGTAAATGCGATTTAAATGATTGAATTCTAAACTTGAAATTCAATGGATTCTCTTCAGCATAAAGTACTTGCAATCAACTGGAACTTAATTAATTTTGAGGCAGAGAAATGTTTAAATATTAACAATTGTCTGTCTTTAACCTCAACATCAAATGTTGTAGGTACCCTTGTTCACAAGCAAAGTAAAGACTTCTTTGCAAAACAATTTCAAGTGTGTCCGTCTCATCTTCAGAAGTTGTTTTTGTTGGAAGCCGCACCTCTTTTGCACCGACAAACGATCGGCCGCCATTGCGATCGAGCGATTCAAGAGTCGGTCCGTTTCGATGGACTACCGGGTATTAATGAGCGGCTTTTATGTCCCCCGTATTTTCCAAAACCCCATCTGGAGTACAACATTTAAATGATCATTTTCCCTCCCCAAATGAAGTTTCCAGTGGGTGTGCGAAGCACATTTCTCTAGGGCTGAGTAGTAAGATTCCACAGATGGCAACTCCGTCAACTGTCGGGTTTGGGTGAAGATGCACTTCGCTGCTTCACGCACTTCACAACTCACAAATCATAAGAAATCATTGTTCACATTGTCGTTCGTCGGCAGTGGAATGGAAATCATTAGGCAAACATAAGTGTAAGCGGTGAGAGAAGTACGCTCTTCTAATAAAGCTCCAACTCGACTCATTCCTGCACATTATAACACGTTCCTTCATCTTTCTTTTTTTGGTCCGTCTTCCCGAGCTAAGGAACGGTTGAAGTTAATCGTTCAAGTAGTCAACGTCCCGGGACATTTGCTGTGCGTCCATTAGATGTTTGTCCGACGAAGAAAAAAAGGCTTCTCACCTTGGCTGCTCTCGTTCGTGCCCATCCTTCTTTGCGTATCGTGCGGTAGCATTTGGAAGACGATAATATGACCCTCATTAATAATCATCACGCAAACACCGGCCATGTTGCCGATTGGGTGAATGCGTTGGTTCTGGTTTACAATTATTACTTGTGTATACGTTCAAGCATGTCTATCCACCCATTCGATTGATTTTAATACGTTTTGAGGGTTAATTTGAAAAACATTATAATTCAAACTATTTTCTTAACTTTAATATCAAGCCAATTGTCAATCTCTTGTTTTTAAAGAACAACATCCAAATTTAACGCGGATTTGCTTTTTTTTAAATAATATTTTTCTTCCATAATAAACTCTACCTCGATGACAATATTTATCCCTTTCGCATCGAAGCATAACACCAAAATGAACTCATCATCGTGTTAATCGTCCGAACGCATGGTAGAAGCGCTCCATTCTTCCAACCTGCACCGAACTGGAAAGAAAAGTAAATATTATTCTGACAGAAATTAATTTTCAATTCACCCATTCGGGCCCAGAACTGCGCGAGGTTGTGGGAGCGTGTTGCGTACGTATGCGTCACCGCTTTCTTTCGTGCCGACCAAACGAAAGGAAACAAAAAACATGAAAGAATTTACTTTTTGTGTAAAGGTATCGTGATGGTTGGGTTTTTGCTTTACAAAAATAAAATCAAAAGTATACGTGAGAAAACGAAACTTTTCGGAGGTTGATTGAGATCAAAACCCGCAGGTTTGCTTGAGCACAATGGAACGGGGAGTTTTTACGTTTATTATTCTTACTTTGTTTTTATTTCATTTTTTTAATGTACTGTTTTTTGTTGCTTCTTCTCTTGTTCTGTTTCATCTTTGCTATATTTTATCGCTACACTGTTTGCAATGGGACACTTATTGATTGGAAGGTTAAAAAGGAGCAATTATTGGCTTTTTGTTCTGATGTAAACAAGTAGGGATAACGATTTCCTTTTGTGGGTAGTGTAAGTGTTGTTACGGGAGATGAAAGAGAGGATAAGTAAGATCGAACACGTTCCACAGTTGAAATGATAACAAAATCAAGTGTAATAAGTCCCATAGCAAATGATTTTACATGCTACCATAGATACAGCAGGACATAATTTGTTTTGGTTTCTTTGCCCATCGAACGTTTAGCACAAGTTAGATATGACTGTTGGAAAACATGGGCAAGTTATTCCCGCTGGTGCTTTCCATTGACGATTCGTCCGTTTGCAGTGATTTGAGCAGGGAACGGGTTTCGCAAAGGGTTAAATGTTGAATATTTTTCTGGAAAAAAATTTATATTTAAAACTTTGTAATAGTTTTTAAACTCAGAATAGCTATAGCTTTTCAGATAAACAGGTGAAATTTAGCAATAAAGGAGTGATTTTTCAAACACTAAAGGATTTTTCCTCTTTTAAAAATAAAAACCTTTTTTTAACAAAAAAAATATCCCTCCCATAAAATACCCCAACATTAAAATGTTGCTTTTAGCCAAGACAAGCACCACTATTAGATGCGCCACCTACCGGAAGCTTATCGAATCAATTGTATGTTAAAACACAATGGAATGTTTCCATGTGCAATGTAGAACAAAAAAATATTTTAAACATTTTTTTTAATAAACATAAAACAGTTTAACAAATTCGTTTATAATCGTCAAAATAATCGTTTATTTTAATTATGAATTACAAACTAATAAAAATATTATTATTTAAAATTATTAAACATTTATAACACAAAAAGTATCTTTCACAAACCAACGTTAATTCGTCAGTATTTAGAAGCACCTTAATTTTCATTAAACGAATAATGTTTAAAACACTTTTTCACTTTGTGAAGATTTCACCAAACCCATTTCCTTACTCACCGTTACTGCGGCACATAAGTTGTTCACCGAACGCCAGATGGCAGAACATTCGGTCACTCCGTTCATACCCGAATCAGGCATCGCACGCTTTCCCGCATTCCAATCGCGGGAAAATGTCACCTGGGACGAACCGGGCACCGGAAGCAACACAGCAGACAGTGCAACAAGTAGGAACAGTTTGGCCACACCGAATCCGGATGAGCTTTGAAACGATTGATAAAAACAAACATATTATGAAACACATTATCACACATTAATTGAGGACACTGTTTCGTCAAATGGTTCACCTGATGGATCTCATATTGTATGCAGTAAATTGGGCTTGTTACGTTGTTCACGTTCACACGAGCTAACACAATTAGAACGACACCGATCACACTAGCTGCCGATAGACGAATACATCCTGGTCACCAGCGAGCTCTACTCTTTTATACCAGTCCCATTTTTGCGATTCGATTGATTCACATTCAGTGGTATTATTTATTTGTTCCTCAATCCAAATTTCCTTTCTCTTCCGCCCCATCACACGCGGAGATGGTTTATCTTAGCTGCAAAATGCAAATATCGATCATTCGCATCCGTATCGTACGTCACCAGGGAAACCATACCGATTGAAATTGAAAGGGTACAGATTGTAATAGAAGCAAACAGCAGCAAAAAAACGCTCCAAACGCGAACCTGCCAGCTAAGCTCATCGGCATCCTTGCGAAAATAAAAAGCGGTCAGCAGATGTGGAAATGCTTTTGATTTATTGTGACACTTTTCTTCGCCGGGTTTGGTGGTAATCCTGTTGATGCCATTGTTACCGTTCGGAAGGTGAGAAAAGCGTTGCAAAAACAAGTCTTCCAAGCGCGTTCGGACACAGTTGCTTAGTGCAGTTCCATGAAAAACGGTTCGGGTTGGGAAATATGGCAAGTAAACAAGTGCCTAAGTAGCCCCCACATTGGCAAACGTCAACGAAGAAAGCACGAGACAAAAATCAATGCATAAAATTAGCGTGTATATTTCAAACATGGGAAAGTTTGGGAAGATGTCCGATGAGATGAAGTTTAACGGAGAATAATTTTTGCTTGTAATATTTTCTCATTATGTTTGTTTTTTTTTTATATGCACTGAATTATTTCATTTTTTGTGTTTGTGTTTTTAGCCTTGCCGTTTGGCAAGTACATTTTATTAAAGTTAGAAAAACTTTCTCATAATTTCTAAAATCTCTAAAATTATGTAAGAAAAAATAAAACCCAAAAAGTTATAATTTAATATTCTCATAGAACTCATTGAACTACCTTTTATTAATTTTTAGATGTTAAAGAGATTTTCTTAAATAGTAACAAAATAAATCAAATCAAGGATTAGCAAACTTAAAATGTATTAACAATAACATAATGATTTTAGAAAATGTTCAATTACTTAAAAATGAAGGATCAAATTTAGATTTTGATCGTATGCTGGAGGATGCTTCATCCTCCATAAAACATTTCACACATTCTGTCAGCTAAATTCTTCCCCTTAGATGCATATTGCAGACTACGAAATCCAATCTTACCCGTTCTAAATCAAAACCTCCATTCCAGGCCTAGATCGGAACGCCTGCAATGTCGGGCAAACCGGTTCCGATGGTCAACACCCGCGAAACCATCGAATGTGACATCCGTCGGCGTCGTCACCGTTTATCCGCTAATTGCATCAGCAAGGTGACTATAGAGGACGTTGAAAATGGTGCAGAAAAATGCACTGCCCGGGGTTTCTTTTCACTTTTCACCGATGGCGGGCAAGGCGCACCGAAAAGGGAACACTAAAGCGTGACAAAAGGGGCAAGTGATATAATTATCTAGAAGATTGTTCTACGAGTAAGAAGGTTCTTATAATCTGTTTGCTGCAGCATAAGCGGCCAACACACCTTCCACCCAACGCAGGATAGAACCTTGGGCATCGTGTGCGTTCGTATCGTACAGGTCATACGTAAGAGATGTTCTGCATCATACGCGTTCTGTTATCAGCAACGCAAGATCCTTTCCGTCCTTGCAGGGCAGGCTGTGCTGGCAAGGAGTGTCGCCCGTGTCAAAGGAAACAGAGCGCCCTCCCCTCCGGGGGTGGAGGGTGGAAACCAATTTGATCGCTCATCATCAACCCGTACGCAACCCCCGCAACCGACCCGATCCGGGACGGTGGCGAACTTTTAATTAACAATTCGCCATGCGCCAACCGCACCGATTGGTGTGATCGGTACGATCATCATAAACAGCGGGAATGGTCCGTTTCATAAATATTAATGAGTGATTCAGAACTACCACCTTTCCCGTCCCTTCCGTCCTCCCATGCCTCTCTCATCATCTGAATCTGAAGAATCGGGATGCATAAGCGATATCCCCAGTGCGTGTCAAAAGTATTCCCTGCATCCGTGCCGTGATTACGCTTCCCTCTATGCTGCGAGCATGTCATTCGTTCGCATAAATTATGCTACCGTCCGACCTCCACGGTGGGATCATTTTCGAAACCCCGCACAGCAGGTGCCTCCACGACCGGATTGGGCCAGCATTTTTCCCGGAAAATGCACCACCAAGACATGGGAGCGCATGCCCGAACCAGTGGACAAAGGCAACTGCTAATGTGATCGTAATTGGTGTCAGGTTGTTGTACTGTTGTTCTTGTTCTTTCTCATCCACCATCCAACATCTGGAAGCGTGTAGTTGGAGGCTTTTTTTGTACCATCCAGTACCAAAAGCTTAACCCACTCGTGTTTGTTTACGTGCAGTGGCGAGTAGTTTTGCGATGTTCTGTTTTGTTTCTCTCGCGCTCCATTCCCGGCTGCTTTAGTAAGACTTAGTGCAGATCCTTAGCGATCGGCGACCTGCAGCGAAAAGGCATCCGCAACATTCTTCGTCGATGGTTAGTGCTTACATTGTTGCAAAATAAATCGCCCGTGAATGATAATGGAGGCCCCAAAACAATCGTTCATTCAGCGCGAATCCACGTAAGGGAAGCGAAGGAGCATGGAAATATTTCAAATGTTTTGCTCTTAACGTATTATTTCGTCTGCGTTGCATGCGAATAATTGGAAGGAAGAGCATACTTTGCTTGTGTATTGCTATCTGAATTAGGGCTAAAGGTAGGTACTTTTTGAACTTATTTTTAGAGCGATTGAACATACAAACATTATCGTGAAATAGGATTCATGATCGTTGTTTGGTTTAGATTTAAAGGTTTGTCGCTTAGTGTTCTTCCTATTTTTGTTGCAA
Source organism: Anopheles parensis (assembly GCA_016254315.1). Classification (NCBI taxonomy): domain Eukaryota; kingdom Metazoa; phylum Arthropoda; class Insecta; order Diptera; family Culicidae; genus Anopheles; species Anopheles parensis. The sequence continues at coordinate 12,494,716 of CM028125.1, read as the reverse complement.
CAAACTTGGCAGGATATAATCTGTCACTTAGACAACTTTTCTTAGTTTGGTTTTGCTGGAGCTTCTCTACAAATAAGTACAAATTGCAGAGATAGTAAAATAATCAAGAAATGAGTAAACAACACGATTAATCTGGATCTAAATTTCTATAAAACTGTGCTTCTCACAACAAAAAGGAAATAAAAGTCCCAATTAACTATCCTTTATGCAAAGGAGAAATAAACTCAAGTATGCTTTGCTTTAACAATCAACTTAAAATACTAAATATCTTTATACCGATATTTATCTATTTATCTTCGTAGTTACTATAATCTATAATAGAAACAGACAAACGTTACGTTACGGTATATCTTTAGAATGATGTAAGCAGAGTCAATGATCATTAGTAACTACTTGTAAGGGAAGATTACGAAGATTATGAATTTCATCATTTGTTGTCATATTCGTTTTAGGATTTTACCTCATTTTTAGGACACTTGATTCTTCGTGAAAATGCCAATGCCAGCATACACCCTGCTATCAATTTGGTTCTCCTCTTTTACTCTCACACCCTCTTCGCTCATTCTCTCTCTCTCTCTCGCTCTCTTTCATCTGCCTTACCTTTTTTTTGAGTAATTTTGCAAAATTTTATAAATTGATTTATTTTAATGCAAATTGGTTGAAATAAGTTTCTTTTCCTCAAATAATGCTTTAAATAAAAAAAAGAATGACAAATCAGAATGACTTCTTGGACGGCAATGCTCTCAGATGTCTGTGCCAGAAGTTATTCGAGGAACCAAGTTCCATACCCTGTTTGAGAAAATGTAAAATTTTCCTCATTTTTTCGCCAATTTTTGTCTATAACTCGGTCGGTATCTAACGAATCGCCAATCTTTAACCTGTGGTCGATAGATGGCACCAATGGCTACATTTTCTTCTTGGACGGCCATGCCCTCAGATGTCTGTATATCTGTATAGATGTCTCAGATGTTTCTATAAATATGCCAATCTCCTAAGGCTGTATAGCCTTAGGCTTTTTTAAAGTAATATTCCAAAATTTATAAATGTAATATATTTTAATGCTGCAATAAGTTTGTTTTCACTCAAATAATGCTTTAAAAGAAGAAAAGAATAAAAAATAACAAAAAAATAAAAAAACAATTTTCAACTCGAAAATTTCATAAGGCCATTTTTTTGAGCAATTTAGCAAAATTTTAAAATTTGTTTTATTTTAATGGGAAATTGTAGCAATAAGTTTCTTTTCACTCAAATAATGCCTTAAACAGAAAAAAGGTTTAAAAAAATAAAGAAATTTAAAAATTTCCTAAGGCTATAGCCTTAGTTTTTTTTGGGAAATTTAGGAAAAATTTATAAATTGATGTATTTTAATGCGAATTTCTTGAAATAAGTCTCTTTCTACCCAAAACAATGCTTTAAATTTAAAAAAATCGAAAATAATAATAAAATAAAAAAAAAAATCTATAAAAACGAACTACGCATTCGAAAACGCGACAATTGCTAAGCATGTAGTGACGGAGTTACGAAGGAAGTCCGAAACACATTTATGAGAAGTAACAACAAAATTGATAATCACTCAACCTCACCCCATCTCCCCGACAAGAAAGGGAGGAAGGGATGAAGAGAACAGCAAAACCGCGAGAGCGAATTAAACCACCCCGATCGAAACACCAACGCCGGGGCGAAAGGTAAAAAACCGAAAACAAACAAAACCGGCCACGCAACAACACGCAACGCGCTCTCTCCAAAGCACGTGCATTTCGGGCTACTCTCACAGGGGTTTCGTCGAATGCAGCGGGATCATCCGCACCAAGCAAGCTGATTCAAGTGCAGGGCGGAAAGATCAGCGATTCTCCTGCCCTGGGGTGCGGATGCTTCTCTCCCATTATCGCGATAAGCAGCATCTCCAAGAGTGGCGATCGCTCCCGGCGATCCTACGCGGCAAATACGCGACCACCACTGTAGGAGCTCTCGCACCTAACCGAAAGCAAGCGTGCGCGCGCCCGAACCATTGGCGTGGATTGGGCGGCTTGAATTGGGCCGCACTCGCATCAGAAAGCGCTCAACGTTGGCCCCGTGCAGAAGTGTTTCCTACACGGTGACGGTGCCCTCTCTACGCTGGTCGATCGCCAGACGACGTACGCATAAACCGAGCTTAGGCGTCAGGTCGCGCACAAAATCCATCTTCTCGCTAGGTGTCCTTCCAAGTAGTAGGAACGGAAATATCGGGGGATCGCTAGTGCTGAATTTGTTGCAGTTTTGTGTGCGTGCAATAATATACAAACACAAAAGCATCGTGGGTCGTGTGTAGTTGCCTCGTGCAGTGTGATTAAAGCCGTGTGATTCTGGTCCTGGTGCACTGCTAGACTCTAGGAAAGGAGTACCTGAAACGCACGTGGCGGTACGTTTCACAACACGCACAACCAACCACACATACGATCGTGAGTGGCGTTCAGGGTTTGATCGATTCCGACCGTTTTCGTGTTGTGTGTNGCGTTGCTTGTTTCAATTCCGTCCTGCTGCTGGCCATTGCATCGTGGGAACCAGGTGGGCTCGGTTCGGTTTTGAAGGTAGCCTTCACTGGCACTGATAGCAGCAGCGGCAGCCTCCTCGGTGTGCGTGTTGGTGTTTGCACGAGTGTAACGCGTGTGTGATGCAGTTTTATGACAGCTTAACGTGTGCACGCTGGTTCAGCTGTTCGGTCTGAAGTGCGTCTGGTACGGGCCAGGCTGTTGCATCATAGTCGCGTGCTGGCCCCGCGGCCCTCCGATCGTGTGACGTTTGAGACTGACACGACGGTCGAGCATTTTGGATCGGTTTGGCGTAGCCGTATCGACGCCGGCCCTTTCAGTGGTCTGCAGTTGCCGTTTGGTTCTTGGGTAAGTATGTTTCGGTTTTGCTACAGTGTACGGACCTTCCGCGTGCCGCACGAAGTCCACGGTGGTGAGGTTCGGTGTTGGCGGTACGTTCCCAGGGTGGGCACCGTGTGCATGCAGGGGCAGACCCATTTTGGGCCATGGTTGCGTACGGTGTTGAAAGACTGTATGCTCGTTTGGGACTGGCCGAGGGAAGTGATGCTGTTTCGAGGTGCTAGGTTGCGCTCGGTTGACAGCTGGTGGCCAATTTGAAGCTTGCAACAAACGCACAAAATGCCCGGCAAAGCGTTTTGCACTCTACAAGTTAAAATACTGCCGCTGAATGTTGCAAAAGATTAATCTATTGAAAGCACCTTTAAAACTGATCACTAATCTGATCCGACTAGGTCTATAATATCTAGTAACCTGATTGATTATAATTTATCTTCTTTAATCAGAATGCCTGTGTGCGCTGTCAAAGTCCCGAAATCTGGAAAAGTTATCAAGAAACTAAGTTATTTAAAACTTGGAGTCCAATATCAAGAAGTGATCCTCTTGATCTCTGTCTTATAACTGCTCTTTGGCATGTTTTTGGGCTACTTGCGACACGGATTAGGTGAGCGAAGGAAGTTCTGTAGTTCCTTCTTCAAGAAGTTCTAATTCTATGGAGATTGTGTAACGATGTCTAGATTTAGTTATAGGATATAGGAATTACCTTTAAGATGTGTGTCTGCGTAGTTGGATTCCACTACATGGAGTATCCTCTATAGTCCTGCTTGGAGTACCAGGCAGCAGGACCCTCCTTGTTGAATGTAATATGAAATATAAGAAGCTCATCTTATATGTACTCCAATTTGTGATCCACTAGATGGTTCAGGGGATTTTCTCCGTGTAACTTTCATGTGTAAAAGTTGTGGATACAATATGATATTCGCTAGATCAGATAACCCTAAAAATGAGTCACAAGCCCTTTAAAAGGAGATTAATATGATCGATTGGACCTATACTTTGATATCAACAGCTAACATCCTTAGTACAAGTAGGAACTCCCTGAACATCATAGACAATAGCATAAGGTATTTAGAGAAACCTAGTAAACTAATCCAATTTACAACTTGATGGCCGAGAAGCGATAAT
>CM028125.1:12466673-12488660 GCA_016254315.1 Anopheles parensis | reverse complement strand
AGATTGGGCGAACTTCTCCAGGATATAGGAATTACCTTTAAGATGTGTGTCTGCGTAGTTGGATTCCACTACATGGAGTATCCTCTATAGTCCTGCTTGGAGTACCAGGCAGCAGGACCCTCCTTGTTGAATGTAATATGAAATATAAGAAGCTCATCTTATATGTACTCCAATTTGTGATCCACTAGATGGTTCAGAGGATTTTCTCCGTGTAACTTTCATGTGTAAAAGTTGTGGATACAATATGATATTCGCTAGATCAGATAACCCTAAAAATGAGTCACAAGCCCTTTAAAAGGAGATTAATATGATCGATTGGACCTATACTTTGATATCAACAGCTAACATCCTTAGTACAAGTAGGAACTCCCTGCACATCATAGACAATAGCATAAGGTATTTAGAGAAACCTAGTAAACTAATCCAATTTACAACTTGATGGCCGAGAAGCGATAATTAATCCACTTTAGTTGTTTGAACTTCGGCAAGCAATGACGCCTCTGAAAAAAAACCCCAAGACATCAATGACTAACAAAGTTGCTCCTTATTGCGAGTCATCCACTCGTCACAATGTGTACACGACTCATCGTACATATTTTTGGGTGAAATTTTGGCAAAATAACAAATTTGGTTGTTCACTTTCTTCGCACACAAATGCTGTTTGCGGAATAACTTCAAAATAATCATACAATGCGTGTCAACATACGCTCCTTCCCGTCCTCCGGGTGGAACTTTGGATTGGTTTACTTCCCTCCCCCCCTCCATTTCTCATCTGTTACACCCTACCCATCCTCGTTAGCATGATTATATTGATAAAATAAATACAGGACACAACCAACCCCGCGAGTTCGAGTAGCGAAATCTCTTCCCAAAAACAGACATATCATCGCCTAAAAATTGCAAACACAAACTTGCCCGCCTTCGTGCGATGTTGTTTCATTGCGATCGAATGCGTGGTTGAGATTGTTCGGTTTTGCTTTTTTCGGGTGGGGTCTGTTTCAGTGTTGTTCCTGATATTTCTTACAATTTTCTTCTTTTTTTTACACAAACGATTTCTTGCACTCTTTACTCAAACGGTACGTGTTTGTTTTGTTTCCACCTCCGGGTCGGCAAACAAACTTGTGTCACTTGGCACCGATAAGGGTGCCATCGCTTTACTGACGAGCGGCCAATAACATTAAAAAAAACATGCGAAAATGATTTCATCTGAACTTCTGAGAATTTTGCCGCACTGAATGCAGGTCAATGGCACCAGCATTCGCGATTTCGTTAATGCGAACAATCCATTAATCGATCGTGTTATTGGGCCATCCCTGGATCATCACCCTCCTGGGGTGGGTTTTCTCTTTGGAATGTTGTAGAAATAATTGCAAAATGCAGTTTTTCATTTTTTCAAAGAATATTAGAATAACCAGATTAACTGCTTTTTTTCTTTTGGAACAGAACAATATTATTAAAGAATAAAGGAATCTCTTAGTGTCTGGAATAGCGACATCTGTGCGTAAAATTAAGAATCTAATCTCATAAACAATAAATATTATCACTATTTCCTCCAAGTATTCTATTTAGCATTAACTTTATTCTGAAAACCCGTTCACAATTAGAAAGATTTTTATCTTGCTCGACAAAAAAAACAACCCCTCACCGCTAATTAGGGGATGATTAGCGGTCGGGAATGGCATCAGCTACACAAAACATTTTTGAAGCACGTCAAAATGTCTTATTTATTGCCAGTTATGTCTGCCCGTGCTATCGCCATGGCGGGCATACTAAAAGCTTGCACTGGACCGGCAACATCACGACATCCCAGATAAGACCCACGCGCCCCATACAGACACACAACCCGTTCACGATGGCGCTTGTTCCCAGCGCCGAATCATTTGCCGAAGGGTTAATGAACTCTGTTCTACCAAAAACAAAAAAAAAGCCACCCCTAGTGGAACAGTCTCCACCGATCTCACTGTTATGTGTTTCCCAGCTGGCCGCCGTTTTTCACGCTTTGTCACCAATCAGCTCGCGATGGGCCAGAGTGTACGTGCTTTTACTCTCGATGCCACGAGCGGATGCCAGTGGTCGCGCGAACCCACCCATCGCTTAGGTTATGCTGCCAGCGACGCTGGTTGGTGCGCGATGAAGGTGCGGTGATAGCATATTTGTGGTATTCGATCGGCACACCATAGCTCTGACCGAGATGGTTCTCGCTTTTTTTTGCCCTGTCTGTCCGAGCCGTGGAGGTGAAGTTCATGATCACGCCTCATAAATTGCGTCGTATGTTGCAGCGCGATGCTGAACGGAATAGTGGTTGCGTTACTTAACAGTGGTTTTTGTTATGTTTTTTGTTTTTGCTTTGTTTACCACCGTACCAATTCCTTAACTACCACCGTGGAACGGGACGTGCGATGACCTGATGCTGACTTTGGAATCGAATCTCGACCGTGCATGGATGGGGCCGAAAAATCGTTGGCTGCTTTCATCGATTTAATTCCACTTCATCAATGGCGACAGTAGCGTGCGGTCGCTTTTGCCGAAAACCAACGAGACGAACGGACACAAGTGGACGCAATTAATCGATGCGTTGATTGTCGAGGCGGCAAGCTGGATAGCGCAGCAATCTTGACCATGATTTTATGTTTTCCAACCCCACTTTGGTGGTGTTGCTCTAGAACGTTTTTTGAATGAAGTTCAATATACGAAACGGCCGTTATACCGTTAGGTTCGACCGTTTGCTGCAGGTTAATAAATTTGGGTAAATTTTATGCTGTTCTTTTTCCGCTCAATCTGGAGAATGTTCTTTGTAATTTTCGATCGCTTTTGCTCTATAATTTATTCTGAGGGAAAACGACCATTTTCCAATTTATTTCATGCGTTAAACTATTCTTAACGTTGGATAGTTTTTCCTTTTTTTTGTAAAGTTTATTAAAGAATTAGTGGGTTTTCTAATTTAGTGTTCTTGGGACCAGATGCATTAAAAGATCTAGTGATCGTTATGCAAAAAAGAAGTAATCGAAAATTGATTCAAAAATCTTGATTTGCGTGTATTTTTCAAGTACAAGATCACCTGTATTTCTCATCCAAAATACATATTGTAAATATATCACATCATCTCATCTCAGGCTCATCATCTCAAAAATTACATTTTTCGTTTTTTTTATGCCAAGATCTTCGATTATATAATGTAGCCCGAGAGTTGCCCGATTCATCAATACGCCCGTTCTGTAGGCAATAGAACCTTCCAACATTGATGCATGGTAGACCAAGATCGATAATGATTTGTTAATTTGAAATGGGAGGTAATTTACCGTTGTTTTTGTAGTACAAAATTTACCCCCCAAAATTGTCAATATAATCATCGTTCACTTCGAAAACTGTAAATCTTCTGCAGCTTGTCTGCAGTACATATTTGCTCGTCCCAAACGGACAGTGATGAGATTTCCAGTGCCCAACATTTGGAGGTCGAACGGTGTGCGCCGGGACCGGGAACAACCGGTACCGGAACAGTTCCGGAGGCGATGGAGGACGAGATTCGTTCGCGCTTCCTATTGACCTTCATGACTTGCGGCTTCCTCCACGTGCATTGCACAAGAACGCATTGTAAACGGTGGCTACAAAGAGCAGCTAACGTTGCCGTGCATCGAAACAGTGCCATCTTTACAGACACCGATAAGCTTCGATTTGAGTAGACGATCGTTTATTTTCCCTTCCAAACAAAACCCAAGCTGAGGAGGGGGGGTGGGGATCGAAACCCACAGTGCTCAGCGAAGGCATCCAAAGGCAAAAGAAGAAATACGACACAGCGCGTACGAGAAGCGCAAAGAATGCATTTGCAATGTTGCATCCATCCGTTGGTAAGCCATTACATAATGCAGCTCGAACAGCGGAGAGAAAGATGCCTCGAAAGGATTACGCATTCGGCATGGACGCAGCGTATAAACACACGATGCGTGAGACTGACTGATGACGACGCTGTCGTACGTACTGGTGCGACTGGTTTGCCGTGAGGGAAGTCGCATCCGGAAATCGATCGATTTAGCCATCGATCGCTACCGCATCTGTGTGTGATTGTGCCCGTCGTTTTCCTCTTTTTCACCTTCCCTCAACACCTGCCCCGTCACCAAACTCGGCAAAGGGGGTGTGATTTATGGTGCGAGCTGTGACCGATCAAAATCGTGCCGGCGACACTATCTGATGCGAATGGCGGCTCATCATCCCATGCGGCATGTCATGCAAATTCTCCATCCGCTCGTTCGAGTAGCCCAACGGTGAAGGTGAGCCACCTTAGCCCATCGCTAACCGTGGGATGCAAACATCAAGATCAAGTGCGAGGTTCGCCTTCGAATTTTTCCGAAATGGGGTCCGGCGGTGGCGAAGGATTTGCCGCTACCTTCGGACCGGTGATCGACTTTCCGGGCATTGCGCATCGTACCCAAGGTGTGGGCGATTTGGCAAATTTTGTGGCCTGCATCCTCATATCGGGTTGTGTGTTGTGATTCTTACTTCTTCTGAGCTTGTTCTGCACGATCGCACGAAAGATCACTTTCCGGGCTGATGTTGAGGTCGTGGCATTGGCACTAGTGGGTTTCTGGTGTCTTTTCCGATTAGAAATTATGCTTGTTATCTTCAATGTTTTAACCTTCGATTCAGACCAGGAAGAAGTGACTAACATGAGAAGTGCTTGAATATAGGAATAGACACAAGTCAGTAGACGCCTCTTTATATTAGAAGAACTCACTCATTGAGTTTGAAAAAATGAAAATTTGTTTTGGGTTTTAATTCATAGTTATTTTAAAAAAATTGGTAAATAATTGTAGCTTTTGATCAACACACCTTTGAATAAATAATTTATCCATAGTTTTCACTATAAATTCTCAACTGTTGGGATTTCAAATTACTCTTCTTTTATTCTTGTATTTTGCAAGTTCGAAAGTGATTGCGTAAGAAATTTAAAGTATTCCATACGTCATAAATCCAACCTCAAAAAACCATATGATGAAATATATCGCACAGAAGCTTCCCCCTGTCCGTGTGCCGAACCTTGCAGCAAACACCACCGGCACTAGGAGGAATGAACTTTCCATGCTCGGGCCCGTACACGATATGCCGCACATTCCTGCACTCCACACTCCAGCGTGAGGGCCACCAGAACGCTTGGCGCATCCCGCAAGAAAAGAAACGGAACGCGAATGTTATGCAACCCCCTTTTGCTTTACGATCTCGTCCCGCTCGGAGCGACGTGGCGGAAACAGGCGAAAAAGTAAATAAAAATAAATAACTAAAATAAAACCTTCCGCTGACTGCGTCATCCCTTCCTTGCGTGATCCCCCGCCTGGTTAGGTGTGCGGAATCTCAAGGTGGACGGCAACAAAACATGTGCTACACTACACGAAGAGGGAAGCGAAATACTGTATGTATATATAAAAAAAGCGGGACAGCTTGCCAGAGGATCGCAAGAATCTTCCCAGCCAAAGAACGATGGTCACTGGCAGCACTGCTGTGATTGTGATGCAATGGACACCCCCTTGTTCTTGCCAACGGTTCCAGGCGACGTTTTTTGTTGTTGTTGTTGTTGTTGTTAATACATTTGCTTTGTGGCTGGAGGCTTTTCGTTCTATCAGTCATTCTTGGCTAACAGAACTCGATCCTCGCGATCGAGTGCGCGTCGTCTGCTGCATACATATTTTGCTGCGTGTCTACCATCTTCATCCATTCCCTAAAAGACAGTTTGTCCACACAGTACGATTGGCCGAGGGAGGAGATGGAAGGAAGGTAGGAGGGAAGGAGCACAGGAGTAAATCCCACCCACCGTAGGAATTCTTCGACCGTGTGCCACTGTTAAACTGGGCTTCGAGGTTAGTCGACGGCGTGATTTAGACGCTCGCTGCTTAAGGGCTCCCGTACATCCCGCTTATTTCTAGCTTCAGATTCTGCTAGGCTTGGTGCAGCAGCAAGATATCTCCCAGGGCTTGAATCTGCCAATCATTCGCCCATGTTCTTTTTTTATTTCTGTCTCTTTCGCTAGCTAAAAATAGAACCCTATTTGCATGCCCGGTGTATCTGGTGTGTTAAGGGAATGATTCCTTTTTTTTGTTTTCGAGCAAACTTTATTGCTACATTTTATGCAATTTGAAACCCCATATCCATGCGCACAAGATCGCAAATGGATCGCGAGGTCAATGTACGCTGTTCTGTTTTTCCTTCGATTATCTTCGCCGGGGTGGAAAAGAACGATGTACGCAATGTCCGGTACCGAATAATTCTGCTTTCGATTGTAAACAGCTGTTTTGTGGAAAAAAAACAAGTAACAAAATTTAAACCGGTTTACGCAACACGGAAATTTGCCAGATTTTTCTTGCACCAAACGTTGCACCACTGTTAAGCGCGAACATAACGAAAAAAGGGACAAAAGGGAATCACAACACCAGAGTTAAGTCACCAACAAGAATAAGTTGAAAAGAGATTTATTTAAAAATTCAAACATCCACCGCCAAAAATGGACAACCGGAAATGGACCGCAATTTCCCGCACCGATTGGAAACGGGGCGGGTTTTGTGCGAAATTCGAATTTTGCCAACAGGAAAACATTTCCTGTTGCAGAAAAACATAGCAAAAAACATCAGACACACACACACCTAGAGAAACGATCTATGATTGATGGTTCTACACACAAAAAAAACAGTTTTGCAGTTCTCCCGTTATGAATGGTCGTCTTGTTTATGGTGCTGGGCATATCCACAATGGCTGAACCAAGAACCTGATTGCTTCTTCTTACTGTGCCACAGGTGGTTGAGGGTGAGGGTGGAAAACTGGGGAGCCTATATCCAAGTGCACCCGAAAACTTAAAACGGACACACGAACGGATCCGTGAATTAGACAGCATAACCAGTGGACCGATGATGACCGTCCATGGTGCCGCAATCTTGAAGACGTTCCGTGACGATCGGAGCAGAAGAAGTTGGATATCGAATGGGTTCGCTGACCATAATGGCACAACCGCTCAAAGTCAAAGAACTTTAAAGTTCATTGGCCCACTCTTTTCTCTCGCTCTCTCTCTCTCTCTCCCTCCGTGCGGTTTATTTGGGATTTTTATCGCTTGTCTCTCGCCTTTTAAGTTTTGGGAAGAGGCAATAGAATCAACCACACGCACCTTTCGACGGCACGGTTGGTAGGTGCGGACTGCTGAAAACGGCCACAGCAGATATCGTGGCGCGGTGTGGAATAATTTCCACCCCATCCCGCTTCTTAGGCAGGCCAACAGACGGGCGAACTTAATGGCGGCTTTGCTTCAAATCTTGGCGTGTGGCGTAGGTCAGTGCAGGTGAATAAACGGCACCCGGTTCCGAAAACGAAACGAACGAAACAGCCAAGCAAAAAAAAAAACAAAAACAAAACGCCAGAGCCCCGTTTCCAAGTCAACAGCCACACCACAACTGTGCGGATCCGTAAAAGTTCTCGTGCACGGCACTTGGAGACCGCCGTCACGCCGTCATCGATCTTGCGGAATGTTGTTGTTGTTTTGTTTTCGGGTTTCCTCTTTACCAATCTCCTGTACTAATTTGTGGTTGTTACGTTGTTGTTTTGGTGAATTTTTGTTTGTATGTTTGGCCCTGTGGTTGAGGTGTGGGGGGTCCCCCCTATTCCGTACTTCTCCAGCACAAACAATCACTCCCTTGGTGGTGGGTGATGATGCTCCCATCTCCGGTAGGCGATTTGATGTTTTGATGATACACCTCGGTTGTTTTCGGTGTTCCCAAAAAGCAAACGAAAAACACACTCACAGACCGTTCCCAAAGCGACAAGCAGCGAGCTTCGCGATCGCATCCAACTCGCTAAGGCAAATGACCCTTTTGCGTCATTCGATGGCGAAACTTGAAGAAAAAACCCCACACACACACACACACAGAAACAGCTATTCGACAAGGGAGGATGAGTTCCAGAATTTTTGGGAAGGTTTTGTAGTGGGTGGATGCGCCGGGAGCACTAGAATCGTACCACCCGGATGCATTGGGATGGACCAGAGCAAATATCTTCCGATGGTCCACAAAGAAGCCCAGCTCAGAAATCCCAAGCAGGGTGTGTGAAGTTGTTTGTATTCTAGCGAACTGAAATGTTCTGGACGATTCGGGAATATACGCCAGTTGAGAGGATTTCGCCATCAAAACAAGGTGAATGAACTTCTGTGGCGAAAAGTATTTTGCGTTGTGGCGAAAACACTCTCTGAAGGATAGGGAAATACGGTTTACTTAGTCAGTAGTCATGTATGACTAAGTTACACTATCATCAGTTATGTTTTTGTTCATTATTTAGTTATTAAGTACCGAAACACATTTGTCAAGAATCTCAATAATCTCTATACGGTTGTGTGTAATCTTCAAGCTCTTTAAGCTTTTAAGACTTGTAAACCTGGAAGACCCCACCTTTTCTTCGCATGTTAGGCGCTATTCGCATGACATGATCAATCAAAGAGAGCCTACCTATTATGTTTTCTACTGATAGAGCTGTTGTTATCTACCTAATGCTGGTCATTTGGAGATGAGAAGTGGATTCGATAGATCTTCCTCTCCTATGCGAATAGAAGGACATCATCAGTTTTATGAGATGTCTGAGATAAGTATGGAAACTCTAGGACATACTATCCGACAAGGTCAACCTCAAAGTTTAAGACAAACTGTAGCTCAAAATATATGCTGTTCTTGATAGTACACTATGTCAGAATTCATTTGAAACCTAGGAGGTCCACTTGTCCTCATTAAAATTAATTGTATTGGAGATTGAAGATGTCGTATTTATCTGTCAAGAAGTCATGTCAAGAAGTAAACAACTACACCCAACAATAACTAGACAATTATCCATGTGTTTGCAATAGTAGCTAAGAACAGCTTACTTATATTGGATATTTCCTTATACATACTACCATTCAAGAAAGTAGTGGACGCACACCCTCCAATGTGATAAGAAATCAGCAAAAATCTTCAACCCCTTTAGCAGAAAGCTAATTGATGGCAATCAAATCTAATAACCGGGAATCGTTCGGGATGGGTACGTTCTGCAAGCAGCACAAACTGCCAACGAAGAACTACATCGTCCTGTAGGAAAAATTGACATCAATTAACACCATTGATCCATTCCAATCATTCGTCACGCCTGGCCTGGTATCTACCCAATTAATCCAACACGGAAGCCCTTTTGTCAAGGAGTGTCCAGAACAAGAATATATACTTAAGTTATGATTGTTTTGCTACTTCTGCTACACCCTGCCATAGGCCAGCTAACGAAGATAGGAAGATTTCCCCATCGTATGGTCTTTGAGATGTCATCGAACGAACGACAAAATGTACGACTCAACGGAGAGCAATTGAACGTTACTTCCGTGTTTTGATGCTGTGTCGCTAGCATCTCCGGTAGACGTTGTTTTGCTTCCCGAAATAAGAATAAAAAAAACCTGCTCAATACTGGACTAGGTCGATGTCCACCATCAGTCCCGGTCCACAATTGTCCACTAGAGTTCTTGACATCAATTTACAACGATTGCATTAAGTCAATCGGTCCCGAAACGATGGTTTCTTTTTCGCAGGAACCGCACCAATTGCCGAAGAAATCCTCCCGGCCCAGTTCCCAAGCTATCCGGTCCATATGGTGTGTGTGTGTGTGCGCTATTCAATTTCATCTTCCACAACAGCAAGCTGTCTGCTGCAACCGTTTCCCATGGGCGCACGATCCACCCGGTCAAAGGAAAGTGAAAGTATGTCAGCCGAGACGGTCGTGTGACATGTTGCTATATTGCATACAAACTATCCTCATTTCTTGACCAGTCCGCCCTCCACGGTTGGAGATAGTTTTCGTTTGCTAGCGCCATTGTTGATGGTTGCATTTCGTGTGATTGAGATAAATCACGGTGACATCGGTTATACACAATCGCAAAACCCACACCCATACGCCCAGCTTCGAATGGGTAAGAAGATGTAAGAAAATTGTCCAGCCGGCCCCCGTCCGGACGATCAATTGACGACAACTGGGGCAGCTGATGGTGTGGACCCCAATTGAAAAGTGGGTTTATGTCGGATTCATTGATCCCAATGGCCACTGTCAAACCATTTGGTGACACCCGGCTACCGATCTTGGGCCGTTCTTCTTCGACGGCCCCTATCGTAAGAGATGGCTGAACTTTCAGTGTCACTGTTAAGCGTGAACATGTTGACATGGTTTTTTTTATTAAATAATTAATCGAACTAGTACGCTGAGTCATGGTATGGGCGTAGGTTTTCTACTAGGTTATGGAGTTATGATCTTGGCACGCTTAGTGTCCGTGCTGAACTTGATAAACGGTACAGCAAATGATCTGTCATATTCGAGGAACAGTGTTTGATTAGTTGCCCAAGCAACTTATCTTTAATGGTGGTACATTTGTTCTTCAATGAGCATGTTTTGTGCCAGACTAGATAGACTCCACAAGATCTTCTACCGTTCGGTGCAGTGACCGATCGTCTAGACAGTGGAGCGTTTTCTATTTTCTCTCAACATTCTGGTTAAGTTTCCCGATAATTAACAGAACGATTGCCACCACAGCCACGTTAGAATCTTATTTCTTGTCCACCGTGCCACCGTGGTCTGCTACTGTCTGCTTAATCAAAGCTACTATTATCATCAATTGACCACCACTGACGGGATGATTGGAATGCACAGTTCTAGCTCACTCCCTGGTGCCCGGTTGGCCGCTTGCGACATTCCTCTCAATGATGGTGTTTATTGCGATGTTTTTTTCGTGTTCACTTCTTTCGCATCATTTTCCTTCCACACTGCTTATTACAAAGCCTTACCTCTTATTTCGTGAGCTTTACCCGCCAGGATAAGAAACACAGAGCGCACCAGAAGAATGGATCCCGATGGGAGAGACTGCTGTTGACTCTCGTGCTGAAACACTTAGCTGATGGGCCGATTAAATTGCCCTCGCCGTTAATTAAACACTTGGCCCTGGGAAGTGGTTCGAAGCGGGAACGTCCTTTCCATTTCCCGTTTTTCGTCCCATGGCTTTTTCCCCCGCCCCGGTTACGCTGTTTTAGAGGGCAGAAAGGAAAGCAAAAAGTGTCATTTTTGCTGCCATATCGACAAGTTGCAGCAAGTATAGCTAGCGTTCTTGAAGTGGTTTGTTGCGGTCTTTAGAATTCTTACGACGGTGGCGCTTATTGCAACAAGTCACCCAAGCCCTAGCAGTGTAGTCCAGTATTTGTAGTTCTTTTGCTTACTTCAGGTTTTAACTTCTTGTCTCAGAATAGAACACTTCTCACGATGAGATTCGATTTGTTGCGTACGGGAAACAAATCTGGTTCCTTCATTAACACCAATAAGTGGTTGCATAGTTACATCATCAACTATTTCTGCCTTTCTGCGTAAACTGATGCGATGTTCTTCAGCCAGTTCTTTGTCATGTTTTTGTTTTGTACTTTAATGTTTTGCAATTTCATAAAATGTGTTATTTTTTAAACGATTTTTTTATGTGTTAAATTAATTCAATTCTTTTCTTGAAGCGCCACGTGGTGAATATATTTTCTTGTAAAATCTCAAAGCAATCCATTATACACAATGATTTAGAAATTAGTCACAGAGAATGTATAAAGTGAGCTGTAGCTCTTCATCTTTATGCACGAAATTCTATATTAATATAAATTTTATATTTAAAAAAAATTTTTTAAATGTTTTATACAAAGTTAGGAAATGTTTCTGAACAATTTCCCTTCGCCTCTAATTTTTGTTTGCAAATATCGCATTCAAACCGAAACCTCTTCCATCGCTTCGGACCGGTTTTTGGACACGAACCTTCACCTGCTTTTTTTCACCACCACCCCCACCCCATCATTATCATCATCCCGTTTCACCTGCAGTTATGATTACCGTTCGAGACTGGATGCAATTAGAATTTTAGATTCAATATCAACAACTTCTGTAAAAAAAAAAATACCCGGTCCCCGATGCTTGGGTGGTGTGCGTGTACGAGTCACTCGTCCATTACCAGCGCCAGGTACTCACGGTCAACATGATCTCACACACGGTTGATGCAAAAATTGGTCAACAAACCCATTGCCGTGGTCGATGGACCAGAGTCGATGCGGAGAAGTGTTGTCCGAAACGGTCCGGTTGTTAGTAAACGATGGAAGCTTCTAATTGGATGGAGAAATAATATTAAATAGAAAAAACCAGTACAACTGCATTGGAAGTTTTCTAACTCACGGTCAGTTGAGGCAGTTACATTTCGTACAAAGTATTATTTTTTTCCATGATCTTTTTTCATTTGATGCACATTTAGGTGGACCATAGCATAACTTTTTTCATTTTTTTTTGGCAAGCGAAATTGTTTCATCGTTACGTCAACGAAAGACAACGAAAAGTAACGATAGTAATCGATTTGTTATGATACCGGACACTGGTTCTTGTTGGTAAGGAGAAGGTTTCGTTTTTTTCTTCTTCAAAGGTGTGTTATCAATTCCATTAGCAAAATGCACTTCCTACCTTTCCCCTCCCGTTCGAACCTCTCCTTCGGGCAGCAAGAGTGAATCGATCACGCATGTCAGCAGTGTACGATAAGCGTGATGAGCTTGCACATTGCTTTTGGTTTCGTGACCAAGGTCCCGGATTTTCATTCAAAAACCAAACCATGGCGTCAGCTTTCGAATGAGGACGCACAGAGCCTTCGGAGGAAATTCCTACCCCCTACTATTTAGAAGGACGTTTGCAAAAATGGTGCAAAGCGTGCTTTTTTTGCTCGTGACAGCAGTTTAACCGTGACGATACTTTGGTGAAAAATAAGACCAACAAGTCTCCGCATTTTCCTTCCGATTGTAATTTGATCACTCGAAACGAAACGATCAGCATGGTCATTGTAGTAAATAGTACTTGTTTCATTCCATCGATCGATCGATCGATTGCTGTGTATGCCATTTTTGGTTGGACTTCAACACCCGGCTCAAATGAACATTTACGTCACATACTGCAAACGTTTGCAGCTTATTGTACGCACATTTTTCGCAAACTACAAACTGCCCGCACGCAGTTAAAGAAAAGGAAAAAAAAGCTTTCGGTTGCAAAATAAAGCGTCTACTACCGGTTGTACACTTCCTATTTGTGACAATTGAAAAAGAGGTGACAAAAAAAAAATACTTCCGCTCTCGGTCCAAATTGGGGGGATTTTCTTTTTGCTTACGGATGCAAAACTTTTCGTTTTGTCAATTCATTACAAATAACTCATCAATGCGCAACGTACCGATCGGCCGTCTGAACTTTGTGCCCTCATTTTGTGTCTTGCCAGAAATCGGTTAGGAAGTGTTTTGTTTTTGTTTTGACTTTCCGATAGATGTGTGTTCTACGCAAGCAAAGTGCTACTGGCATAAATAGGTTTGTTGTTATACATTGACCAGAAGGAAAACAGAAGAAAAACAGAAATAAAAAAAACATAATTTTGCTTCCTTTTTTTCCCGCCGAAGGTCACAGTGTGAAAGGGAGCGAAAAAGAAAGGGGGAAAAGGGCTTGAAGCCAGAGTGTCACGAAGGAAGGGAATCAAGCCTTGCCGAGAAGGACCAGCAGAAAACACTCGCCCATGCTGTAAACAAAAACGCACCAACCAACGGTCTCGCGTAATGAAGCATAATGATGACGATGATGATAGTAATAAGGAACAATTGTCTTTTGCCAACCGCCAAAGCCAAGTCAAACCCGCGAGGGCGCGAACAAGGAATGCCCTTTTTGCCTTCTGGGTGGATCCCGCTCCGATTCGATCATTTTTCTGCTTCTGCTTCTGGCCTCGAATGTCGCGCAGCGCACTTGGCACAATTCACACTGGGCCGGCGGAGTGCAACGGGGGTTCCTGGTTGCTTTCATTATGTTGCCAGTTCCACGCCTATTAGAGCATTGTTTTTTTGTTTTTTTGCAAATGTTCTATGCTTGCTCGTGTGTGTTTTTCTGTTTTGTTTGTTAGGGCGGGAAAAGAATTTTCTTACGCATTCGTTTCGAAGGAAGGGATAATAAATCTTGTTTCAGATTTTGTTTTACAAGCGTGCATACAAGCAGTACTTTAAATTCCTCCATAAACGTTATATCCTCAACTATCTTTTTTCTTTTTTTTTACACTTAATTCCCTATTCCAGGCACAACCTGTCTGGTTTTCTTTCGATTTCGTGGCAAATGTACATGAAAAGGCGCAAGGCGTGATGTAACTGCAAAACTATTCACGTTAAAGCTTAACAACAAAAAAGCGGTTTATGGGCAGAAATGCGGAAAACCTGTGTCGGTGCCTGTTTCCCAAGCGGCCTTTAAGACACGACAGTTAAACGTTCCTGCGTTTTCCTCCGCAGGCTGCACAATTTAATGACTCACACCAATCAATCGATCGCGCGTTTGACTCGTGGAGGAAAATGGCTGAGAAAGCTTGACGCGTTTTTTCTTCTCTCCTCTCTATTCCTTTTTCCTTCTCCCTCTCCCCTCCCTTCCTTCACGTCAATCACAGCGGGATGTGATTTTCCCGGCAATTCCACAAGGGACACACGCACCACAAAATGCCATTCCGGCGTGTACATCAATGAATGGCCGTAATTTGACGTGGCTCACTATGGATGAATGATAGTGAAAACGCGTGCGCCAAGCTCCCCTTCACCTTCCCTCCCTTTTCCCTCCCCTTCCTTATCCGCTACAGCTGAAGGCGACATGGGTAGACACACTGGGGCAGGGCTTTCACTCGATCGATCGATCGATACGACGGTGCAACAGTCGCGTGCCTGGGGCTCTCCAAATCGATTATGTTGCAGGTGGAGCAATCGGCCCAATCGGCCACAGTGTGCGGATGAACACATGGGGAAGGGTCACCATTTGATAATGTGGATGATGTGTGGAAAAACAGGGAGAAATAATCCCCCTCGGGGGTGGGGAGACAAAAACCCGTTTCACCCGTGTGGACACCAGTTCGGGTTGGAAAACTGTGTAGCCCCGCTCATCCTTGGTTTATACGATGAAAGGAAAAACTACATTCAACCTTTGCAACGTGGTCCCAACATGGCGTACGCTCGTTACGAACGCGCCCGGGATGTAGATTTATGTGAAAGGGAAATTTCCAACACGCCGAAGCGATTACTTCGTACACGCCGGTTAGCGATACCACGATGCCGATAGAAACGACCACTGATGCAGATGCGATGCTACCAGCGGACGCTTCCGTTACGTTAAACCGGCGCGGGATCAGGAGGGTTTTTTTTGTCCCTGCTGGAGGCCTTTTAACCAACCTGTACACATGTGCGGGACTTCTAATGCTAATGCAGTAAACCTTTCTCTAAAAAGTGTACGCATCGCAACCACAACCGGATTCCAAAGGTACGGAACGATGGTTTCGGTTGGGTTGTGTGGTTTTTGTGGTTTGCTGGTGTGTATGGTCGATTTAACGAGGCAAAGGTTGCACGGCGAATGCATCCGACGAGTTGCACGGTGAAAAGTGTTTTGAAAGTACGGTGCATAAGTCAAAGTAAAATAATTTAAAATATTTTTTTTATTGGGGTAATAAAAATGTAAACGAATGTTTTGTTATTTTAAAGCATTATAGAAATTTGTCTTTTTTGTGATATAAACCATGATTTGTCTAAGCGTTAAAATATCCGATGAAAATAAGAAGAAAGTAGAATAGAACAGTACATTAATTGATTGAAGATGTTAACCGAGATATTGTTTATTAATTAGCACAAAATAGAACAAATAGAATAGCAAAATAGAACAAAATTATGTTCTACAATGTTATACAGCATTTAAAAATATATTTAAAAATTATTAGAGTTTGTAGCTAACAAACTGTAAGAAAAATTTGAATATTGTTTAATAATTTTAATACGTATTTTAAGTAAGCAACTTTCTAAAACGGAATATTTATCATTTTGCAACTTCTTCTCATATTCTCAAAAAAACGAGTTACAAATATGAAATAAATTCATGAAAAATATCAGATAAAATATGTTGTCCTCTGCATTGGAACAAGGCGATAGAAGGAATATATTAACAACAATGTTTACGGTACATTAAAAGCGTCATACATAGTTTACCTTAGCGCATAGATAAAAAAAAAGATGCCACTAAGCCTGATTCAATGTATCGCGATTTAAATTCCACCTTTCTCCACCCTCACAAAACCATCCCCGTTGCCATTGGCGGCCCGATTGCTAAGTAGCGAAAACCAGTATTTTCAGCACAAAAAAAACGCACTTCTGTCCCTTTCCACCTTCACAGCCTGCCGGCATGGGCATATGCTTTATCCCCCAAAAACCTACGCACTCTCCAACACACTCCAACACGGCCGCTTACTGGGGCCAGGCGCGTCTCGTTTTTGACACAGTTTTATGCTTACACCTTCCTTCCGCCCAATTCGTCCCACCCCTCAACCCTGGGCTTGGGTTTTAAGGCGCACCGAAAAAATCGGTCAATCTAGCGCTTGAAATGGAAATTAAGCCACGATCGGTGGTTCGCGGCAAGGGAAACATTTGGTGGCGGGGCTTTGGGCACCGGTTTTGGGTGAGAGTTCCATGGGCGGTTGGGCTCGCGGTCTGCAAAACTTTCGATCTCGTCCGGCATCGGATCGTAAGAGTGAGTGAGAAATCTACCGAACAAGCCAGACACAGGACGGCCAGCCGCGACTCTTCCTGTATTGCGACCGCGTTCGTTAGAAAACGAGAGTTACGCTTCCGCGGTCGGAACAGTCAAATTATAGTTGCCGCACCGGTTGTGAGTTGTAGTGCCGCCGATCACCGGCGTACGTTGAGGTGCCCATGCATAAGGTGGAGGACGATACGCACGATCACTGAGCCGTCTGGGCCGTACACACATTCACGACCGTGTTCTTTTTGGCACCTTCCTTTCTTGTTGATACCTTCCGCGTTTCGTTAGGCAGTTTAGGGTACTTTCGTAGCAGACACATTCACACACTTTCCAGCCGTTCGTTCGTTCCCTTTCGATTTCGATTTGGATTTAAATCGTACAGCAGCAGCAGCAGCAGCATCAACCCCCTGCTACCGGATGATATCGGCCGCCTGTTTCCGCGTTCACTCGTTCGGGCCAACCTGCTTTTGTTGCCTTCTATCCAGCTTCCTGGGGCCCAGCCACCGGACCGGTAGAAGGTCAAGATCGAAAGGAACAAAACCTAACTCATCTGATGCTGTTAAAAGCATCGTGCGGCAAACACACGCTAAAGAGCCCGACCGATCAGCCCATCACAAAGGGAAGGCAGTCGGGAAAAACTAATACCAGGAGCCTTTTAATTAGATGCTAGGACTGGTTGGGGATCGGCAGGATCATTATTGATCCGGGGGAAGGATGCAAACCTGTTTCCAGCTTGATGGTTCTGCTTTTAATTAGAATTTTGAATTGACGTACGAGCTGATCGTACGGCTGTAAGCCGCCGTAAACAGAGATGCTTCGTTTTAGGGTTTGTTTTTTTGTGGTTAAGAGAAATAAAATAATTTAAAAATGTCACCTTATACTGGTGAAACAAGCTTTTATTCACTGTAAAAAGGGGGAAGAAACTTAATTACTGAGTGCATGGTAATGAAGGTATAAGACTGTTATAATCGTTAAATTATACTGCACACGAATAAATGTGCATTCAAAAGGTTGTCTTTTAAATTGTTCTCAACCTTTAACAACGGAATCTTAGCACCATAAACTACAAACCAATCAATTAGCGAGCACACCATCATCGTGCAATTTTACCTGCTTGTCACAAACAACGCATACTGGTGAGCTTTTATTGATTTACCTGAATCTACAGAACGATCCGGCCACCTTCATTCTCAGCTCACCTTCTCCCAATCCTCACAAAGCTGAGCAATTTCTCATCATTTACGCCCCAAAAGACGGTTAGCCGCAGGAATCTCTTCGAGCGAAACGAAAGACTTGGTGTGTGATCTTTTAAGCGACGAACCCGACGGACGCTTAAGAAACGCAGCGCGTGTTTTTAGCACACTCTCCATGTATCAACCAAGAAGGTTCTCTTTTCTTTTGCTCGGCATGTAAAGCGTAAAAGTTTTAAATTTCGTGTACGGCGACGTTAAATCGATGAAAAAAAGGTTTAATTATACCAAACTCATACATTCCCTTCTCTTCGCGGGAAGGAACTGGTGCTTTACTCTTGAGTTAAAGGCACGCACGAAAGTTGTGATGAAGAAAACGGTAAGATTAAGCGATTAATAAGCCAATATGTTTTTAATACACTGTTTGCCGGTGTCGAACACTCTTCAGATAAATCGCAAATGGTGTTTGAAAAGACGCGTTCTGGCGACCTGCTACTACAGGTTTCAGGAGTTTCGAAAACTCAAAACCATTCAGGCAATAACCAAATACGATAAAAAAACATCATCCGCGAATGATCGAACACCCTGATTGTTACTACCAGGAAGGCAAAAGCTCCACCATTCTCACTCTATGGCTCACTCCGTTCGGCTTTATAGTGTTTGGCGCACAGTTTTTGGGACAAGAGGAACGGAAGCAACGGGGGGGATGCGTACAACGAGTGGCACCTTCCCCATTTTGAATGAAGCACCAATGGAACGAAAATTCAGAGAGTAAAATAAAAAAAAAGCCAGCACACATATCTCGATCATTACCCTTTTGACATTGAAATCTCCGCAGAACGACGCACGGCGCAATATTTTGGCGCGGGAAGGCACACACTGCAAAGAGAGCCCCCAGGGGGGGGATTTTTTTGGCAAATCGTTTTATGTATCTCGCACAGGAACGCACGCATATTGTACTGTGGTTTTGGTTTGGTTCTGTTTTTGGTACCTTTAATTTTCCTTACTTTGCACTACTCTGCAAAGCTCGAAGCAAGAGGAGAAAGCACCTTCAACAAAACGTATTCCGGAATGCATCAAGTTAACAATTCATTGAGGAATAGCACTGTGATACTGTGTGATGCAGCGGAAAGCAGTGTGGGACGGGGATCAAGTCACAACAACTCATACTACATTGTTGCAGCGATGATGGTGTTCCACATCGCAGCGATTTGTTTTCGTGTTAGGTGTTAAAGGTTGGTACCAAGCTTATCTAACCGGCAATCATTCGCCATCAACAGCAAACTTTCTTTTTATAGTCAGCTGAGAGCTTTGGAATGTAAACTATTATTGTTTACCGTGCGGTTAAATTGTTAAGACAGCATCACACTGATGATGTTATGTTTTGGTTCGTATTTTGCTGATAATTTTCATTTTTTTTAAGACCACCATTGTAAGGTTTAGTAGAATGAATGGATTTTCTACCACCCAGTGTCAAATACAACGCAAGCAAACTCGTATGATGGTAAGATAGTCGCAAAGGTTGCAAAAAAACGATCGTTTCTCTCGCTTTTGAGCGTTTCAAATGCATGGCACGAAAATTGCCGCGGCCTCAACGATGATAAGCTGCCTCCAAACGTCACACGGGCATCTGAACTGGTCAGCTGATAGATAGTACCGCAATCTAATCATTGTTTTGATTCTCGCGCCTTGCTTCTCTCCTTCTCTTGGAGCTCTCTCGCTCTCTTACTGTGGCTCGGCGCTCGCTATCATTCTTTTGCTTTTATTGGATGCGCGCTGTATGCGCCAAATCATTCAGAATCCATCTGGGCACTGTAGGACGGTTCCATCAGCAGGTTGAAGCGCAAGTTTTTTTTTGGTTAAACTTTTTAAGAAAATCGTTTAAATGTTGTATTACAATACAATAGTACTATTAAAATGGGAGAAAAAAATCTAACAAGCACAGGTTATTGATCTTGAATTGAATTTGTAAACAATATTTCGCTACAATAGGTTGTGCTTATCAGAAATATTGTTGGTGTAATGTAATTCATGGCTAATGTTGAACGAAGAAATTATTTTACCACTTTACCATTTACTCTCAATAATTGAAACAGATTGAAAATGAAACAAATTGCATCAAGCATAATCAATTTCATGCATGTAAGGTAAATATTATTTGGAATATCTAATTACTCAATTATGGCTGTAATTATGTCTATTATAAAATCTCTTTTTTACAAAGAATAATTTAATAAGTGATAGTGTTGAACAGGTTTTATGCCTAAAAGCTTAAGTAAAGAAGTATTCAGTAAAACCGTAAAAGAAAATTATCACAAAACATGGTTGTTTGGCGTGTTAGTAGATTGTTTATTTAAAACAACACAAAACGAGTTACACCGCACTCGGCAAGGGGTGTTTTTAAACTACGTAAACAACCATTGGTCAAACATCTATTTGTGGAGGTAGTTTTGCTTTAGCAACATTTTGCACATAACCATCGAGCGGTGAACGTCGATCGCTTTAGCACAAATTCAGGTGCGAAACGCTTCAAATTGTTTCAAATTTAATTAGTTTGTTCTAATTATTGTGTGTCTTATATGTGTTAAATTTTGGAGGCGACTTTTTATAAACTTGTTTTAGTGTTTTTTTTTGCAAGAAAAATGTGCATTATGAGTGACGCCGAAAAGTGTGGTAAGCAAATAGATGCTTAAGCTCAACCCAACCAGCTAGATCGTTTAAAACCATTCTCAATTTATCCCATAGTGCGTTTGCTTAAGCCACATAACATAGTATCAAATGCGAAATCTTGCTTTGCCGAGTGATCTCGAACCGTTCTCACCTTTCCGCACACAGGTCTTACCGCACACTGTGACATTGTTTGGGGTAGTTAAGCAAAAAAAAACAAATTGTCCCAACCCACCAATGCGCGGTTATTATGCTCACTTTAAGCTTTATCATGCCCAACCGGTCGGTTTGCCATCCCGAGCGTACCCGAGCGACTGACGACGCGGTGTCGTATCCCTTTCAGATTGAATCCAACGCACCACCACACAAAACCGCGTAGGGCAGGTGCGCGATAGATCCTCGGGCATTCGAACTTTAGGCGGCATATCGCGTCACAACGCGTTCGTCGGCTCCGTTGGCGGGAGCGCAAAGTGTTCCCGTGGGGGAACTTTTCGTTTTTTTCGGCGACTGCCGAATTAGTTCGTTAAATAACATCGCGCTGATAAGCGAACGTAAGTGCGATCTCGCTAGAGATCCCGCACAGTTCGTATGTGCCAGTGGTAAACGATAGCCCCCCAGAGACGCATCTGCCGTATTTTGTAGCCAAATCGATTCGGGAAAAGGTGAACGAAGATTACGGAAGGATTTGCGTTGCGGTGTGTTAGTGCATAAATCATACATGATTGAACAGGATACACAGGCAGGACAGTACATGCCCGATGTAGTGCACGGATGGATTGCATAGGATCCGATACAGAGATGATGGGTAAGAAAGAATCGTGTGAGCAGGCAAATAAGACGATTAACATTGTTCCACCATTTACGTCACGCTCGATCAACCTCTTTTTTTTCTCTGGCATCACTTCTTGATTCAACCCCCGGTTTATTCGGTAGCTGCTCCTATTAGATACTGGAGGCGGCAAACAAAAACCAACAAAAAAACGCACGCACAAACACTCGCCCAATCTCGTTTCATAACTCACTGCGGCACAGACAATCCAGCTTCTCACTTCCCCAGTGGCGAGTGTAATGAGTGAGCGAGATCGCAAGCCAGCTCAGCCTTTTGTGGCCGTGGCCGTGACCGTGATCGTGATATTGAACGGGGCAGGCCGGTGGTTTGTTGTTGTCGGATCTGTACTTCCTTTCTTTTCTCACGTCGTCCCCATTCCGCCCTATCAGCAACTTGGCCGTCGCTCTTTGTTTGCTTCATAGCTTAATAGTGAGCGCGGCATTATGGCCCGGGCCGGCCGGTTCGACCGTGTTGTCGCTTTTATTAAGCGACATTGATTGACAATACGCCGTCGTCGAACTCACCAAGCACGCGCTTGTCGTCGAAAGTGTGCTTGTTTCATTCCACTGGCGATATTGAAAGTGAAAGAGCAATGAGCAGGAGGGCGAAGGCGCGAACACGCCACAACATCTCACCGGTGAGAGAGTGGATCATCGTTCTGGAGCAAATTCGTTAACTCCAGTACAATCA